>JBBBDQ010000516.1:2157500-2212500 GCA_037127315.1 Ascarosepion bandense
GGCATGACATCAGCATCTGGTATAAATGACATGGCTGGAAAGTCGTCGTCGGTCGGCAGGAACATTGTCAGCGTCGGTCATGAACGGCTCAGACTCGAATGTCGTCAGTAACGTCGTCGGCGTGTGGCATGAACGGCACAGGTTGGAACGTCGTCAGCATCTGGCAGGATCGACACAGGCTGGAACGTCGTCAGCGTCGGTCGGCAGGCACGTTGTCAGCGTCTGTCATGAACGGCTCAGATTGGAAAGTCGTCGTCGATCGGAAGGAACGGTGCGAGCGGGAAAGTCATCAACGTCTGGCAGGAACGGTTCAGGCTGGAACGCTGAGATTTCGTTGTCTGAGGAGAACATGATTTGGCTGCTGCCTAGCACAAGTACGCACATAGGCAGGTGGGAGAGTAGCATATGTTAAACGCGATTGCTGCGAGCTAGCGCGTGCGAAAGCCGCAGCAACTGAACTTGAACAATCAGTCAGTTAAGTGCCAAACGTGATACACGCTTGGGCGATCATCTCTCGAAAGAGACATGACTGACTGGGCAGAAGATTATCCCGCAGTAGATTGCCATTGCTTTCTACGGTAGACTGGTTGCTAACCAAGGTTATAGAACTCAATCTCTCCTATTATTTGACTCATAGGTAGAGAGGGAAGAGATGTATTCTATTATTAAGTAGTAATTAGTGGGGGATCAGTTTATTACTTCATAACAATATAAAACTGATCCCCCACTTTATACCCAGTAGATGCCTTAATCATGTTTTCAACTATTATATTCAGTCAGTCAGTTAAGTGCCAAACGTGATACACGCTTGGGCGATCATGTCTCGAAAGAGACATGACTGACTGGGCAGAAGATTATCCCGCAGTAGGTTGTCATTGCTTTCTGCGGTAGACTGGTTGCCAGCCAAGGTTATAGAACCCAATCTGTCCTGTTATTTAACCCATAACTGGAAGGAAGAGACGGATTAATACCTTTCCCAACGGTATTTGTGCGTAAGTGAATACAATGGATTCAACTGGAATTCGAACTCGGCTCCCCGGTTTCTCATTCCGAGTCAATATCCACTGTACCACAACGCACATCCCTTGAACAATCGTCGTTTCCTTTACCAGGTCGACCACGGGTAATAAGATCTCAAGCGGACTAGACTGTTCTGAAGCAGAGTCAAACCTAAATCTGAACGATGCCGGTCTTCATAGTTGAATACCTAGAAAAAAAAAAGCCGCTGCTTAAGAAAAAGCACAAACAAGATCGGCTAAGCTATGCCAAAACCCACATTAATAAGCTAGAAACGTTCTGGCAAACAGTGTTATGGTTAGATGAGACCAAACTAAAGATTTTTTGGGAAAAATGATAGCGGCGAGCTCCTAATATGATTTTGGAAGAGAAGAATTTGGTGGCAACAATTAAAACTTACAATCAATCAGTTAAGTGTCATACGTGATACACGCTTAGGCGATCATATCTCGAAAGAGACATGACTGACTGGGCAGAAGATTATCCCGCAGTAGGTTGCCATTGCTTTCTACGGTAGACTTGTTGCTAGCCAAGGCTATTGAACCCAATCTGTTGTTATTTAACCCGTAACTGGAAGGAATAGACGGATTAATACCTTTCCCAAGGGTATTTGCGTGTAAGTGAATGCAATGGATTCAGCTGGCATTTCGAGCCGATATCCAATGCACCACAACGCACATCCTGCACCACAACTTACACTACTTGTAATAAAACGTGTCGAAACGAATGAAACACCTCCAACGTGAAGACATGCAACTGAAATGCGCTTAATATAATAATGAGTTCATCCTGGAATTTTGCGTTAGTTGATAAGTTATTAAGAGGAATGAATCAAATTGCCGTGCGTTGTAGTGCAGTGCAGATCGTTTCAGAACGTGAAATCGGAAAGCCGAGTTCGAATTCCAGCTGAATTCGTTGGATTCATTTACGCGCAAATACCCTTGGGAAAGGTTTGAATCATTCCCTTCTTCTTCCAGCTATGGGTTGAATAAAAGGACAGATTGGGTCCTACAACCTTAGTTGGCAAACAGTCAAGTGCAGAAATTAATGGCAACCTAGTGGAGGAAAAACCTCCTCTGCCCAGTCAGTCATGTTTCTTTCGAGACATGATCGCCCAAACGTGTATCACGTATGGCACTTAATTGACTGGCTGAATCAGATTGATTATCAGTAGTGCTGTTTTCTCATTACAAGACAAGCTACATTTGTACAAAGACTTATAATTTTTTTGTAAATTTGTATATTTTATACTTGATTTAAAAATAAATATAACTTGAAGACAGTCGAAATATTGTTGAACACTTTTTCCTTTTTCTTTCTACTTTTTAAGCGATCTTCTTTTATTGTTATTATTGAGGAGAATAACGTGTGAACTCGACATATGTTTACGAGAACAGAACATGACATCAGGTCAGTCTTCGAAATCCGGAGAGAGGTCTCAAACTTTTAAGCCTATAGTCTGTCCATTTTGTTAAAACAAAACAGAAAACTGAATCCGATTATATTTTTAAGTATGTTTTTGGTGATGGATTAGTTTCCGTGTATTTCTTGGTGTTGAAAGGTCAGGGTAAGGGTTAGGATTATGGCTCCAATCGACATCAAGAAAGAAAAAGAAAATTAAATGACACTCAAAGTCAATGTCGTATTTTGTACAGTTATAATGGTGTAAAGTTTTGTGTTGTCACGTGAATGTGACGTTATTTTTTATTTTTTAAAATCTCGTGGTGTTAAGTGACCTTGACGTCGTTTGAATGTTTGAATTTCTATCTAGATATAAAATTCTGTGACTTCCATTAGTCTGTTCGTCCGTCTGTCAAACCCTCTGAAATAACCATACATTGACCAGTTGAAACTAATTTTTTTTGGGTGGGGGTGGGGGGGAGAAGTACAAACAACTAAGTGGGTATAATGTACAATTGGTTTTACTAATATTGATAATTAAATACAATAAAATTTCTAACATTTTTTGGAAAAATGAACGGCTTCATTGTTTCACATCGGCGTGGTGTAATGGTTAGCGAGCTTGTTTAGCTAGAATCTATTACAGCTGAGTAGTGAATTCGCTCCTCACCGAGTACCCACATCTAAGCGGGACTTAAAAAATCCACTATTTTAATAAACAGTTTAATAATTAAAATATGACATATTTATTTAATAAAAATGAAATATTGTTTTTGTCAAGTTATATACAAGAACCGTGTTTACAGTTCACCCTATAAATAAGTCACGTGATCAAACTCTTCAAAAAGTTTGAATTTGTTTCCCAGAAAGAAATATTTACATTTGGCTAATTGTATGTCACCTGCTCAAGAGTAAGAATTCCTAAGAATTTATTCTTCGCTGTTGCAAAAGAAAAAGAAATCTTAGAAATATATTGCTTACGATGAAGTTCTATATGATGGAATTAAATAGATTATTAAACCTTTTGTCAAAGTATATCCCCCAAAAAGTCAGTTTATTCAAATTTCTTTGATTGGTTTGCGGAATTGAACGAAATATAGAGATTGTAAATCTCGACAAAAACATGTTAACGATAACTTAAGCCAGTCAGTTAGGAGTCATACGTGATACACGCTTGGGTGATCATGTCTTGAAAGAGAAATGACTGACTGGGCAGAAGATTATCCCACAGTAGGTTGCCATTACTTTCTGCGGTAGATTGGTGGCCGACCAAGGCTATAGAGCCCAATCCGTCCTGTTATTTAACCCATAATTGGAGGGAAGAGACTTGTTAATACCTTTCCCAAGGGTATTTGCGCGTAAGTGAACACAAGGAATTCAACTGGAATTCGAATTCCTTGTGTTCACTTCAACAATACTAAATACTCTTAGGATTTCAACACCCGTCAGATTGTTACAAAAAATTCTAGTATATTTAAAATTTCTATTTTGAAATCGTAATAGATTTTTAGAAATCGTTGGTTGTTTTGTCTTAATAGATGTAATTTTAGAAACTTGTATTCCTTGTTTACTACTTTTCTTATCAAGTATTATTGTGTTATTCGCAAGGGGCTATCTATAACTCTTATATTTCTGTATCATGCATTGAATAACACTTTGGTAGGAATTATGATACATGAGACTACAAGAAAGAGAGAGAATGGAGAGATCGAGGAGAGAGTAGAGAGAGAGAGAGAGAGAGAGGGAGTGAGCAGAGAGTGTGAGGAGAGAGAGAGTGAGCAGAGAGTGTGAAGAGAGAGGAGAGGGAGGAGAGTTGGGGGCGAAAGAGGCGAGAGAGAGAGAATGAGATGGAGGAGAGAGAGAGGAGAGGGAGGAAGGAGCTAGATTGTGATTGATTTCTAATTTCATCGAATTTCTTTCTTTCTGGCTAATGACCGAAGCCAGTCAAATGCTCGACACTTTAACGTTAACTAACACAATCTGAGCAACGTTCATTTAGAATTTCAAGACAATTGATACGGAAATGACAAAAATAAACATGTATCCAGTGAAATTTCTTGCATTCACTTACGCGCAAATACCCTTGAGAAAGGTATTAATTCGTCACTTCCCTCCAGTTATGGGTTAATAACAGGACAAATTGGGTTCTTTAGCCTTGGATGGCAACCAGTCTACGGTAGAAAGCAATGGAAACCTACTGCGGGATAATCTTTTGCCCAGTCAGTCATGTCTCTTTCGAAACATTTTTTAGATTGCCCAAGCGTGTATCACGTATGGCACTTAACTGACTGACTGACTGAATAGACACTAATTGTGTGCTGACTTTAACAAAGCTTGTTTGAATGAACATTCGTTGTCTAGACACACACACCTATATATATATGGGCAGCAAACATTATTCTATACACGTTTCATTAATTGTGAGAGACAAGGAAAACCTTATATATTTATTATTTAGAATTTCTAATTTTTAAAATTTTCTTTTTGGAAGAACTAAGAGTTAGAGTTCCAAACGCTTTCCGCCATTTCATTTGTCATTTCAAGGGGTTTATTGTTAAAGTTTTTAATGTTTATGTTCTAAAGCAGGGGTTACCAAACTTTTTAAAATCGCGACCAATATATTTATGGCCATAGAATTTACTGGGTAAAAAACATATGAAAGAATATAACAAATATTTATATGAATAAGTGAAAATTGCTTTTCTTTTTACGATGGCAAATGATTAAACTGAGAGCATGACCAATCCTGATTCGTTAATCTCGTCAAAACAATATACTGCTCGATACAACAACAATCTGGTGATGAAAGCCCGAGTTTGAACAGATAACGTTTAATAACTTCTTACGACAGTGGGTCGCGACTCATAATTTGGGAATTCTGTTCCAAAGTATAGAAGTAGTAGTAGTAGTAGTAATAGTAATCTTAGGTTGCGCGAAAGGATACGGCCATGACTTTATGTTGTTGCGTCTTCTTCGAAATTTCCCAATACATTACCACTATCATTAAATATGTGGTCGATGCTTGGCGTGAATTGTTTTATACAAAGAGATTCTATAATTTTTAGTCGATGCCGACACTTACATTTATCTAGAATGATGGTGCTATCAACCAGAACACACACACACACACACACACACACACACACACACACACACACACACACACACACACACACACACTTTAACAGCAATCATGTGAGGAAATTTGTCACTTAACTGAGCAGAATCATGCCGACTTCAAAGTTTCGGGAAGGCACCATTATGATGTCCTCACTCCTCAGGGATTTTTTCCATATGCTGTTATGTCCCGGTTTTATTTTTATTTATATGGAGCTTAGTGTAACTTAATATTTTTATTCGTGAGTAGTTCTACAGATGGTTAATTATTTTTTATTGCTTTTGTTGTGTTGACTTCTTTTTAATGTGTTTTATTTGGTGTGTTATTGACGATTACTATCGGACTGTGCTCTCGGTGGCTCTAACGAATTAACCTCTCCTCCCTTCTACTATTTGTTGTTCTGTCTTCTGGTGTTTATCTTATTTGTATTAATATTCATTAGCACAGATATTGTGCTGTAGATACTCAGCACATATCTGCTGGTATCGTCTTGCCACCTCAGCGATACAACACTTATATATTATGACAGAGAATACATTCAGAGATGGATTCAACTTTTCCAAAGTGTATTTTTGCGAAAGTGAAATTGAATTCGGCTTAGTGACCAGACTTTCAGCACCAATGACGTATGCTATATGAATATCCACAATTCATATTTATCAAATTCAAGGTAGTGAAAGTCATATATCATGATTTTCAAATCGGATAAACCGAGTTCGAATTCAAGTTGAATTCGTTGCATTCACTTACACGCAAATACACTTTGAAAAGGTATTAATCCGTCTCTTCTCTCTCCAGCTATGGGTTAAATAACAAGACAGATCGTGTTCTGTAGTCTTGGTTGGCAAATGCCCAGCCAGTCATGTCTCTTTTGAAACATCAAATATGGCACTTAACGGACTGACTAAAAAAAATAAGAACTAGACGAGATATGTCTCGATATGGGGAATTGAACGATAACAGTCTGCCCCGTAGATTAGATAAAGGTTTCAGTTCGGAATTTCTTGTCAGTTGCATGGATCGATAGACACCTGATCAAGGCTGGAAGGCAAAACGGTCAAAACGCTGATGAGGACAAAAGTACTAAATAACATTTTACAAATTTTCTGGTTATTTTATTGGGAAAGAAATACAGTGGACGTCCATAAGTATTTATATTTGTCTATATTATCTTTCATCTTATTATCGGTTCTTTTTATTACAAAGCCTCGTTAATTTTATATTTGATTGTTTAAAATAGCATGGATCAAAATTAAAAAAAAAGTCAGGGTTTATTTAAACTTGAAATCTTTTGGATTCAGTGTGATATGGAGTGAATGTTCGAATGAGAAAGGTCTGGCTATATGAACCGATATAACGTTGCTCAACTGGTTGGTGTCTGTAGTCTAATTGATAAAGCCAGCATCCCATGTATTCTATCAATTTGGCTACAGATTTAACTCTGTTTTTTTTCCTGTTTCTTTCCTTTTTTTTCAACTAAGATATTAAAAACAAATAACACTGCGACAGAAATTGTATAAAAACCGAATGACGTTATTATCAGTTGAGCCTCGGGAGTAGAACAGCTCAGAGTAATAGGAATACTTATGAACATGTGCTTTGTGGTGCAGTGGATATCGACTCGGAACGAAAAATCGGGGAGCCGAGTTCGAATTCCAGTTGAATTCCTCGCATTCACTTATGCACAAATACCCTTGGGAAAAGAATTAATCCATCTCTTCTCTCCAGTTATGAGTTAGATAATAGAACAGATTGGTTTCTATAGCCTTGGCTGGCAACCAGTCTACCACAGAAAGCAATGGCAACCTACTGCGGGATAATCTTTTGTCCAGTCAGTCATATTTCTTTCGAGACATGATCACTCAAAGCGTGTAGCACGTAAGGCACTTAACTGACTGACTATGAACATCGATAAAAAGAAAGAAAAAGATGATAAAAAGGAGGAGAGATTAAGAATACTGACTATTGACAAGGCAAGAGAAGAAAGAAAGAAAGAAAAAGAAAAGAAAAAGTGTGGCCTGATAAAAAGAAAGGGGGCGAGAGAAGAAAAGAAACATGAAAAATATAAAGAGAATATAGACTATTGAAAAAGTCAGAGAAGAAAAAGAACAAAAAGAAAGAGTTAAGAACAGATAAGAACGAAAGAAGAAAGAAAGAAAAAGCGTGACATGATAAAATGAAAGGGAAAGCAAAAAAGAAAAAAGAAAGTAGTGTAGCATGATAAAATGAAAAGGAACGAGAGAAGGAAGGAAATAAGGAAGAAATAAAGTGAATACTGAGTATTGAAAAAGTCAGAGAAGAAAGAAAGAAAGAAAAGGATAAGAATAAATAAGAACTAACGAACGAACGAAAGAGAGAGAAAGAAAGAAAGAAAGAAATGTGGCATGATAACAAGAAAGGGAACAAAAGAGAGAAACAAGAAAGACATAAACAAAATACTGACTATTGAAAAAGTCAAAGAAGAAAGAAAGAAAAAGAAAGTTAAGAATACATAAGAACACAAGAAAGAAAGAAAGAAAGGAAGAAAAAGAAAAGAAAAAGTGTGGCCTGATAAAAAGAAAGGGGGCGAGAGAAGAAAAGAAACATGAAAATATAAAGTGAATATAGACTATTGAAAAAGAGAAGAAAAATAGAAAAAGAAAGCGTTAAGAATAGATAAGAACGAAAGAAGAAATAAATAAAGAAAGAATGAAAAAAAGAAAGAAAGAAAGAAAGAAAGAAAAAAGAAAAAGCGTGACATGATAAAATGAAAGGGAAAGAAAGAAGGAAAAAAGAAAGAACAAGTGTCGCATGATAAAATAAAGGAAACAAGAAAGACAAAAATGAATACTGACTATTGAAAAAGAGAAGAAAGAAAGAAAAAGAAAGTTAAGAATAGATTAGAACAAAAGAAAGAAAGAACAACAGAAAGAAAGAAGTGTGGCTTGATAAAAAGAAAGAAACGAGAAAAGGAAGGAAACAAGGAAGACATAAACAGAATACTGACTACTGAAAAAGTCAGAGAAAAAAGAATGAAAAAGAAAGAGCAAAGAATAGATAAGAACGAACGAAAGAAAGAAAGAACAAAGAAAGAAAGAAAAAGCTTGACTTAATAAAATGAAAGGGAAAGAAAGAAAATAGAAATCATTTTCGGCCCAGGGAATTTATACTACCCAAAGTTAGAAAAAATTTTGAAAATATATGGATTTAAAAAATCGGTTGCAAATTTGACTTTGTTTGATTGTTATTGTTGTTATCAGAGGTTAGTGATACCAACACACACAGAGGTGTATTCACCAACATAAGAAATGAAAGTAAGGAAATTGAACAATAGCAAATATATATATATATATATATATATATATATATATATATATTCATTTAGATAGGTGTGAGTTCACGCACTTGCGATCGTCAGATTGAGCGCTTTCAAACAAGTACCGCGCATATATAATATAAAAATAAAATAAAATATATATAACAAATTGCATATATATATATATATATATATATACACACACACACACACACACACACACACACACACACACATATATATATATATATATATATATATATATATATATATATATACAGGGCCGTAGCTGATGCTAAAAAAATACCGGGCACAGAGAAAATTGCCCGGATTTATTAGTTGACAATGTGATGACGTCATCAGTGTCATCTGTTTCCAGAAAATATGATTTTTGCGGTTTTTTTCGGCTATTCTAATGGATATTAGGCACAGAACGTGAACGAAAGCAGGAAATCGGCTTTGGACTTTCTGAGTATAACCAGTTTTTTCTTCCAAAATTAATAAATAAACAGATTTTTACTGCGTTCATTCCGATGTTTTTTTCGTTTTTCTTTCTTTCTTTCTTTCTTTCTTTCTTTCTTGCTTTCTTCGTGAATTGTTTAGTTTGATTTCTGACGAAAACATTTTTCTTTGCCCGGATTTTCACTATGATTGCATCGATCGGCCCGGACCCGTGCCCGTTGTGCCCGGTAGTCAGATACGGCCATGTATATATATATATACGTGAAGATGGTCTCTCTCGCTCTTTCTCGTCCTATCTCTCTCACTTTTGCTTTGCGCTCACTCTCAAATAGTTGTGTATGTTTTCTTTGTATGTCTGAAACAATCCTGCACATATATAAATCTACCATCCACCGGTGCATTGAATACTGTTGCCATATCTGGTCGGGTGCCCCTGCTATCTTGACAAAATCCAACGGAGAATCTGTAATGTGATCGATCCCGACTTGGCAGCACAGATACAGTCACTTTCTCACCGGCGCAAGGTGGCTTCCCTGTGTTTTTTCTACAAATACTTTCACGGCTTCTGCTCCGATGAACTTAGCTCGCTGGTGCCCCCTATATATTAATTTACTCGAACCCCAAGATTAGAAACTAGTTCCCACCCTTTTACTGTGAAATCAATAAAATATAAACGCAAATTCTACTCTTTTCTCGCACTTCCCGCCTGTGAAATTCCCTTCCATTTACTTGCTTACCCGACAGCTACAATCTCCAAGAATTCAAATGTAAAGTCAATAGTCATCTCCAAACTCACTAACTTGCACCCACTCTCTCTCATGCTCCTTTCTTCGTTCACTCCACTCTCATCAGTATTCTCGTCCTTTTCTTACCCACTTCCTGACACTCCCTATAACCTGTCACTCTTTCTCATAACTTTTCGTCCTATGTAACCTACTGCAAAACTGGCAATAAAATGCCTTGCTTGGGGCGTTATGATTATATAAAAATATGCCCTCCTAACCCTAACCCTGCCCTCCTAACCCTAACCCGCACATTGAAGTGAGCAATTGTTTATACACGTGTTCAAACCGCATCGCTGACTTACAACACGTTTACGTTCTTTTTAAGCGCACCACAGCTAAAAGAATCTAGCACAGTTATATACCCCAAAGAAAAGATATAACGAAAAGAAATTCTGGGTAATGTAAATAAAGAGAGAAAGAATGACAGAAAAAAAAAAGAAGAATGGAAATAGCCAGGAAAACAGAAGGAAAAGCTTTTAAGAGTTTTTTTTTAAATGAAATAAAACAAACAAGATTTTTGAGAAAGGAAATATGAAGTTAATAAAGCATGATGGGAAAAAAAGAAACACTGACTTTTATTTTTTAAAAAATTGACTACTGACTATTGAAAAGTTAGAGAAGAAAGAAAGAAAAAAGAAAGAAAATAAAATAAATAGTTAAAACTAGATAAGAAGGAAAGTAAGAAAGAAAAATGAATAAGAAAAATGAAAAAGAAAGAAAGAAGAAAGAAGGAAGGAAACATGAAAGACATCAGGTGAATAATGACTGTTGAAAAAGATAGAGAAAAAAGAAAGATAAAGGAAAGAGTTGAGAATAGATGAGGAAGGAATTAGAAAGAAAGAAAAATGAACGAAGTAGAAAGAAATGATAAATGGTGTGGCATGATAAAAAGAAAGAGAACAGAAGAAGGACGAGAAGATGAAAGACATGAGGTTAATATTGACCACTGAAAAGTCAGAAAAGAAATAAAGAAAGAAAGAAAGGAAAACTTAAGAAAAGAGATGGAAGAAAGAAAGAAAATAGAGGAAAATATCTGTAAAATAAAAAGGAGAAAGCAATAAAAATGGCAGCCCAATATGCCAAATACAGGTCGGGGATACTAGAATCAAGCAGGTACAAAAATTTAATGATCTGGGAAGTGTTTTAACAGAAGACGTAAATTGCGACACAGAGATCCGAAGGCGAATTGGCATGGCGAAGGAAGAATTCCAGAAGTTGAGTAAAGTATTAAGAAACAGGACAATTTCACTAGAAACAAGGAAGAAAGTACTGGATTGCTATGTGATGTCAGTTCTTTAATATGGTAGTGAATCAAAGATGAAGGAAAAACTTGAAGCAATTGAAATCTGATTCTACAAAAAATGCTGCGAATATCATGGATCGAGCATGTGAGTAATCATGAGGTCTTAGAAATGATGGAAACAAAAAGGAAATTAATACTGAGCATCAGGATGAGACACCTGAAGTTCCTGGGACATGCAATGAGGAAACAGGGCTTGGAGAATCTGATACTAACAGGCCAGATAGAGGGAAAAAGAGACAGGGGAAAGCAACGGATAACATATTTGAAGGATCTAATCAGGTGGATGACGGAACGAGGGTTGCATGGTGCAACGTGCTAAGAGCCACCAGGGATAGGGAGATGTGGAAAGCCATGATCGCTTACGCCCTGAAAGAACATGGCACATAAAAGAAGAAGAGAAGAACGGATGACCCTAGACATAGAGAAGTTAAGATTGTTGCGAGAGTATCGCAAATCATTATAATTGAGTATTGACTTCGATACTCGGTCATAATGATTTGCGATACTGGCTCGTCAAACCGCGACGCAATACAATCAAACTTCAATTGGAAACGAAAAGAAAATAAATACTTAGCATCAGGAAGAGATATATGAAGTTTCTGGAACATGCAATAAGGAAGGAGAGCTTGGAGAACCTGATACTAACACGCCAGATAGAGGGAAAGCAGCGGATAACATATTTGAAGGACCTAATCAGGTGGATGATGGAATGAGGGTTGCATGGTGTAACAGATGCATGCGTACTAAGAGCCACCAGGTATAGGGAGACGTGGAAAGCCATGATCGCCTACGTGCTGAAAGGACAAGATTCATAGAAGAAGAAGATATATGCCAACTGTTTATAAGAAATTATAATGTGGATGTAAAGTGAGGGATTAAATCTATATTATAATCATTATATAAACTGATCCCTCATTTTGTGGCCATGCTAGTTTCTATACATTTATATTCTAGATTTATGGACTTGAGCAGGTGGATGACAGAATAAGGGTTGCGTGGTTTAACAGGAGAAAGCGTGCTAAGAGCCACCAGGGATAGGGAGACGTGGAAAGCCATGATCGCCTACGTCCTGAAGGAACAGGGCACATAAAAGAAGAACAGAAAACATCTTTTAAATTGGGTTTAATTTCTTTTTTTATTTTTCTTTATTTTCATTTTTTCCTTCTCCCTACTTTCGCCTTTGCGCGTCTATAAATTGTCAAAATGTTCACTTTATCTCATTTGCTGGCATGGAGAATATTTGTGTCAAAAAATACTTAACAAAAAAAAAAAAAAAAAAAATCCTTTCATTTTCTTTCTTTCTTTTTTTTTCTTTGCGTAATTGTTCCCTTTTCTTTTTCTCTGTCTTTTTTATCTATTCATAAGTTCCTTTCTTTCTTTCTTCTTAACTCTTCTTTTTTCTTTCTTTCTTTCTTCTCTGTCTTTTTCACTAGTCAGTATTCACCTAATATCTTTCATGTTTCCTTCTTTCTTTCATTCGCTTTATTTTTCTTAAGCTATACTTTTCTTTCTCTCTTTTCTTTTTCTTTATTAGGCTTTCGGTTTTTTTAATAACGTAGTCTGCCTACAAGTGCAGAGTGTAGTAACGACCGACTTGGCTACAGAAGTAATGTTCTAAGCTTCCTTGATAACCATTGACTCACGTTTGAATAGTGAATAGTCAGTTAAGTGTCATACTTGAGACACGCTTGGGTGATCATGTATCGAAAGAGACATGACTGACCAGACAGACGATTTTCCTTTCGTGGTTTGCCATTCCTTTCTGCGGTCGACTGGTTACCAACCAAAGCTATAGAACCCAATCTTTCTATAGCTGGAGTGAAGAGTCGGATTAATACCTTTTTCAAGGATATTACACGTAAGTGAATGCATCAAATTCAACTAGAATTCGAACTCGGCTCTCTGGTTTCTCTTTCCGAGCCGATATCCACTGCATCACAACTCATATCCCGAGTAAATAATATGACACAAAACCAAAACATTAACCTTAGAAATCGTGTCGTGTTCTTCAATTGCTCAGAAAGATGAAGAATATATGTGGATACTATACATGTCATTTAACTCGTTCAAAAAAGGTTCAAATATCAGCAATATACAACAAAGACATCAATGATTAAAAATGGTGTCAAGCGAGTGAACCCTGTAGGGGGTCAAAGAAAGATTTCATCAAATCTCATTGACTAGCGTTACAGAATCACAAATAACAGAAACCACATGACTTGAAGATGTTATGAATCTAAAACACTGCTCGAGCCACAAGATTAGCAACTAGGTTCCACTCTTTTACTGTAAAACCAATAAATTGTAAACGCAAATTCTACTCCAGCAGCTTCTCTCGCACTTCCCGCATGTGGAATTCCCTCCCGTTTACTTGTTTTCCTGACAATCTTCAAGAATTCAAATGTAAAGTCAATAGTCATCTACTATCTCACTCTGTTTCCTCTCTCTCTTATGCTCCTTTCTTCATCCACTCCACTCTCATTAGTATTCTCATCCTTCTCCTACCCTCTTCCTGACATCCGCCTGTAACCTGTCACTCTTTCTCATAAGTTACCTCATATGTAGCCCCTTGCTCAACAGTGGCAGTAAAATGCCTTGCTTGGGGCGACGCGATTATAAAAAAAAACAAAAAACAAACAAAACCCCCCCCAAAAAAAAACAAAAAACAAAAAAAAACCCCCAAAAAACAAAAAACAAAAACAAAAAACTAACCTAAGAAATCGAGTCAAGTTAGATTCTTCAGAAAACAAAAAACAAAAAACAAAAAACAACTTTCATACTGATATCATGCATGATGCCAAACTAATTCAGAAATATCTAAACTGCCTGGTGTATTCAACAGTTTTCTCAGATCGATTATAAAAATGGTTTCGAGCGAATTAACACTATAATCTCGTAGACTGGCGCTACATAATTACTAACAAATCGCTATACTAGATGGCAGAGGTAACACCTAAAAGGGTTATCACATGTCACTCGAAGAAAAAATAATGGATAGTCTCTAATCTGCTGCTCTTTCTTTTGACCATCCATGAGAAATCAGACAGCTTCGAACTCAATCCTCAATAGTAATTGTCAACCAGTATAGCTCGTTGATTATTACTCAGGCCTGAGGCACTCACTGTCTATTTTTTGTTGCTTTTTTTCCTACTGATGTCTCGTTCTACAGTTGAAAGACATCAATGATACCAACACCGGAGGGCACGTCATTGTGCCTGATTTCATTCGAAGACATATTTCAGCATTCCACCTGTTGAGTAGTGCAGATAACTGCGATGGCCATAAGAAACAGGTGAGCCAGAATGCCATCAAACAACAGAAAACGATGCATAAAACCGCTTTTCTAAGCGAAAGGAACAATAAAACGCTAACAACAACCAATCCGATTCCGTATTTTTTCTTCTTTTTCAGTTCTTAGAAATAATTATTATTATTGTTATCATGTAATAATTGTGCTTGTCCCAAGTCATTTCCGTTAGTTAGTATGACCGTTTCAACCCGCCAATACATAATAAATAAGAGACTATTTCGTTTTGATTGCGTGGAAAGACAAAACAAGACATATCACAGCTTTGATGATTTTTTTTTTCCTGGGACCTCGACCACATGTATTTAATCGTGTTACTAGATTGGCATTAAGGTCCCACCCTTTTACCGTCGAACGAGTTAAATGCAACCTCCTCTTCTATTGTAACAGATCCTTTTCTCGCACTTCCCGTTTGTTGAGCTCACTTCCATTTTCTTGCTTCCCTGATAGCTACAATCTCCAAAAGTTTAAATGCAAAGTCAATTGCCATCTTTTATCTACTTGATTCTCATTCATCTCTTATATTTTCTTCGACAATCCCTGTATCTTTTTTATTCTCTCACTGTAATCCTTTGCGCACCAGAAGCATTTCTGCTTTGTTTCAATGAAGAAAGAAAGAAAGAAAGAAAGAAAGAAAAAAAGGAAGGAAGGAAGAAAGGAAAGAAAGAAAGAAAGAAAGAAAGAAAGAAAGAAAAAAAGGAAAAAAAAGGAAGGAAAGGAAGGAAGGGAAAGAAAGAAAGAAGTAAAACGTATTTAGCGTTTCCTGCTAAGATCTCATAAATAATGAATTATTCTGTTTTGATCGCGTGTGAGGGCATATAGAACGCTACTTGGTTTCAGTGAGAAAATAAAAGATAGAAAGAAAAAAAGGAATGAAAATTTTTTAGCGTCTCCTCATAAATAATGAACTGTTCTGTTTTGATCGAGTGTGAAGATATATAAGACGCTACTTGGTTTCAGTGAGAAAATGAAAGAAAGAAGGTAAGTAGATGGATTTAACGGCTATTTCAGTTAAATAGTAAAGTTGTCAATTTCAAATATCTTTATTTGTACTTCCTTACTTCTTAAAACAATGACCAGCATTTATGCATTTATATGTATGATTGTTATTGGAATATTTTGCTGTTAAACTTGTTAAGCTCAAATATTTAATGATGCGATTGGGGAATTTTTATGGGTATTCTAGTGTCGTATGAGGTCTTGGAAATGATGAAAACAAAAAGGAAATTAATACTGAGCACCAGGAAGAGACAGCTGAAGTTCCTGGGACACGCAGTGAGGAAGGAGGAACTTGAAACTAACAGGCCAGATAGAGGGAAAAAGAGACAGGGGAAAGCAACGGATAACATATTTGAAGGATCTAATCAGGTGGGTGACAGAATGAGGATTGCACGGTGTAACAGAAGATGGCGGGCTCAGAGCCACCAGGGACAGGGAAACATGGAAAGCCATGATCGCTTACATCCTGAAGGGACAGCGCACATAGAAGAAGAAGAAGATCAGGTGGATGACGGAACGAGGATTGCATGGTGCAACAGGAGAAAGCGTGCTCAGAGCCACCAGGGACAGGGAGATGTGGAAAGCCACGATCGCCTACGTCCTGAAAGGACATGGCACATAAAAGAAGTGTCGTAAAACCCGCGATGACTGAAGAATTAAGATTCATCAGGAATTTAAAGAAGGAATACCGTACAATTTTTAACTCTTGTTCTTGTGTCTTTGTCTTCTAGTCATCATCATCATCATCATCATCATCACCACCACCACCACTACTTCATTTCTTCATCTCAGAAAAGATTGATCAATATTCACTGGTTATATTTTGTCTTTTCATATTCTATTTCTTTTTACCTTCTCATTAAGATTTTTTCTTCTCAAATTACACATTCTTCTTTCCTCTTTCATTACGATTTTTCATATTTTCTTCTTCGCATATTACAAATTCTTCTTTCTTCTTTCATTACGATTTTTCATATTTTCTTCTTCGCATATTACAAATTCTTCTTTCTTCTTTCATTACGATTTTTCATATTTTCTTCTTCGCATATTACAAATTCTTCTTTCTTCTTTCATTACGATTTTTCATATTTTTTTCTTCGCATATTACAAGTTCTTCTTTCTTCTTTCATTACGATTTTTCATATTTTCTTCTTCGCATATTACAAATTCCTCTTTCTTCTTTCATTACGATTTTTCATATTTTCTTCTTTGCATATTACAAATTCTTCTTTCTTCTTTCATTACGATTTTTCACGATGCAGTACTCATGCCGTTTCCAAATTTCTGGCGGAGTGAATTTCTCTTTTGTCATGTTTCTCTTTTTTCTCAGAGGAGGTGCCCAACCGATCCTACTATACTGGGCAGTCGACAAAATCAGAAACAAAACACGCATGCGCTAAATTAAAAATATAAAATTTACCCATCGCACCCAATCTGACTACTTTCGAATGGCAAATAAAATTGGTAGAATTTTAATAAACGTGGTGAGGTTAATAATAGAAATTCTTTTGTTGATTCGATCAATGCAAGGCCCAATAGCTTTTCCAAAATTAGATGGTTTCTGAATAAAGTTTTTGCGAGGTAGAGTTAAGAGCAGAATATGAGGTAGTATAGAAAACGGAATGCTGGTCAATATAATCGAAGATGAAGGAAAAACTTGAAGCAGATAAAATGTGTTTCTACAGAAGGATGCTGTAGATATCATGGACCAAGCATGTGAGAAATGACAAGGTTTTGGAAAGGATGGAAACGAAAAGAAAACTGATACTGAGCATCAGGAAGAGACAACTAAAGTTCCTGGGACATGCAATGAGGAAGGAGGGCTTGGAAAACCTGATACTAACAGGCCAGATATAGGAAAAAAGAGACAGGGGAAAGCAGCGGATAACATATTTGAAAGATCTAATCAGGTGGATGACGGAACGAGGGTTGCATGGTGCAACGTGCTAAGAGCCACCAGGGATAGGGAGATGTGGAAAGCCATGATCGCTTACGCCCTGAAAGAACATGGCACATAAAAGAAGAAGAGAAGAACGGATGACCCTAGACATGGAGAAGTTAAGGTTGTTGCGAGAGTATCGCAAATCATTATAATTGAGTATTGACTTCGATACTCGGTCATAATGATTTGCGATACTGGCTCGTTAACCGCGACACAATACAATCAAACTTCAATTGGAAACGAAAAGAAAATTAATACTTAGCATCAGGAAGAGATATATGAAGTTTCTGGAACATGCAATAAGGAAGGAGGGCTTGGAGAACCTGATACTAACACGCCAGATAGAGGGAAAAAGAGACAGGGGAAGCAACTGATAACATATTTGAAGGACCTAATTAGGTGGATGATGGAACGAGGGTTGCATGGTGTAACAGGTGCATGCGTACTAAGAGCCACCAGGTATACGGAGACGTGGAAAGCCATGATCGCCTACGTCCTGAAGGAACTGGGCACATAAAAGAAGAACAGAAAACATCTTTTAAATTGGGTTTGAATGTGGTTCTACAGAAGGATACTATGGAAACCATGGGTCGAGCATGTGAGCAATGATGAGGTTTTGGAAATGATGGAAACAAAAAGGAAATTAATACTGAGCATCAGGAAGAGACAGCTGAAGTTCCTGGGACATGCAATGAGCGAGGAGGGCTTTGAGAACCTGATACTAACAGGCCAGATAGAGGAAAAAAGAGACAGGGGAAAGCAGCGGATAACATATTTGAAGGATCTAATTAGGTAGATGACGGAACGAGGGTTGCATGGTGCAAAGTGCTAAGAGCCACCAGGGATAGGTAGATGCGGAAAGCTATGACCGCTTACGCCCTGAAAAGACATGGCACATAAAAGAAGAAGAGAAGAACGGATGACTCTAGTCTTGGAGAAGTTAAGATTGTTGCGAGAGTCTGTTACACAAATTATAGGTTTGGGAGAACAGACTGTTTGAATGGACCTTCGTTCTTACAAATACAAAGCAGAGGAAATGGTAATGATTCGCCCGAGAGTACGTGGCAGGGTGGGTTTTAAATGAATAGAAATGGTAAAGCCTTGTTTCCTCGTTATGTACCCCAGAAATTTCAACTCTCTTTTGCTGATGTTAAGTATAGGTGTAATTTTCATTTCCACTTTTTTTCTAAAACATCGTTATTGCTCTCCTATTCAGTCACTGATATTCTCTTCCATCCATCTTTTTTCTTCTTCTTCTTCATCTAGTTCTTCTTTCTTCATTTTTTCTTCCTTTCTTTTTCTATCTTTCATTATTTCGCTTTCTTTTCTTCTTTCTCGGCTTTCCTATATTCTTTTTATTTTCATATTTTTATTTTACTTATTTTTCTGTGCTTTCTTCATCGAGTTATTTTTCTTCATTACTTTCTCACTTTCTTTTTCTTTCTTTCTTTGCAGTATTTCATTTTCTTTCTTTTCTTCTTTCTCTGCTTTCCTATATTCTTTTTATTTTAATTTTTTTTACTTTATTTTTTCTTTCTATGTCTTCTTCTTTTTCTTCTTCTAGTTCTTTCTCTATTTCTTTCTTTTCTCTTACTTTCATTATTTCTTTCTCTTTCATTTCTTCTTTCTCTGATTCCTTATATTCTTTTTATTTTCATATTTTTATCTTCTTTCTTTCTTCTTTTTGTTCTTCTTTCTCTGTGTTTTTTCTTTTTTCTTTTTTTCATTATTTATGTTTCTTTGTTTTCTTCTTTCCCTTCTTTCCTATATTCTTTTTATTTTAATATTTTTATTTCATTTATTTTATTCTGTGACTTCTTCTTCTTCTAGTTCTTCTCCATTTCTTTCTTCCTTTCTTTTTTTCTTATTATTTCTTTTTCTTTCTTTTCTTCTCTATCTGCTTTGCTATATTCATACTTTTTATATTTTATTTCTTTCTTTTCCTTACTTTTCTTTTTCTAGATCTTCCTTTTATTTTCTTTCTTTTCTTCTTTCTCTTTCGCTGCTTTCCTATATTCTTTTTAGTTTTCATATTTTTAATTTTATTTCTTTCTATGCCTTTTTCTTTTCTGCTAATTCTTCTTTCTTCATTTCTTTCTTTTTTTTTTCTTTCTTTCTTTCTTTCTTTCTTCTCCTTTCTTTTCTTCGTTCTGTGCTTTCCTATATTCTTTTTAGTTTTCATATTTTTAATTTTATTTCTTTCTATGCCTTTTTCTTTTCTGCTAATTCTTCTTTCTTCATTTCTTTCTTTCTTTTTTCTTTCTTTCTTTCTTCTCCTTTCTTTTCTTCGTTCTCTGCTTTCCTATATTCTTTTTAGTTTTCATATTTTTAATTTTATTTCTTTCTATGCCTTTTTCTTTTCTGCTAATTCTTCTTTCTTCATTTCTTTCTTTCTTTTTTCTTTCTTTCTTTCTTTCTTTCTTTCTTTCTTCTCCTTTCTTTTCTTCGTTCTCTGCTTTCCTATATTCTTTTTAGTTTTCATATTTTTAATTTTATTTCTTTCTATGCCTTTTTCTTTTCTGCTAATTCTTCTTTCTTCATTTCTTTCTTTCTTTTTTCTTTCTTTCTTTCTTTCTTTCTTCTCCTTTCTTTTCTTCGTTCTCTGCTTTTCTATATTCTTTTACTTTTGTTTTTTTTTTATTTATTTCATTCTGTTTCTTCTCCTTCTAGTTCTTCTTTCTCCATTTCTTTCTTTTCTTTTTCGTTCGTTATTTTTTCTTTTTTTCCTTTCTTTGCTTTCCTATATTTTTTATTTTCATTATTTTATTTTATTTATTTCTTTATTTCTGTTTCTTCTTCTTCTAGTTTTTATTCATTTGTTCTTTCTTTCTTTTTCTTTCTTTCATTATTCTTTTCTTCTTTCTCTGCTTTCCTATATTTTTTTATTTTCATATTTTTATTTTATTTATTTTTCCTATGCATTCTTTTTCTTTGTCTTCTAGTTTTTCTCCATTTCTTTCTTTTTTCTTTCATTATTTCTTTTTCTTTCTTTTTATCTGCTTCAATAATTTTTTAAATAATTTTATTTTTTCTTTCTTTCTGCGCTTTCTTCTTCTTCTTCTAGTTCTCTTTTCCATTTCTTCTTTTCTTTTTTCCTTTCATTATTTCTTTTTCTTTCTTTTCTTCTTTCTCTGCTTTTCTATATTCTTTTTATTTTCATATTTTTATTTTATTTCTTTTTTTCTATGCCTTCTTCTTCTTCTTCTTCTTCTTCTTCTTCTTCTTCTTCTTCTTCTAGTCCTTGTTCTCCATTTCTTTGTTCCTTTCTTGTTCATTTTTCATTTCTTTTCTGACTTGTTTCTCTGCTTTCCTGTATTCTTTTTATGTTCATATTTTTATTTTATTTTTTCTTTCCGTGCCTCTTCCTCTTCCTTCTTCTTCTCCTCATCCTTCTCCTCCTTTTCTTCTTCTACTTCTTCTTCTTTGTAGAAGAATTCTTGGACACATTCAGAAGTCTACTACTTTCTCTAATATCAGTTTTCTGTCTTTCGAATGTCGTTTTTTAGCTTTTAAAATATATGTGTATTGCAATGTTTTTTTTCCCTTTCTGTTTGTGTATCTAACTGCCTCTTATGTATGTCATGTTCGTGAGTATCATGTTTGTGTTCAAATATATTGATAAAACTTAGAGATTACAGCGCATGCGAACGTTCTAAAGCATGTTGAAGAACAAGTAAAAACAAAAGGGGAATTTTCAGATAATATTCCAGGTTCTTTTCTTCATTATTCCCTGACAAAGATTAAAACATGTGGTAGGCGCCCTTTTTTTGTAACATCCTTTTTTTGTAACATATAACAGTGTTGCGATGAAAGTCAAGTGCAAGAGTTGAATCAGTTTTTCAATCAACATTAACCAATAAATATATCTATTTATCTATCTATCTATCTATCTATCTATCTATCTATCTTACCACTAGATGAGCTTTAACCTGTATAAAACTGTTACAGTCACGCTAGTTTTTTTCTTTAATGTTTGACATGAAGTCATGATATTAAAAGATTCTTTTGGACTTTATCTCCATCCTCCTCTCATATGCTTACAAGACTTCAGCTTGCTTCTTGCCTTCTCTGCTGAACGTGAATTGTTCTGCTTCGTGGAAGTTAGACTGAATACAGAAAAAAAGAATTAAAACCCTTAGAAAAGATGGTAGATGCAACAGAAGGCAAAACTGAATCCCAACCCCCCAACTCCACAAAAAACCCAGCTAAATCCCATTTATGAATGCAATAGTTGGCTCGCTTAAAAATAAATTATCAATCTTCTCAATTCATTGCAAGTGTCAAAAGACGCAGGGTAGTGACCTTTTTTTTTTACCACCTCAGGACGACGACGAAATAGGGAAAGCCCAAACAAAAAATAAATGCACTTGGAAAGTATAAAAATACAAGTAACACAGTTTTTTTTTAAATTACCAATAATACATTTTTGTAGTGAAATTATAAGCGATATATCTATCTAAACTTATTTATAAATGAAACTTTGTCTGTGTGTGTGTGTTTTGTCTGTGTGTGTGTATGTCCGTTACCTATAGACTACGAAACGGCTGAACCGATTTTCTTGAAAATTGACACAGTTGTACTATAAGCGTCTGTGAGTGTTCTTAACTAGGTTTTGTGTCGAGGTACCCCCGATAAATATCGAAAATCGAAAAAATCGGGTTATAATCCGATTTTAATCAAATTTGATACACTCAAAGACAAATACATCAGAAATGATATTCAGAAGTTTCAAGGTTGCAGTTCTTACAATAGGGCAAAAAATTGATAATATATATATATATATATATATATATATATATATATATATATATATATATATATAAAAGGCAAGATGTTTGTGCGTGTCTTTGTTTATCTGCCTGTATGTCTGTATTTTTTCAGCCCTTTTATTTTAGTTTTTACTTCGGGTTTGGCTCTAAGTAGATATAATTGTAGTTCTTAGTCTCAGCCAGGATACCATTTACTCAGAGGACTTATTTAGCCTTCGAAATTCAGTTGACGACGAATTTGATATCGATAGCAGGAAATCAAAATTTGACTTACATCCATTCATTTTTCTTTCAGTCTACGGTTTTGCTTTAACTGGAAACAACTATTTCTTTTTAGTCTTTCGTGCCAACGTCCAAAGAGTCTGAGCTCCAGGACCATGCTTTCATTACACCCGAGCAACGCCGGGCTATACTGCTAGTATTGTTATATAAAAAAATCACTAACATTATAATTTTATAGCAAAATAACCAGCGATATTTTTTCACTTTTGTCATATTCTCGACATTACATTTAAATGAGGCGTAATAATCAATTTCTCGACTTTACATTTGAGCTGAAGGTGTAACGGTCATTTTCTAGACTTAATATTTGAAATGAATGTATAATGGTCACTTTTTATACTGTACATTTCAGCTGAATGTTTAATGGTAACTTCCTCGAATTTATACATGATCTGAAGGTGTAATGGTCTCTTTCCTGATTTTACATTCGAGCTGAATGTGTAATAGTCATTATCTGGACTTTATATTTGAGCCAAATTTGTAATGATCACTTTCTCGACTTTACATTTGTGCTAAAGAAATAATAGTCACTTTCTTGACTTTACATATAAGGTGAAGGTGTTATGGTCACTTTGTCGACTTTACATTTGAGCTAAAGAAATAATAGTCACTTTCTTGACTTTACATATAAGGTGAAGGTGTTATGGTCACTTTGTCGACTTTACATTTGAGCTAAAGAAATAATAGTCACTTTCTTGACTTTACATATGAGGTGAAGGTGTTATGGTCACTTTGTCGACTTTACATTTGAGCTAAAGAAATAATAGTCACTTTCTTGACTTTACATATAAGGTGAAGGTGTTATGGTCACTTTGTCGACTTTACATTTGAGCTAAAGAAATAATAGTCACTTTCTTGACTTTACATATGAGGTGAAGATGTTATGGTCACTTTGTCGACTTTACATTTGAGCTAAAGAAATAATAGTCATTTTCTTGACTTTACATATGAGGTGAAGGTGTTATGGTCACTTTGTCGACTTTACATTTGAGCTAAAGAAATAATAGTCACTTTCTTGACTTTACATATGAGGTGAAGGTGCTATGGTCACTTTGTCGACTTTACATTTGAGCTAAAGAAATAATAGTCACTTTCTTGACTTTACATATGAGGTGAAGGTGCTATGGTCACTTTGTCGACTTTACATTTGAGCTAAAGAAATAATAGTCACTTTCTTGACTTTACATATGAGGTGAAGGTGCTATGGTCACTTTGTCGACTTTACATTTGAGCTAAAGAAATAATAGTCACTTTCTTGACTTTACATATGAGGTGAAGGTGCTATGGTCACTTTGTCGACTTTACATTTGAGCTAAAGAAATAATAGTCACTTTCTTGACTTTACATATGAGGTGAAGGTGCTATGGTCACTTTGTCGACTTTACATTTGAGCTAAAGAAATAATAGTCACTTTCTTGACTTTACATATGAGGTGAAGGTGCTATGGTCACTTTGTCGACTTTACATTTGAGCTAAAGAAATAATAGTCACTTTCTTGACTTTACATATGAGGTGAAGGTGCTATGGTCACTTTGTCGACTTTACATTTGAGCTAAAGAAATAATAGTCACTTTCTTGACTTTACATATGAGGTGAAGGTGCTATGGTCACTTTGTCGACTTTACATTTGAGCTAAAGAAATAATAGTCACTTTCTTGACTTTACATATGAGGTGAAGGTGCTATGGTCACTTTGTCGACTTTACATCTGAGCTAAAGAAATAATAGTCACTTTCTTGACTTTACATATGAGGTGAAGGTGCTATGGTCACTTTGTCGACTTTACATTTGAGCTAAAGAAATAATAGTCACTTTCTTGACTTTACATATGAGGTGAAGGTGCTATGGTCACTTTGTCGACTTTACATTTGAGCTAAAGAAATAATAGTCACTTTCTTGACTTTACATATGAGGTGAAGGTGTTATGGTCACTTTGTCGACTTTACATTTGAGCTAAAGAAATAATAGTCACTTTCTTGACTTTACATATGAGGTGAAGGTGTTATGGCCACTTTGTCGACTTTACATTTGAGCTAAAGAAATAATAGTCACTTTCTTGACTTTACATATGAGGTGAAGGTGCTATGGTCACTTTGTCGACTTTACATTTGAGCTAAAGAAATAATAGTCACTTTCTTGACTTTACATATGAGGTGAAGGTGCTATGGTCACTTTGTCGACTTTACATTTGAGCTAAAGAAATAATAGTCACTTTCTTGACTTTACATATGAGGTGAAGGTGTTATGGTCACTTTGTCGACTTTACATTTGAGCTAAAGAAATAATAGTCACTTTCTTGACTATACATATGAGGTGAAGGTGTTATGGTCACTTTGTCGACTTTACATTTGAGCTAAAGAAATAATAGTCACTTTCTTGACTTTACATATGAGGTGAAGGTGTTATGGTCACTTTGTCGACTTTACATTTGAGCTAAAGAAATAATAGTCACTTTCTTGACTTTACATATGAGGTGAAGGTGTTATGGTCACTTTGTCGACTTTACATTTGAGCTAAAGAAATAAGAGTCACTTTCTTGATTTACATATGAGGTGAAGGTGTTATGGTCACTTTGTCGACTTTACATTTGAGCTAAAGAAATAATAGTGACTTTCTTGACTTTACATATGAGGTGAAGGTGTTATGGTCACTTTGTCGACTTTACATTTGAGCTAAAGAAATAATAGTCACTTTCTTGACTTTACATATGAGGTGAAGGTGTTATGGTCACTTTGTCGACTTTACATTTGAGCTAAAGAAATAATAGTCACTTTCTTGAAGATTTACATATAAGGTGAAGGTGTTATGGTCACTTTGTCGACTTTACATTTGAGCTAAAGAAATAATAGTCACTTTCTTGACTTTACATATGAGGTGAAGGTGTTATGGTCACTTTGTCGACTTTACATTTGAGCTAAAGAAATAATAGTCACTTTCTTGACTTTACATATGAGGTGAAGGTGTTATGGTCACTTTGTCGACTTTACATTTGAGCTAAAGAAATAATAGTCACTTTCTTGACTTTACATATGAGGTGAAGGTGTTATGGTCACTTTGTCGACTTTACATTTGAGCTAAAGAAATAATAGTCACTTTCTTGACTTTACATATGAGGTGAAGGTGTTATGGTCACTTTGTCGACTTTACATTTGAGCTAAAGAAATAATAGTCACTTTCTTGACTTTACATATGAGGTGAAGGTGTTATGGTCACTTTGTCGACTTTACATTTGAGCTAAAGAAATAATAGTCACTTTCTTGACTTTACATATGAGGTGAAGGTGTTATGGTCACTTTGTCGACTTTACATTTGAGCTAAAGAAATAATAGTCACTTTCTTGACTTTACATATGAGGTGAAGGTGTTATGGTCACTTTGTCGACTTTACATTTGAGCTAAAGAAATAATAGTCACTTTCTTGACTTTACATATAAGGTGAAGGTGTTATGGTCACTTTGTCGACTTTACATTTGAGCTAAAGAAATAATAGTCACTTTCTTGACTTTACATATGAGGTGAAGGTGTTATGGTCACTTTGTCGACTTTACATTTGAGCTAAAGAAATAATAGTCACTTTCTTGACTTTACATATAAGGTGAAGGTGTTATGGTCACTTTGTCGACTTTACATTTGAGCTAAAGAAATAATAGTCACTTTCTTGACTTTACATATGAGGTGAAGGTGTTATGGTCACTTTGTCGACTTTACATTTGAGCTAAAGAAATAATAGTCACTTTCTTGACTTTACATATGAGGTGAAGGTGTTATGGTCACTTTGTCGACTTTACATTTGAGCTAAAGAAATAATAGTCACTTTCTTGACTTTACATATAAGGTGAAGGTGTTATGGTCACTTTGTCGACTTTACATTTGAGCTAAAGAAATAATAGTCACTTTCTTGACTTTACATATGAGGTGAAGGTGTTATGGTCACTTTGTCGACTTTACATTTGAGCTAAAGAAATAATAGTCACTTTCTTGACTTTACATATGAGGTGAAGGTGTTATGGTCACTTTGTCGACTTTACATTTGAGCTAAAGAAATAATAGTCACTTTCTTGACTTTACATATAAGGTGAAGGTGTTATGGTCACTTTGTCGACTTTACATTTGAGCTAAAGAAATAGTAGTCACTTTCTTGACTTTACATATGAGGTGAAGGTGTTATGGTCACTTTGTCGACTTTACATTTGAGCTAAAGAAATAATAGTCACTTTCTTGACTTTACATATGAGGTGAAGGTGTTATGGTCACTTTGTCGACTTTACATTTGAGCTAAAGAAATAATGATACTTTCTTGACTTTACATATGAGGTAAGTGTTATGGTCACTTTGTCGACTTTACATTTGAGCTAAAGAAATAATAGTGACTTTCTTGACTTTACATATGAGGTGAAGGTGTTATGGTCACTTTGTCGACTTTACATTTGAGCTAAAGAAATAATAGTCACTTTCTTGACTTTACATATGAGGTGAAGGTGTTATGGTCACTTTGTCGACTTTACATTTGAGCTAAAGAAATAATAGTCACTTTCTTGACTTTACATATAAGGTGAAGGTGTTATGGGTCACTTTGTCGACTTTACATTTGAGCTAAAGAAATAATAGTCACTTTCTTGACTTTACATGAGGTGAAGGTGTTATGGTCACTTTGTCGACTTTACATTTGAGCTAAAGAAATAATAGTCACTTTCTTGAATTTACATATGAGGTGAAGGTGTTATGGTCACTTTGTCGACTTTACATTTGAGCTAAAGAAATAATAGTCACTTTCTTGACTTTACATATGAGGTGAAGGTGTTATGGTCACTTTGTCGACTTTACATTTGAGCTAAAGAAATAATAGTCACTTTCTTGACTTTACATATGAGGTGAAGGTGTTATGGTCACTTTGTCGACTTTACATTTGAGCTAAAGAAATAATAGTCACTTTCTTGACTTTACATATGAGGTGAAGGTGTTATGGTCACTTTGTCGACTTTACATTTGAGCTAAAGAAATAATAGTCACTTTCTTGACTTTACACATATGAGGTGAAGGTGTTATGGTCACTTTGTCGACTTTACATTTGAGCTAAAGAAATAATAGTCACTTTCTTGACTTTACATATGAGGTGAAGGTGTTATGGTCACTTTGTCGACTTTACATTTGAGCTAAAGAAATAATAGTCACTTTCTTGACTTTACATATGAGGTGAAGGTGTTATGGTCACTTTGTCGACTACTTTTACATTTGAGCTAAAGAAATAATAGTCACTTTCTTGACTTTACATATGAGGTGAAGGTGTTATGGTCACTTTGTCGACTTTACATTTTGAGCTAAAGAAATAATAGTCACTTTCTTGACTTTACATATAAGGTGAAGGTGTTATGGTCACTTTGTCGACTTTACATTTGAGCTAAAGGAATAATAGTCACTTTCTTGACTTTACATATAAGGTGAAGGTGTTATGGTCACTTTGTCGACTTTACATTTGAGCTAAAAAGAAATAATAGTGACTTTCTTGACTTTATATGAGGTGAAGGTGTTATGGTCACTTTGTCGACTTTACATTTTGGGCTAAAGAAATAATAGTCACTTTCTTGACTTTTACATGTGAGGTGAAGGTGTTATGGTCACTTTGTCGACTTTACATTTGAGCTAAAGAAATAATAGTCACTTTCTTGACTTTACATATAAGGTGAAGGTGTTATGGTCACTTTGTCGACTTTACATTTGAGCTAAAGAAATAATAGTCACTTTCTTGACTTTACATATGAGGTGAAGGTGTTATGGTCGCACAGCTTGACTTTACATTTGAGCTAAAGAAATAATAGTCACTTTCTTGACTTTACATATGAGGTGAAGGTGTTATGGTCACTTTGTCGACTTTACATTTGAGCTAAAGAAATAATAGTCACTTTCTTGACTTTACATATGAAGTGAAGGTGTTATGGTCACTTTGTCGACTTTACATTTGAGCTAAAGAAATAATAGTCACTTTCTTGACTTTACATATGAGGTAAGTGTTATGGTCACTTTGTCGACTTTACATTTGAGCTAAAGAAATAATAGTCACTTTCTTGACTTTACATATGAGGTGAAGGTGTTATGGTCACTTTGTCGACTTTACATTTGAGCTAAAGAAATAATAGTCACTTTCTTGACTTTACATATGAGGTGAAGGTGTTATGGTCACTTTGTCGACTTTACATTTGAGCTAAAGAAATAATAGTCACTTTCTTGACTTTACATGAGGTGAAAGGTGTTATGGTCACTTTGTCGACTTTACATTTGAGCTAAAGAAATAATAGTCACTTTCTTGACTTTACATATGAGGTGAAGGTGTTATGGTCACTTTGTCGACTTTACATTTGAGCTAAAGAAATAATAGTCACTTTTCTTGACTTTACATATGAGGTGAAGGTGTTATGGTCACTTTGTCGACTTTACATTTGAGCTAAGGAAATAATAGTCACTTTCTTGACTTTACATAAGGTGAAAGGTGTTATGGTCACTTTGTCGACTTTACATTTGAGAGCTAAAGAAATAATAGTCACTTTCTTGACTTTACATATAAGGTGAAGGTGTTATGGTCACTTTGTCGACTTTACATTTGAGCTAAAGAAATAATAGTCACTTTCTTGACTTTACATATGAGGTAAAGAGAAGTGTTATGGTCACTTTGTCGACTTTACATTTGAGCTAAAGAAATAATAGTCACTTTCTTGACTTTACATATGAGGTGAAGGTGTTATGGTCACTTTGTCGACTTTACATTTGAGCTAAAGAAATAATAGTCACTTTCTTGACTTTACATATGAGGTGAAGGTGTTATGGTCACTTTGTCGACTTTACATTTGAGCTAAAGAAATAATAGTCACTTTCTTGACTTTACATATGAAATTGAAGGTGTTATGGTCACTTTGTCGACTTTACATTTGAGCTAAAGAAATAATAGTCACTTTCTTGACTTTACATATGAGGTAAGGAGTGTTATGGTCACTTTGTCGACTTTACATTTGAGCTAAAGAAATAATAGTCACTTTCTTGACTTTACATATAAGGTGAAGGTGTTATGGTCACTTTGTCGACTTTACATTTGAGCTAAAGAAATAATAGTCACTTTTCTTGACTTTACATATGAGGTGAAGGTGTTATGGTCACTTTGTCGACTTTACATTTGAGCTAAAGAAATAATAGTCACTTTCTTGACTTTACATATGAGGTGAAGGTGTTATGGTCACTTTGTCGACTTTACATTTGAGCTAAAGAAATAATAGTGACTTTCTTGACTTTACATATGAGGTGAAGGTGTTATGGTCACTTTGTCGACTTTACATTTTGGGCTAAAGAAATAATAGTCACTTTCTTGACTTTACATATGAGGTGAAGGTGTTATGGTCACTTTGTCGACTTTACATTTGAGCTAAAGAAATAATAGTCACTTTTCTTGACTTTACATATGAGGTGAAAGGTGTTATGGTCACTTTGTCGACTTCCATTTGAGCTAAAGAAATAATAGTCACTTTCTTGACTTTACATATAAGGTGAAGGTGTTATGGTCACTTTGTCGACTTTACATTTGAGCTAAAGAAATAATAATCACTTTCTAGACTTTACATATGAGGTGAAGGTGTTATGGTCACTTTGTCGACTTTACATTTGAGCTAAAGAAATAATAGTCACTTTCTTGACTTTACATATGAGGTGAAGGTGTTATGGTCACTTTGTCGACTTTACATTTGAGCTAAAGAAATAATAGTCACCTTCTTGACTTTACATATGAGGTGAAGGTGTTATGGTCACTTTTGTCGACTTTACATTTTGAGCTAAAGAAATAATAGTCACTTTCTTGACTTTACATATGAGGTGAAGGTGTTATGGTCACTTTGTCGACTTTACATTTGAGCTAAAGAAATAATAGTCACTTTCTTGACTTTGCATATAAGGTGAAGGTGTTATGGTCACTTTGTCGACTTTACATTTGAGCTAAAGAAATAATAGTCGCTTTCTTGACTTTACATATGAGGTGAAGGTGTTATGGTCACTTTGTCGACTTTACATTTGAGCTAAAGAAATAATAGTCACTTTCTTGACTTTACATATGAGGTGAAGGTGTTATGGTCACTTTGTCGACTTTACATTTGAGCTAAAGAAATAATAGTCATTTTCTTGACTTTGTATGAGGTGAAGGTGTTATGGTCGCTTTGTCGACTTTACATTTGAGCTAAAGAAATAATAGTCACTTTCTTGAATTTACATATGAGGTGAAGGTGTTATGGTCACTTTGTCGACTTTACATTTGAGCTAAAGAAATAATAGTCACTTTCTTGACTTTACATATAAGGTGTAGGTGTTATGGTCACTTTGTCGACTTTACATTTGAGCTAAAGAAATAATAGTCACTTTCTTGACTTTACATATAAGGTGAAGGTGTTATGGTCACTTTGTCGACTTTACATTTGAGCTAAAGAAATAATAGTCACTTTCTTGACTTTACATATGAGGTGAAGGTGTTATGGTCACTTTGTCGACTTTACATTTGAGCTAAAGAAATAATAGTCACTTTCTTGACTTTACATATGAGGTGAAGGTGTTATGGTCACTTTGTCGACTTTACATTGAGCAAGAAATAATAGTGCTTTCTTGACTTTACATATGAGGTGAAGGTGTTATGGTCACTTTGTCGACTTTACATTTGAGCTAAAAAGAAATAATAGTCACTTTCTTGACTTTACATATGAGGTGAAGGTGTTATGGTCACTTTGTCGACTTTACATTTGAGCTAAAGAAATAATAGTCACTTTCTTGACTTTACATATGAGGTAAGTGTTATGGTCACTTTGTCGACTTTTTGTTTGAGCTAAAGAAATAATAGTCCTTTCTTGACTTTACATATGAGGTGAAGGTGTTATGGTCACTTTGTCGACTTTACATTTTGAGCTAAAGAAATAATAGTCACTTTCTTGACTTTACATATGAGGTGAAGGTGTTATGGTCACTTTGTCGACTTTACATTTGAGCTAAAGAAATAATGATCACTTTCTTGACTTTACATATGAGGTGAAGGTGTTATGGTCACTTTGTCGACTTTACATTTGAGCTAAAGAAATAATAGTCACTTTCTTGACTTTTACATATGGAGTGAAGGTGTTATGGTCACTTTGTCGACTTTACATTTGAGCTAAAGAAATAATAGTCACTTTCTTGACTTTACATATGAGGTGAAGGTGTTATGGTCACTTTGTCGACTTTACATTTTGAGCTAAAGAAATAATAGTCACTTTCTTGACTTCCCCTTATGAGGTGAAGGTGTTATGGTCACTTTGTCGACTTTACATTTGAGCTAAAGAAATAATAGTCACTTTCTTGACTTTACATATGAGGTGAAGGTGTTATGGTCACTTTGTCGAGCTTTACATTTGAGCTAAAGAAATAGTCACTTTCTTGACTTTACATATGAGGTGAAGGTGTTATGGTCACTTTGTCGACTTTACATTTGAGCTAAAGAAATAATAGTCACTTTCTTGACTTTACATATGAGGTGAAGGTGTTATGGTCACTTTGTCGACTTTACATTTGAGCTAAATACGTAGTCACTTTCTTGACTTTACATATAAGGTAAGGGTGTTATGGTCCTTTTGTCGACTTTACATTTGAGCTAAAGAAATAATAGTCACTTTCTTGACTTTACATATGAGGTGATGGTGTTATGGTCACTTTGTCGACTTTACATTTGAGCTAAAGAAATAATAGTCACTTTCTTGACTTTACATATAAGGTGAAGGTGTTATGGTCACTTTGTCGACTTTACATTTGAGCTAAAGAAATAATAGTCACTTTCTTGACTTTACATATGAGGTGAAGGTGTTATGGTCACTTTGTCGACTTTACATTTGAGCTAAAGAAATAATAGTCACTTTCTTGACTTTACATATGAGGTATGTTATGGTCACTTTGTCGACTTTAGCATTTGAGCTAAAGAAATAATAGTCACTTTCTTGACTTTACATATGAGGTGAAGGTGTGTTATGGTCACTTTGTCGACTTTACATTTGAGCTAAAGAAATAATAGTCACTTTCTTGACTTTACATATAAGGTGAAGGTGTTATGGTCACTTTGTCGACTTTACATTTGAGCTAAAGAAATAATAGTCACTTTCTTGACTTTACATATGAGGTGAAGGTGTTATGGTCACTTTGTCGACTTTACATTTGAGCTAAAGAAATAATAGTCACTTTCTTGACTTTACATATGAGGTGAAGGTGTTATGGTCACTTTGTCGACTTTACATTTGAGCTAAAGAAATAATAGTCACTTTCTTGACTTTACATATGAGGTGAAGGTGTTATGGTCACTTTGTCGACTTTACATTTGAGCTAAAGAAATAATAGTCACTTTTGACTTTACACATGAGGTGAAGGTGTTATGGTCACTTTGTCGACTTTACATTTGAGCTAAAGAAATAATAGTCACTTTCTTGACTTTACATATGAGGGGAAGGTGTTATGGTCACTTTGTCGACTTTTACATTTGAGCTAAAGAATAATATCACTTTCTCTACCTTACATATAAGGTGAAGGTGTTATGGTCACTTTGTCGACTTTACATTTGAGCTAAAGAAATAATAGTCACTTTCTTGACTTTACATATGAGGTGAAGGTGTTATGGTCACTTTGTCGACTTTACATTTGAGCTAAAGAAATAATAGTCACTTTCTTGACTTTACATATGAGGTGAAGGTGTTATGGTCACTTTGTCGACTTTACATTTGAGCTAAAGAAATAATAGTCACTTTCTTGACTTTACATATGAGGTGAAGGTGTGTTATGGTCACTTTGTCGACTTTACATTTGAGCTAAAGAAATAATAGTCACTTTCTCTTTGACTTTACATATGAGGTGAAGGTGTTATGGTCACTTTGTCGACTTTACATTTGAGCTAAAGAAATAATAGTCACTTTCGACTTTACATATGAGGTGAAGGTGTTATGGTCACTTGTCGACTACATTTGAGCTAAAGAAGAATAGTCACTTTCCTGACTTTACATATAAGGTGAAGGTGTTATGGTCACTTTGTCGACTTTACATTTGAGCTAAAGAAATAATAGTCACTTTCTTGACTTTACATATGAGGTGAAGGTGTTATGGTCACTTTGTAGACTTTACATTTGAGCTAAAGAAATAATAGTCACTTTCTTGACTTTACATATGAGGTGAAGGTGTTATGGTCACTTTGTCGACTTTACATTTGAGCTAAAGAAATAATAGTCACTTTCTTGACTTTACATATGAGGTGAAGGTGTTATGGTCACTTTGTCGACTTTACATTTGAGCTAAAGAAATAATAGTCACTTTCTTGACTTTACATATGAGGTGAAGGTGTTATGGTCACTTTGTCGACTTTACATTTGAGCTAAAGAAATAATAGTCACTTTCTTGACTTTACATATGAGGTGAAGGTGTTATGGTCACTTTGTCGACTTTACATTTGAGCTAAAGAAATAATAGTCACTTTCTTGACTTTACATATAAGGTAGAAGGTGTTATGGTCACTTTGTCGACTTTACATTTGAGCTAAAGAAATAATAGTCACTTTCTTGACTTTACATATGAGGTGAAGGTGTTATGGTCACTTTGTCGACTTTACATTTGAGCTAAAGAAATAATAGTCACTTTCTTGACTTTACATATAAGGTGAAGGTGTTATGGTCACTTTGTCGACTTTACATTTGAGCTAAAGAAATAATAGTCACTTTCTCTTGACTTTACATATGAGGTGAAGAAAGGTGTTATGGTCACTTTGTCGACTTTACATTTGAGCTAAAGAAATAATAGTCACTTTCTTGACTTTACATATGAGGTGAAGGTGTTATGGTCACTTTGTCGACTTTACATTTGAGCTAAAGAAATAATAGTCACTTTCTTGACTTTACATATGAGGTGAAGGTGTTATGGTCACTTTGTCGACTTTACATTTGAGCTAAAGAAATAATAGTCACTTTCTTGACTTTACATATGAGGTGAAGAGGTGTTATGGTCACTTTGTCGACTTTACATTTGAGCTAAAGGAATAATAGTCACTTTCTTGACTTTACATATAAGGTGAAGGTGTTATGGTCACTTTGTCGACTTTACATTTGAGCTAAAAAATAATAGTCACTTTCTTGACTTTACATATGAGGTGAGTGTTATGGTCACTTTGTCGACTTTCATTTGAGCTAAAGAAATAATAGTCACTTTCTTGACTTTACATATGAGTGAAGGTGTTATGGTCACTTTGTCGACTTTACATTTTGAGCTAAAGAAATAATAGTCACTTTCTTGACTTTACATATGAGGTGAAGGTGTTATGGTCACTTTGTCGACTTTACATTTGAGCTAAAGAAATAATAGTCACTTTCTTGACTTTACATATGAGGTGAAGGTGTTATGGTCACTTTGTCGACTTTACATTTGAGCTAAAAGAAATAATAGTCACTTTCTTGACTTTACATATGAGGTGAAGGTGTTATGGTCACTTTGTCGACTTTACATTTGAGCTAAAGAAATAATAGTCGCACTTTCTTGACTTTACATATAAGGTGAAGGTGTTATGGTCACTTTGTCGACTTTACATTTTGAGCTAAAGAAATAATAGTCACTTTCTTGACTTTACATATGAGGTGAAGGTGTTATGGTCACTTTGTCGACTTTACATTTGAGCTAAAGAAATAATAGTCACTTTCTTGACTTTACATATAAGGTGAAGGTGTTATGGTCACTTTGTCGACTTTACATTTGAGCTAAAGAAATAATAGTCACTTTCTTGACTTTACATATGAGGTGAGGTGTTATGGTCACTTTGTCGACTTTACATTTGAGCTAAAGAAATAATAGTCACTTTCTTGACTTTACATATGAGGTGAAGGTGTTATGGTCACTTTGTCGACTTTACATTTGAGCTAAAGGAAATAATAGTCACTTTCTTGACTTTACATATGAGGTGAAGGTGTTATGGTCACTTTGTCGACTTTACATTTGAGCTAAAGAAATAATAGTCACTTTCTTGACTTTACATATGAGATTGAAGGTGTTATGGTCACTTTGTCGACTTTACATTTGAGCTAAAAAGAAATAATAGTCACTTTCTTGACTTTACATATAAGGTGAAGGTGTTATGGTCACTTTGTCGACTTTACATTTGAGCTAAAGAAATAATAGTCACTTTCTTGACTTTACATATGAGGTGAAGGTGTTATGGTCACTTTGTCGACTTTACATTTGAGCTAAAGAAATAATAGTCACTTTCTTGACTTTACATATAAGGTGAAGGTGTTATGGTCACTTTGTCGACTTTACATTTGAGCTAAAGAAATAATAGTCACTTTCTTGACTTTACATATGAGGTGAAGGTGTTATGGTCCACTTTGTCGACTTTACATTTGAGCTAAAGAAATAATAGTCACTTTCTTGACTTTACATATGAGGTGAAGGTGTTATGGTCACTTTGTCGACTTTACATTTGAGCTAAAGAAATAATGATCACTTTCTTGACTTTACATATGAGGTGAAGAGGTGGTATGGTCACTTTGTCGACTTTACATTTGAGCTAAAGAAATAATAGTCACTTTCTTGACTTTACATATAAAAAATTGAAGGTGTTATGGTCACTTGTCGACTTTACATTTGAGGTGAAGTTTTACAGCAGAACTACAGGCAATACATTTTATCGTGGAATTGGCAAAATATTAGGTTGTCCCAAAAGTTCGTAAACACTTGCAAAAAATTGAAATTTTGCTCGCAAATACAACAAATATTATTGCTCAAAATAAAGACCATCACTTTCTAAGATATTCTGCCATCGATCTGCAAGCTTTCGGATCTGGTCAAAGTACCATTCAGCCGGCTTCGAATCAAAGAATTCTTGACACGCTTCCTCAACTTCATCAAACGAGTCGAATCGGCGGCCCTTCAGAAAGTGTTGCATTGAGCGGAAAAGGCCGTAATCTGATGGAGCACACTCAGGACTGTAGGCTGGATGTGGCAGAACCTCAACGCCGTCCAGCTCTTCAAACTTATCTTTGGTCTTCCTTGCAGTGTGTGGCTTGGCATTGTCCTGCTGCATCAAAGCGCGCTTTCGGTTGATCAGAGTCGGGTACTTTTGCTTAAACTTGTCGTACACCCGCTCAAGTTGCTGACAGTAAAGTTCGGCACTGATGGCACGACCATTCGGAACCAACTCAAAATGCACGATTCCTTCAAAGTTCCACCAAACGCACAACATGGCTTTCTTGCCGAATCGATCTTGTTTTGGAACCGACGGTGTCTCTTGCCCTTTCTGAACCCATCGCTTGTCTCGATTGTGCTGGACCAGATAGACCCATTTCGCAAGTGTTTACGAATTTTTGGGATAACCTAATATATTCAATCGTAAAAATGAAGATCTGGTATATATTGTCCATAAAACAAAAAGAAAATAAAAAAAATCAATTTGCTATGATTAATCTTATACCTTGAAAGAAGAAACATCTTTTCAAATCTAAGTTGATTTTGTAAGATTATTTGGCAAAAAGGCAGTAAAATAATTATTATTTAATCATGAAATAATGTCATTCTCTTGAATTAATTATACAGTTTGATTTTTCATATTTAGATTTCGGTATTAAATGACCCATACAGGTTAATATTCCTCTAAAGAAAAACAACTAACCAGCATATATATCATCATTATATGCAATTCTTACTTCTTGTACACCCTTACAACAAAGTCATTCAGTAACCCTATAACTCGAGAGGCTCTTTATGCATTGTATATGGTGAACAACACTATAAATATATAATCCACTCATGAATAAATACATTTCTCACCAGATTTGTTATCAAACTCTCTCATACACTCGTGTGGGGGCCTCAAAGAATACGACAATCTTAACCAATTCAAGTAAAGCGTCAATTACTATTTGTCCTCTTTAATGGTCAGTGTTAACCAGCTTTCCTTACATTAAACACTCTAGCTTGAAAGGCTCTCGAGCCTTGTATAGTGTATAGTAAAGTAAGTAAAACACTTTAATTTGAGATGGAAATCAGAATTCTTCAGTTTTATTTCTCGACTTAAGATTTGAGCTGAACGTGCAATGTTCACTTTCTTGACTCATTTAATCTGATAGTATAATGTTCATTTTCTCGAACTTAAATTTGATTTGAATGTGAAATATTCACTTTTGTGACGTTACATTTCAACTGAAAATGTAATGGACACTTTCTCGAACTTGCATTTGAGATGAACGTGTAATTGTCTGTTTCTCGAATTTATATTTTAGCTGAAGGTGTAATAATCACATTCTCGAATTAATTGGAGTAGATAGATCTATCTATCGCCCGGCTCACACTCCACCCACGTCTATTGAACAGGTTAAGAGGCTTATCCCTTGTTCCCTGTTTAGGATGTGGTTTCCGGCTTTCTCTTTTCCAATCTTCTCACTTTGTTTTTTTTTTCAATTGGAATAGATAGTTCTATCTATCGCCCGGTTCACACTCCACCCACGTCTATTGAACAGGTTAAGAGGTTCATCCCTTGTTCTCTGTTTAGGATGTGGTTTCCGGCTTTCTCTTTTCCAATTTTTCACTATTACGTAGCCCCCTGCACATCAGTTGCGTTACCGCCTTACTCGGGGTGATACGATTAAAAAAAATATATATGAGCGAATTGATATTTTGAGATGAAGGTGTAATAGTAACTTTCTCGATATTACATTTGAGGTAAATGTCTAATAATCCTGTTCACGATTATACATTTGACATGAAGGTGTATTAGTCACTTTCACGACTTTTCTTTTAATTGTGTAATAGTCACCTACCCTATTTTACATTTAAGCTGATGATGTAACGGTCACTTTCTCGACTTTACATTTGAGCTGAAGCTGTAATTTCAATTTCTCGACTTTACATATGAACAGAAAATATTATGGTCAATTTCTCAACATCAAATTTCAACTGAAACTGTAATGGTTACTTTCCCGACTTGGAATTTGAACTAATGATGTAATGGTAATTTTCTCGACTTTACATTTGAGCTGAATGTAGAATGGCCACGTACATAACTTTACATTTGAAGTGAATGTGAAACGGTCACTTTTTGAACTTTAAATTTTAGCAGAATGTGTAATTGTCACTTCCTCCAAATTACATTTGAGCTGAAGGTGTATTTGTCAATTTCTTGACTTTAAATTCGGGCTTATGATGCAATTGTCTCTTCCTCGAATTTACATATCAGTTGAAGGCATAATTGTTATTTTCTTGACTTTACATTTGAGCTGAAAGTATAAATTTTATTTTCCTGAATTTACATATAAGCTGAATGTGTTATGTTCTCCTTTTCGACTTTACGTTTGAGCTGAACGTATAACGGTCACTTTTTCGAATATACAAGTGAGCTCATTGTGTCATTGGCACTTTCTTGAATTTACATTTGAGCTGAAAGTGTAATGGCCATATTGTAAAATTTACATTTTGTAATGGCCATTTTCTTGACGTTACATTTGAGCTGTATATATAATGGTCACTTCCTCGAAATTACATTTGAGATGATCAAATAATGCTCATTTTCACGACCTTACTTTTGTGCTAAAGCTCTAATGGTCACTTTATCAAATTTACAGATCTTTTTGGCCAGTCTATATGGCTCGGAAGACCCACATAAAATGGCCTTATGCCACATGTTGCCTTAAGTCGGAAGGACAACTAAATACTGTAGTAATTGTAAAGAGTTGAGTAGTTGTACAGCCGCTTAGTTGGTCAGTAAGTTGGTGCATATTAAGTTGGCGTTGTTTTGGATATAGACTCATTACCCGGATATACTTCTTCACTACAAGACTGTATATATTGATTCCTACTAACAGTATTCCTGAATTGACTAACCCGTGTTCCAGTTTGTATATTTTTGTTCAGTATAACTTACATTTTTTATCACCTTCTCTGCTTTTATTATTTATTATTTTGGGTGGTTTTTCAACCAGAATCTACAACAATATATACATTTTTGGGGAGAAATATTCAGCCCGGTATATATATATATATATATATATATATATATATATATATATATATATACTTTATCTACTCAAAGACGAATATCTATTGAGAATAAAGTTCGAACAAATTAATACGCCCACATACATATATATATAGTCACCCGCAGATAATCTTCTTTCGCTGCGTCACAGCTCATCAGTACGGTTAAACACTTGATTGTATTTAGGCAGGATTTGACATCAGTCGGTGATTTTACCTCTAAGCACGGTGGAGGAAGGCAGAGTGTATCATGTTATATACCCAATGTATACAAACACCAGAACCTATGAGTGTTCTATCCATTGCTGGAAAACGATGCGTAAATAGCGGTGAATAGCTACTGTTTTTAAAGTCTATCATTTCTCCACTCCAGAGTGCACAAACTACTGGCGAGAGCGTAAATAGTCATCTGCAGACATTCCTATTTTGCTGTATCACAGCTAATCAATGCGGTTAGACATCCTATTGCATTCAGCCAGGATTGAAACCTGACCGACTGGGTTAGTGCTCTCAGTCCGAAGGCAGAGAGCTGACAGTGACAAAAGCAGCTCTTTACAACGGTATTTACCCACCTTCCCATTTAAGGCGAGATGCGACACAAGGTCTTTTTAATGTGGGTCTTCCAGGCCATATAGCCAGGCCAAATATAAAATTATCTGTCTGTTGTTCCCCAGTCGTGACTCTACCCTTCGGTGGAGCCACGACTGTGTAAGTGCTCTCAGCCCGAAGGCAGAGAGCACACTAACCCATTCACTCCGCCATTATTAAGTTGGTTCTAAGCTTTCGGCTCACATAAGTCGTCTTCAGAGAGGTTACAAGAACGTTAACATAAAAACATCCACCTTCAAAGACGAATTTATTTTGTATTGACATAAAACTTTGCTAAGCAACGATAACAACAAAGTTTTATGACAACACAAAATAAAATCGTGTTTCATGGTGGATGTTTTTATTTTAACGTTCTTGTAACCTCTCTGAAGATGGCTCATGTGAGCCGAAAGCTTAGAACCAACTTAATAAAAAATTATCCAAATGTTGGGGAATTTTTTGTCTTTATTTTCACCTGAAATTAAAGCCAAAATACGATGTTTATAACGGGTCATGATTAAACATAATAGCCATTCATTGTCTCTTATATTTAACAGTATATGTTTAGAAAATTATCTGCTGCCTCGATACACTATATATATATATATATATATATATATATATATATATATATATATATATAACAGTTCTCTGCTGATCAAAAAATCTTAATTTCTTAGAGTGTCATATAATTTAGGACAGTGAAAAATACAGCTTTATGGCTACCCAGAATAGTGCCATTTGTATAGTGAATTTAATCAAAGAATATCGGTCGAGATTTAATCAAAGAATACCGGTGAATATAAACGAATGATAAAAATAATGACAAATGTCACGAATTCTAAACTTATATATTTCCAAACTTCTACTGTGTCAATAACAATCGCTTGGGTTTCTCTTTCTACTCTAATCATTATCAGGGGCAGTAAAGACATCATTTTATATTTATCCCGTCCGCAACATATTTATGACTGATTTTTTTAAACAAAATCAAAAGAGTGAGCTTTTTTCTGATTAAAACAAAGACTCTAGTGCCAACAGTCGATCTTTATGGCTTTCATTATTCTGTAGCATCTGATAACATCGCTGCCACATTATTATAGATAGAAACCAATAAATTGTAAACGCAAATTCTACTCCATCAGCTTCTTTTCTCGCACTTCCCGTCTGTGGAATTCCCTTCCATTTACTTGCTTTCCCGACAGCTACAATCTCCAAGAATTTAAATCTAAAGTCAATAGTCATTTCCTATCTCACTACCCTGCATCCTCTCTCTCTCTCTCTCTCTCTCTCATGCTCCTTTCTCCGTCCACTCCACTCTCTTCAGTATTCTCATCCTTCTCTTACCCACTTCCTGACACTCCCTATAACCTGTCACTATTTCTCATAACTTTCCTCCTATGTAACCCCCTGCAAAACAGTGGCAGTAAAATGCCTTGCTTGCGGCGATATGATTATAAAAAAAATCATGATGTGGATATAAAGTGGAGGATCAATTCTACATTACAATCAATAAATAAATTGATCACCTACTTTATGGCCACAGTCATGTTTCTCTTATCCACTTCCTGACAGCCCCTATATAACCTGTCACTCTTTCTTATAACTTTCCTCCTATGTAACCCCCTGCAAAACAGTGGCAGTAAAATACCTTGCCTGGTGCGATATGATTATAAAAAAATATTATAAAAGATGTGATTGTTAAGACAATTTTAGAAAGCACTGAAATATCTTTAGCTATTGAAGAGGTCGGTGTCTCATGAAACACTCCCGGGTTTTATCTGTAGAGTGATAATGTATAAGAAGTAAATCAACAGTAAAAGTAATCTTAACCAAGCAAAAATAAAGATATTAATTTTTTTTCGAAAGAAGGAGGGAATATCTTAGTTTTCTGTACTCTCCAAAACCTACATTACGCATTAGTATATCCATAATATGCTAACACTTTAACAAAAAAGAAGGCAGGACTAGAATCACATAAAATATATAAAATACCAATAAGTTATTCATAAGTATTTTATATACAACATTGAATTAAAGAAAAATAAATCATACTAATCTAATTTATCTAAACTTATTTATAAATGAAATTTTGTATGTATGTGTGTGTATGTGTCTGTATGTATGTGTGTCCATTACCTATAGACTCCGAAACGGCTGAACCGATTTTCTTGAAAATTTACGTAGTTGTACTGTAAGCGTCTGCGAGTGTTTATTCGCTAGGTTTTGTGTCGAGGTACCCCCGATAAATATCGAAAATCGAAAAAATCGGGTTATAATCCTATTTTAATCAAATTTGATACACTCTTAGACAAAGACATAAGAAATGATATTCAGAAGTTTCAAGGTTGCAGTTCTTACAATAGGGCAGAAAATTGATAATATATATATATATATATATATATATATATATATATAAAAGGCAAGATGTTTGTGCGAAAAAGTCGGGTTATAGAAGGAGTGGTCGGATTTTAATAAAATTTGATACACTCATAGACAAAGACATATGAAACAATATTCAGAAGTTTCAAGGTTGCAGTTCTTACAATAGTGCAGAAAATTGATAATATATATATATATATAAGGCAAAATGTTTGTGTGTGTGTGTGTGTGTTTATCTGTCTGTATGTCCTTTATACAAATCCACAATTTTTATCCGATTCTCACCAAACTTCACACAAATATTATTTAGGCTGTGTCTGAGCTCCAGGACCATGGATTAATTTTAAAGCTTTCATTACACCTGAGCAACGCGCCTGACCCTACTGCTAGTATATATATATATATATATATATATATATATATATATATATATATATATATATCGAGCGCTCATACTCCAGAATTAGAACCGCCGACTGACGCCAATTCGGTCGGGTTTCAATCCTGGGTAAAAAGCAATCGGATGTCTAACCGTACTGATGAGCTGTGATACAGCAAAACATATCTGTCTGCGGGTGACTATATATATATATATATATATATATATATATATATATATATATATTATCCTATGTTTTACGCACGACTTTGAGTTTCATGCATTTCAGCAATCTTCAGGTAATTAGCATATCATATCGGCTTGTTCTATGAAGGACATAAATTCTATAAAAATTATCCGAATGTTTTATTTTTTCGAGCGCTTTCGGCTATTATCGAGGATGCATTTTATTTGACGTGTAACAGAAATATATATAACGCACCACTGACGAGCATATATAAACAGTCGAGCGAAAACATAACGCGCATGGCCTGCAGACGACGCTGAAGCCTGGAACATTTTATCGCTTTATGGTGTTGACCTTAGTGTTCACTTTTATATTTACATATGCTCTTTTTTTTTTTCGCTAATCTTCAGACCTGAAGATTGCATTAGAGCATGAAACAAACATTTATGTTTATATACGCACTATACTATAATATAAAACTCTCTCTCTCTCTATCCCCCCTCTCTATCTCTCTCTCTCTCTCTCTCTCTATATATATATATATATATGTATAAATTGTCTTGTTTTATATATATATACTAGCATTATAATACGGCGTTGCCCGTGCAACTCAGAACATTTTTTAATTAGATGATTAATGCAGCGTGTTGCGATTTCCGAGCGCTTGTAGTCGCCGCCTCACTTTAAAACTCAGTTATATAAAAAATAATTACATAAAATTGTTGTTTAAAAATTGTTAAAAAATTCCATTAAAAAATCTATTTTCTTTTGTTCTTTTTGTTATGTGTGACATTGTAAACAACATTGCGTTTGTTTTTGTTTCAAAATTACAAGGTAAAATATTAACATTTTTTGTTGAGAAAATGAATTTCAGAAATTTTCGAAGAATATTTAAAAATCTAGTCATTTAGTTTTAGAGGAAAAGTTACATTAATGCCACACAAATTACAGACAGCTGATTTCCTGCATGAAATATTTAGCAAAAAAACAAACAAAAAAACCCCAAAAAGCTTTATTTTTTAAAAATTTTATTTTCTGAAATATGACATATTAAATCTGAAAAAAAAAGACTTAAATAATTAAGTTAAACATAGGCACTTTTTTTCTAAATATTTTGTTTCTGTTTGAAAAAACACTTTTTTAAAAAAATATCTCTTTTGTTCCAAAATTACGGGGGAAATATTCACATTTTTTTGTTGACTAAATTAATTTTTAAAACGTCGGAATAAAAATTAAATATAAAGGCTCATTTTTTTTAGTCGCGTTTGACACGTGTGATTTGATTTCTGTGACGTAATCTAGCAACCATCTTAAATCTTAGATGTTTTACGGAGCAAATGTAAACAATCGGCACCATTGGCCAAAAATTGCGAAAGGAAAAATTGCTGAAATTAACCTAAAAAACTGTGTCGACTTGGCTTCCTTGTAGATATGTGTCCCTAGAAAGTTTGAATGGCGTAGCTTAAAAAATGTAGGCGTGCATAGGGAACAGTCACACACACAGTGACTGGCATGTGTATACACTGCTTATATACAACACGTTAAAATTTCCCTTCTCTGATTCCATGCGCCTATGGCTTAGAGGGGTAGCGACTCCGACTGACACCAAATCGGCCAAGTTTCGATCCCAGCCAGAAGCAAGTGGATGTGTCTTGTCACACTGTTGAGCAGTGATGCAGCGAAACAGGCTTGTATGTGGATGACTAATTTTTTTTTTTTTTTTTTTTTTTTTTTTTTTTTTTTTTTTTTTTTTTTTTAATCATCTCACCCCAAGCAAGGCATTCCACTGCCACTATTGCGCATGGGGCTACATAGGGGAAGGTAAAGAGAAGGAGTGGATAGACATAGGGAATGTCAGGAGAAAGGTGATAGATGAGTAAGGATAGCAAGGATAAGTGTCGGGCAGATGGGAAGAGTGTTTGATAGAATGGGAGCAGGTTAGTGTGTTAGGAGGTGTCTATTGACCTTACATTTAAACTCCTGGAGATTGTAGCCGTCGGGGAAGCAATCGTTTGGAAGAGAATTCCACAGTTGGGAAGTGCGAGGAAAGAAACTGTTGGAGTAGAAGTTACGGCTGCATTTTATCGATTTCACTGTAAAAGGGTGGGATCTAGTTGCTAATCTAGTATCTCGTGCAAATTCGTATTTAGGGGGCACCAGTGATCTAAGTTCATCGGAGCAGAAGCCGTGAAAGTATTTATAGAAGAGACACAGCGAAGCCACGTCTCGCCGGTGGGAGAGAGACTGCAGGCGGTCTGCCAAGTCGGTATCTATCACATTACAGACCCTCCTCTGAACCTTATCGAGAAGCCCGAGGAGAACAGCAGGGGCACCCGACCAGATATGGCAGCAGTATTCAATGCACGGGCGGATGGTAGATTTGTAAATGTGCAGGATAGATTTAGACGGAAAAAACTTCCGGGCCCTACACAGAGAACCGACTTTCATAGCAGCGGATTTAGCAATGGATTCGATATAGTCATTCCATTTGAGGTCCGCTGAAAGTGTGAGACCAAGGAGGCGTAGTGTTTTACTCTCTGGGAGGCAAGCCTGGTCCATGCTAATGGGAGGTAGGTGAGATTGTCGATGATGGTTAATTGAGAGTAGCTTCGTTTTAGAAGCATTAAAATTTACTAGCCATTTCTTACCCCAGTCCAATATGGATTGGAGGTCTTTTTCAATCTCGGCTGCAAGTTTAGCTTTGACGCCTACACCAGATTTTTGTTGGAGGCGAGAGTAAACTGTGGTGTCATCGGCGTACAAACCTATTTGGGTTCTTATGGAATCAGGGAGATCATTAATATATATCAGGAAGAGTGTAGGACCTAAGATGGAGCCTTGGGGGACACCTGCGTTTGTATGGTAGTTCTGAGAGGCATGTCCGTTTAATACCACTTTCATTGTGCGGTTAGAGAGGAATGACTGGATTAGTTCAAACAAATGTCCAGTTATACCATAGCTCCGCAGTTTACATAGAAGGCCAGCATGCCAAACTCTGTCGAACGCCTTAGATATATCCAATGCAACGGTTCGAGCTTCGCCATTCCTGTCGAGTGCCTGGTATATGTACTCGGTGATGGTCGTTAGCATATCAGCAGTAGACCTGGTGAAGCGGAAACCATATTGCTTGTCCGAGAGGAGCCTGTGTGCTGTGAGATGCTGAACCACCTCGGCGTTGATAATGGCTTCGAACACTTTGCCAAAGATCGGAAGAAGGCTGATAGGGCGGTAATTTGCAGGGTCAGAGGGTTCTCCAGTGTTTTTAAATATGGGAACTATAGAGGAAGATTTCCAACAGGCAGGAAAGCAGGAAGCAGATAGGCAGAGGTTGTAGAGCTTAGAAAGGATAGAGGAGAGTTCAGGGGCACATTTCTTTAAGACTATGGTTGGGATTCCGTCACCACCGCTCGCTTTGTGAGGGTCAAGTTTTAAGATTATCTTAGAGACAAGCGAAGGTGTAATGTGGACATCATTCAGTTGTGCCTCGGTTCTAGGTGAGAAATCGGGTGTAAAGACTCCAGACGAGTCCAGACTCGAATTGTTCGAGAATCTGCGGGCAAAACATTCAGCCTTATCTGCTGGGGAGGTGAGGACCTCAAATTTATTGATTAGCGGGGGTATTGTGGACTTGCTCTTGTTAAGTACTCTTTTACAGAGTCGCCAGTAGTCTTTAGAGCCGAATTTAGAGCATGCTATGCGTTGCTTCATTCTGGCAGCAAACAACATCTTAGCTTCGTTAAGTACCCTTTTACACTTATTACGAGCTGAAGTGAAAAGGCGCCTGTTTTCTTCCGACGCATAGTTACGATAAAGTCGGAAGAAATGATTCCGGTGGGCAATGGCAGCCGAACAAGCAGGTGAGAACCATGGAGACGAATGAGATTTAAGCTGGAATTTCCTAGCAGGGATGAAGGCATCAATGCCAGCCTTAACCCAGGAGGAGACCTCGGATGCACATTCTTCGATGGGAAGACTAAAGACGTTGTTCCAAGGGATGTCACAGAGGAAGTCTCGGAACGAATCCCAGTCTGCTCTTTGATAGCAGTATGATATTCTACTTGTCTGTGTTTCATGGGTCGGGCGGGAGTGGAGTGAAATATTGACGGACACTACAGTGTGGTCAGAGTTTCCAAGAGGGCAGAGTTGTCTGGTAGTGCAAGAGTCTGGGATGGAAGTGAAGCAGAGGTCTAGAAGTGAGTTGCTTCCGTTAGGGTTGTCGGATAAACGCGTGGGGAAGTCCACTACTTGCGTAAGGGATTGGGTGATTGAAAAGTTCATGGTGTGGACACCAGCAGGGTCAGTGACAGCGTTCTTCAGCCACTTGGTGTGGTGGGCGTTAAAGTCACCAAACACGAATACATGGGCAGAGGGATGGGTAGAAATGGCTTTGTCAATATTGTCAGAAATGATGTCAAGTAACGAACAGTCAGGGGAGGAAGGAGAGCGGTACAGAAAGAAGAGATAGCTAATCGAGCTGAGAAGTGAGAGGCGGAAGCACATGAAAGAATGATCTAGGGATTCAAAAGATGACACCCTAGCTAAAGGAAGGTGTTCGCTGACATAGACACCAAGCCCATGCATATGAACATTGGAGTCCTTCCTGAAGAGGGGAAGGTAGCCAGGAACGCAGAACTCAGATGAGGGGATAGAAGGGTTAAGATTAGTTTCACATAGGGCTAATATATCAGGTGAGTTATTATGGAGGAAAGAATCTACGCTGGGGAAGTTGGTGCGGATGCCGCGAATGTTAGTGAAAGAGATGCAGACAGGTTTGGGCGTTTTCAAATGAGCTGGTTTAGTTTTGTTATTATGTTTGCTTTTTTCCATAGTAATTCAGTGAAGGAGTGGTCTTAGAATAGAATCAGTCGGTCAATCATTTGCAACTTGTGAAGGATGGAGACTGGCGCGGCCTACAACATAATGTGGCCTCGGGGTTGCCCACCGAACGTTCATGCAGGGACGCCCGTCCATGCGCGATATGGCACTACAAGAACCCCGGTATTATTCAACTGTTGATCAGAGCAGCCTCTCAAGACGCTACGCAAGAGTTCGGGCTCCTAACTACCAGTCGGAAGCAGCAACCAGGAAACTGCCAACCCGGTACCCTCAGAATGTAAAGACGTTGCCACCATACTCCGTAACTGCAAAGAGCTTCCAGCTGAACTAACACCAAGACCAGAGAAAGGGGATGAACCGGAAACCCCTTCCTAAACAAGAAACAAGGTGATCACCTCTAAACTCATTCAAAAGAAGGGGGTGGAGTGTGAGACCGGGCGATAGTAGAAACTATCTACTCCAATTAAAAAAAAAAAAAAAAAAAAAGGAAAAAGTGACTGAGGCTTACAAAGTTTTAACTTAGTAAAAGTCGAAAATACCCTTGAATAACAAAAATTATTTACACAAATTAAGTGACGAAAAAAAAACAAAAACAAAGACGGCCAAAAGACGAAACAATAAATAAAATAATTTCAAGAAATTTCACAAAAACAGACTGAAAAATGGACTGAATCCCAGTTGACTTACCACAAGCAGCTAAACTTTTTCTTAAAGTTGATTTAATTCAATTTCTGAATAAAATAGAAATTAAACATTTTTTTACAGAATATAGTCGAGTTATGTTGCGCACAGTTCCTTCTATAAACCGTTAAAATTCAATCTCTCGAAGACAGAATTTAAAATCTTCTACAAGACAAAACTAATGGAAATAATTGAACCGTGATGCTATTTATCAAATGATCTAGAAAATACTACATGAATAGCAAAATTGTTACACAAATTAAGTGACGAAAAAAAAACAAAAAACCAAAGACGGCCAAAAAGACGAAATAAATAAATAAAATAATTTCAAGAAATTTCACAAAAACAGACTGAAAAATGGACTGAATCCCAGTTGACTTACCACAAGCAGCTAACACTGTAAAGTTAAGTTTAATTCAATTTCTGAAGACAAAAATAGAAATTAAACCGTTTTTTACAGAATATAGTCGAGTTATGTTGCTTGCGTTCGCTTGCCTTACCAAGCCGTTAAGAATTCAATCTCTCGAAGACAGAATTTAAATCTTCTACAAGACAAAACTAATGGAAATAGACAACCGTGATGCTATTTATCATTAGTCGAAAATACCCTTGAATAGCAAAATTATTTACACAAATTAAGTGACGAAAAAAAAAAAACAAAAAACAAAGACGTAGGAGCGAAATAAATAAATAAAATAATTTCAAGAAATTTCACAAAAACAGACTGAAAAATGGACTGAATCCCAGGTTCTGACACACAAGCAACTAACACTGTAAAGTTGATTTAATTCAATTTCTGAAGACAAAATAGAAATTAAACCGTTTTTACAGAATATAGTCGAGTTATGTTGCTTGCGTTCGCGCGCCAAACCGTTAGAATTCAATCTCTCGAGACGAATTTAAATCTTCTACAAGACAAAACTAATGGAAATGATTGAACCGTGATGCTATTTATCATTAGTCGAAAATACCTTGAATAGCAAAATTATTTACACAAATTAAGTGACGAAAAAAAAAAACAAAAAACAAAGACGGCCAAAAGACGAAATAAATAAATAAAATAATTTCAAGAAATTTCACAAAAACAGACTGAAAAATGGACTGAATCCCAGTTGACTTACCACAAGCAGCTAACACTGTAAAGTTGATTTAATTCAATTTCTGAAGACAAAAATAGAAATTAAACCGTTTTTTACAGAATATAGTCGAGTTATGTTGCTTGCGTTCGCTTGTAAGCCGTTAAAGAATTAATCTCAAAGAAGACAGAATTTAAAATCTTCTACAAGACAAAACTAATGGAAATAATTGAACCGTGATGCTATTTGTCTCATTAGTCGAAAATACTAACCAGATAGCAAAATTATTTACACAAATTCAGTGACGAAAAAAAAAACAAAAACAAAGACGGCCAAAGACGAAATAAATAAATAAAATAATTTCAAAATTTCACAAAAACAGACTGAAAAATGGACTGAATCCCAGTTGACTTACCACAAGCAGCTAACACTGTAAAGTTGATTTAATTCAATTTCTGAAGACAAAAATAGAAATTAAACCGTTTTTTACAGAATATAGTCGAGTTATGTTGCTTGTACGTTCAACGCCAAGCCGTTAAGAATTTCAATCTCTCAAGACAGAATTTAAATCTTCTACAAGACAAAACTAATGGAAATAATTGAACCGTGATGCTATTTATCATTAGTCGAAAATACCCTTGAATAGCAAAATTATTTACACAAATTAAGTGACGAAAAAAAAAAACAAAAACAAAGACGGCCAAAAGACAGAAATAAATAAATAAAATAATTTCAAGAAATTTCACAAAAACAGACTGATCAAAAATGGACTGAATCCCAGTTGACTTACCACAAGCAGCTAACACTGTAAAGTTGATTTAATTCAATTTCTGAAGACAAAAATAGAAATTAAACCGTTTTTTACGAATATAGTCGAGTTATGTTGCTTGCGTTCGCTTGCCAAGCCGTTAAGAATTCAATCTCTCGAAGACAGAATTTAAATCTTCTACAAGACAAAACTAATGGAAATAATTGAACCGTGATGCTATTTATCATTAGTCGAAAATACCAACTTGAATAGCAAAATTATTTACACAAATTAAGTGACGAAAAAAAAACAAAAAACAAAGACGGCCAAAAGACGAAATAAATAAATAAAATAATTTCAAGAAATTTCACAAAAACAGACTGAAAAATGGACTGAATCCCAGTTGACTTACCACAAGCAGCTAACACTGTAAAGTTGATTTAATTCAATTTCTGAAGACAAAAATAGAAATTAAACCGTTTTTACAGAATATAGTCGAGTTATGTTGCTTGCGTTCCGCTTGCCAAACGTTAAATTCATCTCTCGAAGACAGAATTTAAATCTTCTACAAGACAAAACTAATGGAAATAATTGAACCGTGATGCTATTTATCATTATTAAATGATGCCATTGAATAACAAAATTATTTACACAAATTAAGTGACGAAAAAAAAAAACAAAAAACAAAGACGGCCAAAAGACGAAATAAATAAATAAAATAATTTCAAGAAATTTCACAAAAACAGACTGAAAAATGGACTGAATCCCAGTTGACTTACCACAAAGCAGCTAACACTGTAAAGTTGATTTAATTCAATTTCTGAAGACAAAAATAGAAATTAAACCGTTTTTTACAGAATATAGTCGAGTTATGTTGCTTGCGTTCGCTTGCCAAGCCGTTAAGAATTCAATCTCTCGAAGACAGAATTTAAATCTTCTACAAGACAAAACTAATGGAAATAATTGAACCGTGATGCTATTTATCATTGTCGAAAATACCCTTGAATAGCAAAATTATTTACACAAATTAAGTGACGAGAAAAAAAAACAAAAAACAAAGACGGCCAAAAGACGAAATAAATAAAATAAAATAATTTCAAGAAATTTCACAAAAACAGACTGAAAAATGGACTGAATCCCAGTTGACTTACCACAAACGCTTCAACACTGTAAAGTTGATTAATTCAATTTCTGAAACCAAAAATAGAATTAAACCGTTTTTTACAGAATATAGTCGAGTTATGTTGCTTGCGTTCCTTGCCAAGCCGTTAATTCAATCTCTCGAAGACAGAATTTAAATCTTCTACAATTAAAAACTAATGAAATAATTGAACCGTGATGCTATTTATCATTAGTCGAAAATACCCTTGAATAGCAAAATTATTTACACAAATTAATTGACGAAAAAAAAAACAAAAAAACAAAGACGGCCAAAAGACGAAATAAATAAAATAAAATAATTTCAAAATTTCACAAAAACAGACTGAAAAATGGTTGAATCCCAGTTGACTTACCACCAGCAGCTAACACTGTAAAGTTGATTTAATTCAATTTCTGAAGACAAAAATAGAAATTAAACCGTTTTTTACAGAATATAGTCGAGTTATGTTGCTTGCGTTCGCTTGCCAAACCGTTAAAATTCAATCTCTCGAAGACAGAATTTAAATCTTCTACAAGACAAAACTAATGGAAATAATTGAACCGTGATGCTATTTATCATTAGTCGAAAATACCCTTGAATAGCAAAATTATTTACACAAATTAAGTGACGAAAAAAAAAAAACAAAAACAAAGACGGCCAAAAGACAGAAATAAATAAATAAAATAATTTCAAGAAATTTCCCAAAAAACAGACTGAAAAAATGGACTGAATCCCAGTTGACTTACCACAAGCAGCTAACACTGTAAAGTTGATTTAATTCAATTTCTGAAGACAAAAATAGAAATTAAACCGTTTTACAGAATATAGTCAAGTTATGTTGCTTGCGTTCGCCCTTGCCAAGCCGTTAAGAATTCAATCTCGGGAGCAAATTTAAATCTTCTACAAGACAAAACTAATGGAAATAATTGAACCTTGATGCTATTTATCATTAGTCGAAAATACTACCGAATAACGAAATTATTTACACAAATTAAGTGACGAAAAAAAAAAACAAAAAACAAAGACGGCCAAAAGACGAAATAAATAAATAAAATAATTTCAAGAAATTTCACAAAAACAGACTGAAAAATGGACTGAATCCCAGTTGACTTACCACAAGCAGCTAACACTGTAAAGTTGATTTAATTCAATTTCTGAAGACAAAAATAGAAATTAAACCGTTTTTACAGAATATAGTCGAGTTATGTTGCTTGCGGTTACAAACGCGCCAAGCCGTTAAGAATTCAATCTCTCGAAGACAGAATTTAAATCTTCTACAAGACAAAACTAATGGAAATGATGAACCGTGATGCTATTTATCATTAGTCAAAGAAATACCCTTGAATAGCAAAATTATTTACACAAATTAGTGACGAAAAAAAAAAAACAAAAAACAAAGACGGCCAAAAGACGAAATAAATAAATAAAATAATTTCAAGAAATTTCACAAAAACAGACTGAAAAATGGACTGAATCCCAGTTGACTTACCACAAGCAGCTAACACTGTAAAGTTGATTTAATTCAATTTCTGAACAAAAATAGAATTAAACCGTTTTTTTACAGAATATAGTCGAGTTATGTTGCTTGCGTTCGCTTGCCAAGCCGTTAAGAATTCAATCTCTCGAAGACAGAATTTAAATCTTCTACAAGACAAAACTAATGGAAATAATTGAACCGTGATGCTATTTATCATTAGTCGAAAATACCCTTGAATAGCAAAATTATTTACACAAATTAAGTGACGAAAAAAAAAACAAAAAACAAAGACGGCCAAAAGACGAAATAAATAAATAAAATAATTTCAGAAAATTTCACAAAAACAGACTGAAAAATGGACTGAATCCCAGTTGACTTACCACAAGCAGCTAACACTGTAAAGTTGATTTAATTCAATTTCTGAAGACAAAAATAGAAGAGATAAACCGTTTTTTACAGAATATAGTCGAGTTATGTTGCTTGCGTTCAACACCGAAGCCGTTAAAATTCAATCTCTCGAGAACAGGTGAAATCTTCTACAGACAAAACTAATGGAAATAATTGAACCATTGATGCTATTTATCATTAGTCGAAAATACCCTTGAATAGCAAAATTATTTACACAAATTAAGTGACGAAAAAAAAAAAAAAAAAAAAACAAAGACGGCCAAAAGACGAAATAAATAAATAAAATAATTTCAAGAAATTTCACAAAAACAGACTGAAAAATGGACTGAATCCCAGTTGACTTACCACAAGCAGCTAACACTGTAAAGTTGATTTAATTCAATTTCTGAAGACAAAAATAGAAATTAAACCGTTTTTTACAGAATATAGTCGAGTTATGTTGCTTTGCGTTCGCTTGCCAAGCCGTTAAGAATTCAATCTCTCGAAGACAGAATTTAAATCTTCCACAAGACAAAACTAATGGAAATAATTGAACCGTGATGCTATTTATCATTAGTCGAAAATACTCCTTGAATAGCAAAATTATTTACACAAATTAAGTGACGAAAAAAAAAACAAAAAACAAAAGGCAACCAAAAGACGAAATAAATAAATAAAATAATTTCAAGAAATTTCACAAAAACAGACTGAAAAATGGACTGAATCCCAGTTGACTTACCACAAGCAGCTAACACTGTAAAGTTGATTTAATTCAATTTCTGAAGACAAAATAGAAATTAAACCGTTTTTACAGAATATAGTCGAGTTATGTTGCTTGCGTTCGCTTGCCAAGCCGTTAAGAATTCAATCTCTCGAAGACAGAATTTAAATCTTCTACAAGACAAAACTAATGGAAATAATTGAACCGTGATGCTATTTATCATTAGTCGAAAATACCCTTGAATAGCAAAATTATTTACACAAATTAAGTGACGAAAAAAAAAAAACAAAAAACAAAGACGGCCAAAAGACGAAATAAATAAATAAAATAATTTCAAGAAATTTCACAAAAACAGACTGAAAAATGGACTGAATCCCCAGTTGACTTACCACAAGCAGCTAACACCTTAAAAGTTGATTTAATTCAATTTCTGAAGACAAAAATAGAAATTAAACCGTTTTTTACAGAATATAGTCGAGTTATGTTGCTTGCGTTCGCTACCAAGCCGTTAAGAATTCAATCTCTCGAAGACAGAATTTAAATCTTCTACAAGACAAAACTAATGGAAATAATTGAACCGTGATGCTATTTATCATTAGTCGAAAATACCCTTGAATAGCAAAATTATTTACACAAATTAAGTGACGAAAAAAAAAAACAAAAAACAAAGACGGCCAAAAGACGA
>JBBBDQ010000516.1:2217500-2612500 GCA_037127315.1 Ascarosepion bandense
CAACCAAAATGACATATATGTTATACAACAGCGATAGAACGACGATTATTAATTCAACGATGGCGTCTCAAAACTTGTTCTCTTTTCTCTTATAAAATCGCCTGCCTTTTCAACGCTGATAAAATGACGATATTTTCACTTCATAAAATGACGACCATAACACGTCTATATAAACAAATGTAGACAACATATCATTTATTCGCTCTTCAGGTGACGTGGCGTAGAGTAGGAAATTGGTTCGGAGGTGTCAGCAAAGATCTCGTCCGCGGTTTTCCCTGTGTTTTGCTCGGTCTGAGTTCCGATCTCAAAATGCTCACGGACAATCTTGTTGCGCTTCATCCACTTTGAACACAGCTTTTTCATTGACAAATATTCACACAAAATGACGAATACACTGCCTTCTGGTATGTTCAACTCCTTTGCGATCTCACGCAACTTCAATTTATGATCAGCCAAAACGTGTTTGTGGATTTTTTGATGTTTTCCGGGACAACTACCGATTTTAGGTGACCCGAGCGTTTAGCAACATTTGTGTTTGTACGACCGCGTTTAAAGTCAGCATGTAACTTTTAATCTTTGTATCTGATGGAGCAGTGTCCGAATAACACTTATCAAGCCATTGCTTTGCTTGAGCAGTATTTTTCCCATCAGAAAGCAATATTTTATCAACACACGAAATTCAGATTTTTCCATTGTTTTGAAAATTTGTAACAATCGCTTCACTTAAATAACTGTAATTTATAAACTAATAATCCGTTTAAGCCCAAATTTTGTCACGTGCCATTTGAAGTTTAGTACTTCATAAAATGATATAATTTTTTTTATTAGTAGCGCCATCTATATGTCAGGCTCGGAACTTATTGAGTGGTGTGTTATTTTAGTAAAATGGCCAACAATACATTTCATCTGTAGTTGAAGGCATACAGTTACGATCAAAATATATTTAGTTGAAGCCATAAAATTGTGTTTTAAGTATTTAGATTTCCGTAATAAATAATAGATTGAAGTTGATTTTTTTCTTTTATAATCGTGTCGCCCAAAGCAAGGCATTTTACTGCCACTGTTGCGCAGGTGCTTACATAGGAGGAAGGTTATGAGAAAGAGTGACAGGTTACAGAGGGTGTCAGGAAGAGGGTAAGAGAAGGATGAGACTACTGATGAGAGTGGGGTGAATGGAGAAAGGAGCATGAGAGAGAGAGAGAGAGAGAGAGAGAGAGAGAGAGAGAGAATGCAAGTTAGTGAGACTATTGACTTTACGATTTGAAGATTGTAGCTGTCGGGAAAGCAAATAAACCGCAAATAATTCCACTGGCGGGAAGTGTGAGAAAAGAAGATGATAGAGTAGAATTTGCGTTTACAATTTATTGGTTTCACAGTAAAAGGGTGGGACCTAGTTGCTAATCTTGTGGAAATTCTAAAAGACACTAACACACGAAATAAACAGTTTTCAAAGAAAACGGTCAAATTCTCTTCATTTTAATATCTCGTGACTTTGCACTACACATGAAGAAATTCTAAAAACTAAAATATTCTGTTGATCTTTTGAAATGATTTGTGAGTGTTTTTGTGGTTGCCAACACTGTTTGTTTATAGATACGTAATTTAGAATAAAGCTCATCTCGTCTTTTTGCCTTGATAAAGTCCATCACAGGACGAAAACCGTGGGCGATTTAAAATACAGTTTTCCTTTTGCCTTTATTTTATTTAACCATTCTGTCCTTAATCTCAGATTATAACTGAGTATATTTTCACCCCCCCCCCCCCCCCACCCCCCCCCCCCCCCCACATATATATATATATAGTCATCCGCAGACAGATCTGTTTCGCTATATCACAGCTCATCAGTACGGTTAGACACTGATTGCTTTTAACCCAGGACTGAAACCCAACCGAATTGGCCTCAGTCGGCGATTCCACCTCTGGGCTATGGGCGCTCGGTAGAAGGAGGCAGACTTTTAGCGTATCATGTATCGTACGCCTATAGCCAGAGTTCTCTAATTCATTACTGAATGAGCGATGCGTAGATGCTAGTGTAGCTACTGTTTTTCAAAGTCTACCATTCCTCCAGAGTGCTCAATCAGGGTGTGAGAGCGTAAATAGTCATCCGCAGACAGATTTGTTTCACTGTAATATATATTACAGCGAAACAGATCTATAGTATTTACGCTCTCACACCCTGATTGAGCACTCTGGAAGAGTGGTAGACTTTGTAAACAGTAGCTATTCCGGCATTTACGCACCGCTCATTCGATAATGAATTGGAGCACTCTAGCTATTGGGCGTTTTTATACGCGCTAAAAAGCCTGCATTCTTCTAATGGACGCTCGTGTCCTAGGGGTAGAATCGCCGACTGACGCCAATGCGGTCGGGTTTCAATCCTGGATTAGGAAGCGACCGGTTTAAGCCGTACTGATGAGCTGTAATACAGCGAAACAGATCTGTCTGCGGATGACTATAGTATATATATATCATCATCCTAAGAGTATAAAATTATATACAAAATATCTTTAGTTGAAGCCATAAAATTGCGTACAAAATATTTAAATGTTGGCATTAAATAACCCATAGAGATGTTTATATGCTGTTGTATATAATCAACCAAATCAACCACTTAGTAGTTGATGAGGGTGTAACGTAACTACTATTGTTTAAGGGAAGGACTTCTTTGGTTATAAAACTGTAGAGAATGCAACGGGAAACCGCTCAACTAGTTAGTCAAAAAGTCATGGCAATTTAACTATAATAAAGAAACGGCATCTGTGGAGATCCATGATTGATTACACAATAAAGAGGCCGGGCATTCGTTTTTTTAGTAAAAATATTCCTTTGAATTTTAATATTTTAAGATCAAGTATTGTGAGTTGTGCGTTGTGGTGCAGTGGATATCGGCTTGGAACGAGAAATCGGGGAACCGAGTTCGAATTCCAGTTGAATTCCTTGCATTCACTTACGCGCAAATACCCTTGGGAAAGGTATTAATCCGTCTCTTCCCTTCCAGTTATGGGTTACATAATAGGACAGATTGGGTTCTGTAGCCTTGGTCGGCAACCAGTCTACCGCAGAAAGCAATGACAACCTACTGCGGGATAATCTTCTGCCCAGTCAGTCATGTCTCTTTCGAGACATGATCGCCCAAAGCGTGTATCGCGCATGTCACTTAACTGACTGACTGAATATGAATAGTTGAAAACATGATTAAGGCATCTACTGGGTATAAAGTGGGGGATCAGTTTTATATTGTTATGAAGTAATAAACTGATCCCCCACTAATTACAACTTAATAATAGAATACATCTCTTCCCTCTCTACCTATGAGTCAAATAATAGGAGAGATTGAGTTCTATAACCTTGGTTAGCAACCAGTCTACCGTAGAAAGCAATGACAACCTACTGCGGGATAATCTTCTGCCCAGTCAGTCATGTCTCTTTCGAGACATGATCGCCCAAGCGTGTATCACGTTTGGCACTTAACTGATTGTGAGTTATTTTTAACGCGTATTTCTTTGTTTTTTGTTCGGTTACTTTTATTACTTGTATTAGTAGTAATATCTTGAATTTTTATTCGATGAAGCATCGTTACTCATTGATTTTTTTATTGATATTTCTTGCTTTCAGCTATTAATACCTCGCATAATGTCAACTGCATTAAAAGTACACATAACTTCAATTTTGACATTTTTTGATTTAATCAAAAAATTAAATTGAGTTAAATGTTAAATCAAAGAAAAAATTTAATCTAATTTTTTTCTTATATATTTTGAATGTCTAAAGAGATAATAGTAACTTTACAAAATATTACACCCCCACATATTTCTCTGTCGCTTAGTTGCCAACGTTAATCTCTTATCTCTTTCTCGGATGATCTTGCCAAATAAATATATTTCCTTTATAAGCTCTTCTGTCAGTGTTAATTAACTTCATACAGGTCAGATGCCACGGCGAGAAGACAGTCTTTAATCTTATCTTGAAAGATTCAAATCCACACACGAAAGAAAATAACGTTTCAATGCTTTATCTTTGATAGCGGAGCAATTAGCAAATTTTTTTTTGTTACAGCAGTTTCGGAGTGTAGTGAATTCGATATTCCAACGTCACTTGAAGTTTTATCTTTGTGTCATATCTCAAGCTATACCATAGCTGTGTTATATCTTCTCTACGGATCTGAGTGCTGGAGAATGACTAAGGCGGATCTCGCCAAACTTCGATCCTTTCACACTATATGCTGCCAACGAATACTGAGAATATTTTGGCTAGAGAAGATCTACATTGAAGACCTGTTGAAGAGATGCAAGCAAGAGAACATGGGCACCATCATTACAAGAAGGCGGTGGAGATGGATTGGGCATGTGCTCCGGAAAGATTCACAGTCAATCACAAGAACAGCACTGCACTGGAACCCAGATGGCAAAAGAAAGAGGCGAAGACCAAGAAGACATGGAGAAGTACGATATGGAGAATGAGATGAAAGCCATGCAGTACTCTTGGGGTTCATTGACTAGTTTGACCCAAGATAGGCAGAGGTGGAGGAGCTTTGTTGCTGCCCTACACACCATTGAGTGTAACGGATGATGATGATGATGATGATGATTTGTGTGATACTAGGTTTTGTCGCAGAGCAGAGCATAAGTGTAGTGAATTAACTGAAAATGCCCAATATTATATTCCATCATCACGAACTGGACACCAAACTGCTACCAGTCACAATAAACTGATGTCTCTCGGGGTGGACTTGTGCTTTAAGCGACTCTAAAGCCTTTAACTTGACCCAGAACTCAAAAAGAGCTCATATATAGGATCCATCAATAAAAATAGAGGAAAAAAGTTGCGTCCCTGTACATCTCCAGTTGATAGCACCTGACACCAAGTGCTTTCGCCTAGGTTTACAAATGCCAGATCAGGCCTAAAATCGTGTACTGTTGTCATATTTGGGCAGGATCTGCCAACTCCTCACTTTCTAGTCGCGTTTTCTTGTGGGTGCAAAATCAATTTCCACTCCTTTCTCACAGACGAAACGTCCCAAGCCTCTGTGTTTAAAATGTTGTGCTTTTTTGATTTTAATATCTCCAATTCGTTGTTCACATTCTGTTTCTACAATTGATGGTTACTCCTTTCTTCCCACTTCCTATTACTGCCTTCTCTATGAGTTCAGTTAGTTAAGTGCCATACGTGATACACGCTTTGAGCGATCATGTCTCTTTCAAGACATGGCTGACTGGGCAGAAGATTATCCCGCAGTAGGTTGCCATTACTTTCTCAGGTAGACTGGTTGCCAACCAAGGGTATAGAACCCAATCTGTTCTGTTATTTAACCCATAACCCAGAGACGATATTTGCGCGAAAGTGAATGCAAGGAATTCAACTGGTATTAGTTCAGTCAGTTTTATTTCTGTGTCTGCTATCAAGATTGTGTCATCTATATATCCTATGATGTTAATAGTAAATCTTTCCAGGACGTGCAGTAAAGTAATGAACAGAAGATTAAACTAGAGCAATAAAAACAAACTTTGTCGTCCATCGAAAAGATCACAAAGCTATTCCATAGCAACCATATATTCTTAATAAAATACAAGGAAGAATATGCAGTGTTATTAGTTCTGGCATGGCATCTTGGCTTCAGTCACTTTCCCACCGTCGTAACGTATCTTTCTTGTACCTGTTCTATTAGTATTTTCATGGTAATTGTTCGGATGAAGTTTCCTCTATGGTACCAAGATTTTATGAATTTAAGCGTAGTACAAGATTGGCTGCAAGATCTCATCAATTTACAAATGAAATGGCTAGATGTAACCGTAAATTCTATCCTAACATTTTCTTCTATCCAACTTCTCGCTTGTGGAACATTCTTCTGGCTTCTTGCTTTCCAGTTAAATTTGAGTGTCAAAAATTTAAATGAAACACCAATCACATTCTTCTGTTATTTGTTTATTGTTCTTACACTTTAGTATTTTTTCACACTCAGTTATCACTCCCCATGCGTCTTAGTTGCTTTATTGCCTTGCTTGAGGTGAAATGATAAAAAAAAATTGAATTCAATTACTTTTTAATAGGAAGAGGCTAGTCGGGAGGCTGATTCAGTAGGCTAGGTACAAATGGAGAACCCGATACTAACAGGCCAGGTAGAGGGAAAAAGAGACAGGGGAAAGCAACGGATAACATATTTGAAGGACCTAATCAGGTGGCTGACGGAACGAGTATTGCATGGTGTAACAGAAGAAGGCATGCTCAGAGCCATCAGGAATAGGGAGACGTGGAAAGCCATGATCGCCTACGTCCTGAAGGGACAGGGCACGTAGAAGAAGAAGAAGAAGGGACAAATGATTTTTACTTGAGCGTTTATGGCTATAATTTCAGCGCGTACATTCCGGCAACCTCACGATACCGGCTTATATAAGAAATAAAGTAAATTTAATAATTATACATTACTAGCAGTATAGCCCGGCGTTGCTCGGGTGTAATGAAAGCTTTAAAACTAATCCATGGTCCTGGAGTTCAGACTCAGCCCAAAGAATATTTGTGTGAAGTTTGGTGAGAATCGAATAAAAATTGTGGATTTGTATAAAGGACATACAGACAGATAAACAGACACACACACACACAAACATCTTGCCTTATATATATATATATATATATATATATATATATATATATATATATATATATTATCGATTTTCTACACTATTGTAAGAACTGCAACCTTCAAACTTCTGAATATTGCTTCATATGTATTTGTCTATGAATGTATCAAATTTGATTAAAATCTGACCACTCCTTCTATAACCCGACTTTTTCGATTATCGATTTTCGATATTTATCGGGGGTACCTCGACACAAAAGCTAGCTAAGAACACTCGCAGACGCTTATAGTACAACTGTGTAAAATTTCAAGAAAATCGGTTCAGCCGTTTCGGAGTCTATAGGTAACGGGGACACACACACACACACATAGAGACAAAGTTCCATTTATAAATAAGTTTAGATTACTATTTTTGATCATATACTTACGCAATGTAATAATAATAATAATAATACTGAAAAATCGTATTAACTCGAAGTGCCTATTCTGTGTTAGATATCCATAAACAATTAACCATTTCCACTAAATTGAAAACTCGACATGATAGAGTGGGTCCAAATCTGGACTGGAAAAATTGAAACTATTACAGCAAAGAAAATGTAAGAAACTGGTATGAACACTACCCACATCCGGTTAACAAAGATAAAACCTGTAACAATCTTATGGGACTTTACAATGCATACATACAGAACAGTTAAAACGAATTGCTTTGTTAGTGTGATTAAAGATCACAAAAACATAATGTGCTTTTTTATTGACATGACAGTTCCCGTAGACTGTCATATATTTTAAGATATTTAAAAATTTCAATAAATATAAGGATCTTGAAATGGAAACCTAAAAAGTGTTGTATATGAAGATATCAATAATTCCAGTTGTAGTCGGAACACGCGGACTGATTGGAAAATGTTCCGGTAGACTCATTGAAAGAATTAAAAGAAATATAAGATTTTACTCACAAGTAAAGTTAACATATTTCTATGTAGAATGTGTGTGATCTTAGTTTTTACTTTTTTTTTTTTTTTACAAAAATGATCAGTATGAAAATATCATGAAGTCATTTCTGACCTGAGGTTTCTGGTTGAGACTCAAAGGAAATATTTATGCAACAGAAATACGAGGAAATAATAATAATAATAATAATAATAATAATAATAATAATAATAATAATAATAATAATAACCTGGAAATTGAAATTGAAAAAATGTGGAAATTGAAAACAAGTATCGTACCAGTGATAATGTGTGCACTTGGAATGATAAAAATGGAACAAAAAAAAAAAAAAGATATACAAAAATTGTCTTGTTAAGTACAGCCCACACACTAAGGAGAACTTTGTCTATGTAACGCTAGGGATGTTAGGGAGATATGAATAAACATGAAATGGAGCCATAACAACACACCACGATATGCCTTAGGTCTTCCTACAGACTTGGTAGGTAGTGCGACCATAGCAGAAATCAATTTATAATGAATAATGACACAATAATAATAATAATCTTATCGTTAGTTCGCACGACCGTTACGCCTTATAACTCATGAACAATACTGTTTTGATTGACAAAGACAAAAGGCATCAAATACAATACTTGGTTTTAGTGAGAAAGTGATAGAAGGTAGGGAAGATGGAAGTGTTTAACGTCTATTAGTAATAAATATCCATAATACATCATAACAGAATATATTTAAATAGTCTTAACACAGTATATATTTATACAGTTCCATACGCTACTTTAGAACGATTTTTTAAATAAAAAACTACTTAACAGGTCAAGAGGCTACATGTGTCACATGACTTGATGGTAAATAAATAAATAAATAGATATCCGCTGGTTAGTTGCTGTTATAGATTTGAAATAAATGCGAGAAAGAAACAAACCCTTAAGAAATAGGAGAGCTGTTCGTCTGTCTGTCTGTCTGAAGCCATCAGTAAGGAGGAGATAATTAGGAATTTGTAGAGTTAGGTCCCTTGACGCTTGAGTGTCAGTCGAGATGATCACCATCAGGATGTGTCAGGCTGAGCTGACATCACATTCCCTCACACAAACAACCACGTTCTTCTTTCTCCTTCGCCGTCTTAGTCAGATTCTAACGATTGATGTTATTTCAGAGCGACACACACACCGATAAATAAATAAGTAGCGATTGAAAATAGAGGAAATGACAAAATGATATCATGTTTAAAATAAGAATAATGAGGGTGTAGGGCTGATGTTTTGTTTTAAGCTGGGTGCAACATTCAAAGGGTAGAGTCGGGTACAATTGTATAATATAAGTAATAATAATTATTACAATAACTTTTATTGCAAATATAAATAAAATTAAAATATGTGTAATTAATAGTAACATTTATAATATTGTTATTTTATTTTATATCATAAAGTGCTTTTAAAAGAAACCTAATAGGTTTATGGGTCGTCTAGTATGCATAATGAAAATATGCTTTTTATTTTGAAAAAGACAATATCTTTTTATGTTATGGCTCCAAATTTTCTCTCGAAAAAAATCTTCATATGTGTTAATTATGAATCATTAAAATTAACTATTAATTTTGCATTCAAATCACATTTTATGGAAGAAAAAACATATATCTATCGATATCGTAAAATAATTTATTTTGATACTTTAAATCGGTATATATTTTTTAGGTGTTTTTGGTGCTTTTCGTTCGTTTTTGGGCCCGAAAAATTTTTTTTCTTCTTTTATGTGCCATGTCTCTTCAGGACGTAGGCGATCGTGGCTTTCCACGTCTCCCTATTCCTGGTGGCTCTTAGCACGCTTTCTTTTGTTGCACCACTCGTTCTGTCATCCACCTGATTAGGTCCTTGAAATATGTTATCCGCTGCTTTCCCCTGTCTCTTTTCCCCTCTATCTGGCCTCTTAGAATTAGGTTCTCCAAGCCCTCCTTCCTCATTGCATGTCCCAGGAACTTTACCTGTCTCTTCCTGATGCTCAGTATTAATCATTGCTCACATGCTCGGTTCATGATATTCGCAGCATCCTTCTGTAGAACCACATTTCAGCTGCTTCAAGTTTTTCCTTATTAATTGAGAATTAATAAAACCATTATTATTATTTTGAAAAAAAGGTTTCACCTGTTTTAAGCTATTACTTTAAATTTCCACTAAACACAGGTGGAACAATAAACCTTCTCCTACCCGTCTTTAAGTACAAGTTAAAATACACTATTTACATTGTTTGGATTATTGTCTTTCCTGCCACGTTTACGACATTTCGGCCGTTGTACGCTCCGGCCCTCTTCAGGTGCTAGGAATTTAGAACCAAACCCTTCATTACGATCACTGGGGTATATCATTCCCATCCCATGTGCGATGCCACTTCTGGTAGTGCTATAAAAAGAAAACTACAACACGTATCAATTCGGCATTTAATCTCTTTCGAAATAATCTGTTTCTGAAGCCACATACTTTATCCAGTGTTGTTTTCATTGAAATCCTTTTCTTGAATAGTGAGAAGCTGTGTCGTCGCATTCTCTTGGATTTCCTCCATGTCTTAAAATCTTGTTTATTTCACGTGGGATAATAAAAAAAATATATTCCTCATGTTCATTAAATTTTATAGGTCTTTCTAATAATTCTAATTTTCTTCAAGCCCTTCTATTTTTGGTTAACTTAGAAAGTCAAAATCTTGATTATATCATTATTTTTTTTCTAGTCACATATGCGACCCATTTTGACGTTGCTGTGGGAAAGGTTCAAGTGAACCTTTTTATTTGTTTGTGCTTTTGTAGGGCCAGACTATTAAAAATTCATACAATCTAAAAATATTTTCTGGTTGTAAACAACCTGCAAAAAGTTGATAATCCGTAAAAAACAAATCGATCAATAAAAAAAAAATTCTTGACAAAATCCAAAGCAGAATCTGCAACACTATCGGTCTTAATTGACATCTCGGCTTCTGTCTCCTTACCCACCGCTGTAATTTAGATTACTCTGTCTTTATTATAAATATTTTTACGTTAATTATTTTGATGAGTCTTTCTCTTTGGTACCTAGACTTGGATTATGCATTATCGGCTTGGAACGAGAAATCGGAGAGCCGAGTTCGAATTCTAGTTGCGTTTACTTACCCTTGGAAAAGTTACGAATCCGTCTCTTCTTCCTCCAGTTGTAGATTAATGGTTTCTGCATGTTTGATTGGCAACCAGTCTACTGCAGAAATTAATGGCAAACTGCTGTGGGAAAATATTCTGCACAGTATAGTCATGTCGCTTTCGAGACAAGATCGCCCAAACGTGTAGCAGGTAACAGACTGACCTAAACTTCATGAAATTAAAAGCATTTAATTAGATTGGCAGCTTGGTCTCATACTGTCGCTGTTGAAATTGATAGTTGTAATCGTAAGTTTTATTCTAATAGTTTCTTCTCTTGCATTTCTCGCTCATGGAACACTGTTCTGGATACCAGCTTTTCTATCAACTACTTTTCTCAAAAATTTAAATGCAATGTCAACCGTCGTCTTCTGTCACTTTGAAAACTGTTATTTTATTGTCCTATTGTTCTATAGCAATTGGAGTAGATAGACTAAAATATCGCCCGGTTCAAACTCCACCCACATCTATTGAACAGGTGAAGAGGCTCATCCCTTGGTCCCTGTTTAGGATGTGGTTTTCGGCTTTCTCCTTTCCAATCTTTTTACTATTTTCTTTTTTCAATTGGAGTAGACATACTAAACTATCGCCCGGTTCACACTCCACCTACATCTATTGAACAGGTGAAGAGGCTCATTCCTTGTTCCCTGTTTATGATGTGGCTTCCGGCTTTCTCTTTTCCAATCTTTTCACTCTTACGTAGCCCCCTGCGCACCAGTGGCGTTACCGCCTTGCTCGGGGTGATATGATTAAAAAAATGTTAATAGAAATGAAAATGTGAAAGTATATGTTAATAGAAATCAGTGAGGATACACACAGACACAAATCTTCAGTTTTATTTACATAGATTGAGATAGATCTTGCCTCTTTCACACACACAAAAACATCCAGCATGCACAAACATAAAAAAAATATTTTTTTTTTTATAGGTAGTGAATGTTTGTTGAATAATTTCATTAATGGCAAGAATGAGTGATATTTTATTTTCGGGCATTTCCAGATAATCTCGCTGGCTTAATGCGCTAAGCTGTACGTTTTCTTTTTAACAGCGAAAGAAATTTTTAAAACAACAATTTTTAACCCTAACCCTAACCGATATCTTCTGCCACCTTGAAAACTGTTATTTTATTGTCCCTTCTCTTTCTTTCTCTCTCGGCAGCACCTTGCATCCTAGTGGCTTTTATTGTCTCGCTTGGTGTGAAATGATTAAAAATATAGATGGTAATTTGGTCATTTATCAATGCGTTGGACGCCCCGCATCTCATCCATGTGAGAGTTTAGATCCGACAAGGCTATTTAACAACATGATTTTACTATTTACAGAAAAAAGTCACAACAACTTCAAACCCTAACTCTTTGAGAAACCTTTGGAAGCAGTGTTTTAAAACAGTTTTTAGCAGTTCTGAGGTTGTGTTTATGGACAAATGTCGGAAAATGAGATAATAATGACAAAAAACAAAAACAAAAACAAACTGATAGCCCTTTACACTGTATCCATTGTCAGTTACAGTACTGTGCAAAAGTATTAGGACAAAAACTATTTTATCTTTTATGAGGCATCAAAATAAAATTTAAAATCACCCCTGTCCTAACACTTTTGTACACTACCGGTAGTGTGCAAAAGTATTAGAACAGGGGTGATTTTCCTAAAAACCTCATTGAAATTCAAATATAGCGTGAAAAGCCAAGTAAATTACTAATAAATATTGATTATTTAAAACTAGTTATAAAAGAAATGTATTAAAAAGAAGTTATATTTAATTTTTACTATTTTCTATGAAACAAGTTCTTTTGAAACTACTCTATTAAACATCTATGGGATATTTTGGATAAAAAAATTGATAAATCTAATGTTACTTCGCAAGACACACTTTGGGAACAAATACAAGCTGCTTGGAAGGAGATACCATTAGATACATTGAAGAATCTTGTGATGTCAATTTCTGACAGAATGAAGGCTGTGATAACAGCTAAAGGTTATTGTACTAAATATTAAATTTATTTTGTAGCAAGTATTTATTGCTAAAGCATCTGTTGAGTAAATCAAATAAAATTACTTTAATTAAATTGTTTATTTTCTATCAATATGTCTCATAAAAGATAAAATAGTTCTTGTCCTAATACTTTTGCTCAGTACTGTATGTCATATAGAAGTTATTTTATTTATTACTATCAGTAAGTACTCGGCGTTGCACGGGATTGGAATGGTATGAGACACTTTTAATTTTTTTATAAGACCTATACCTGCAAACACTAAATATGGGAGACAACTCTTGTATGTTCTCTGTCTAAAAAAGTTACCGTGCTGAACTTATCTTTAACAACAACAAAAATACTTGGAAATAAAAATTAAAACAAAGAATAAACGGAAGATCCATGCGCAATTTTTTGACCTTTGCAAGGGGTGTGTAAGTTTTGAAACAAATCGGATGAAAAATGTGAAAGTATATGTTAATAGAAATCAGTGAGGATACACACGCAGAAACAAATCTTCAGTTTTATTTGCATAGATTGATATTGATCTTGCCTCTTTCATGCAAACAGCATGCACAAACATTAAAAAAAAAATTTTTTTTATAGGTAGTGAATGTTTGTTGAATACTTTCCTTGATAGTAAGAATGAGTGATATTTTATTTCCGGTGGTTTCCAGATAATCTTGCTGGCTTAATGCGCTAAGCTGTACGTTTTCTTTTTAACAGCGAAAGAAATTTTCAAAACAACGGTCGTAGGCGAAAATACACCATATTCAAATTTCGACTTTCAGCACGAAAACATCTTTTAAGACGTAACTGTAAAATTACCAGTGTCAATATCTCTAAATAACCGTCTGTTGTCAAGCAACAGCAAATACATAAGTTCCCCGGCAACAGACGAGTTTTTTTTAATACAGTGAGTACATTATAAAGATAATCTTTTACAAATAAAAAGAGTCGACATATTGCAAAATAGTAAAACAGAAAATGTACAAAATAAAACACTTTGAGAAGAATTTTTTAAAAACATTTTTTGTTTTATTTCAAATCCCATGAATAAAAACAAAAAAGAACTTATCTTAATCGATGGTTTTTGTCCCCTGATAGATTTTATTAAGTCAAATGTAAGGATTTTTTTTCGAAAACGTTTATGAACAAAACTGAAAATGTCGTTAGTTTTACAGAAAAATTTATGAACCCCTATAAATATACATTATACTAATTGAAAGTCAAGTTAAACTATGGAGGAAGCTGAGTGATGTAATTTAATAAACAAATGAGTAAATGTCGATTTTTAAAAATTCAAATCTTATATATAAAGTTCAAAGTTTATATGTAGGTCCGCTTGAAATCCTAAAAGAAAATTAAATATATATAAAATTGTTATTTTGTGCAAATATTACGTAAACGTAGGACAGTAAAATAAACATTCGAACGGAATATGGCTCAAGGCCGAGTTTAATGTGTAATTCATATGGGAGTGTGTACACAAATTGTTCAGTTCCATCGTTATTACTCCGTTAGCTTGACTCAAGGGTCAGGAATGAACTCTTGACCCTTCCTCTTTTTACCTGACCATTTAAATCACAACTTAACAAAGAAGAATAAGAACTCATGTTTCGTGTCTCTTCAGGGCGTAAGCGATCATAGACTTCTATTTGCCCCTGTCGCTTGTCGCTCTTAATATTTTCCCTCTTGGTATCTCTCCTAAACCCCGCTGTGCCATCTATTTGCTCAAGCCCGTAAATCTAGAATATACATAGATAGAAACTACAATGGCCACAAAGTGAGGCATCAACTTATATATTGATAATAATATAGGATTGATCTCCCACTTTATATCCACATTAGGTACGAATCCAGCTCTTCTCATTACTGATTAGCTACGCAGGCATGTTTTTTAGTTTAATTTCTTCTTCTTTATGTGTCGTGTTCCTTCAGGACGTGGGTGATCATGAACTTACACTTTGCCCCTGTCGCTTGTCGCTCTCAATATTTTCCCTCTTGGTATCTCTCCTAAACCCCGCTGTGCCATCTATTTTCACAAGCCCATAAATCTAGACTATAAATGAATAGAAACTACCATGGTCAAAAAGTGAGCGATCATTTTATATATTGATTATAATAGAGAATTGATCCCCGACTTTATATCCACATTATAATTTCTTATTTGTTTATCAAATTCTGATTAGGTTTGAATCAGCCTCTTCTCATTACTGATTAGCTACGTAGGCGTGCCTTTTAGTTTTATTTCTTTTTCTTCTTCTTCATGTGCCGTATCCCTTCAGGACGTAGGTGATCATGGAAATCCACTTGCCCCTGTCCCTTGTCGCTCTTAATATTTTTCCTTTTGGTATCTCTCCCAATCTCCGGTCCGCCATCTATTTGCTCAAGCCCATCAAATATTGTAACAATAACGAAATATTTAGCGGAACGGAAGTAATTAATTTTATTAAGCATTTATTGACTATAGCTGGAAAAAATTTTTAAACAGGAGAAATTACTATTATAGATCAAAAGGAAACATACTGAGAAAAGTTTTTTTTTAATTCTCCGAATATGAGCGAAGGTAAAAGAAACGAAAGGCAACAAGTTTTGTTTTCTTTGTTGTTATTTTAAACCTGAGAAGAAAAGAAGAGAAAGAAAGAAAAAAAAAGAAAAAAAAGAAAAAAAAGAAATAAATTGGTTTTTATTTCCGAGGTTAGATAAAACACAGAACAATAGACATTGATAATTTGATTAAAAACGTAAAAACAATCCAGATGTCCTAGACGAAGTTTGAAACGGAAAATTAAGAGAACCACAAAGCTGACAAGTGAAACGAAAGAATTGTCAGGCTAGCATGAATTAGGAAAAAGAAATTGATAACAAAATATCTTTCTGTCATCAAGGGAAGCTTCAAAAAATGTCTGTGACCGAAAATACAGATATTGGCAACGCAGATACGGGAATTCTTATCTAAGTGACAATGTAAACAAAGACCATCTGTGGCCTGTCTAGTTCTTTCAGGCGAAAAGGGAAAAGTATTGTCATATGACAAGTTCAAAAGGTTAATAGCGATTGATAAAAAAAAAAAAATATTTCGAGAGAAAGAAAATTCGTCGGATAAGTCTAGCCCAGAAAAGGGGTATAGGAAGATGACGTCATAAGACAGAGAGGTATCTCATTGGTTCCGTGAACCAGTGCCCCAAAAGGGGGAGACGACCAGCAATTGTCGTCATTGAAATGAGACAAATCCCATTGGGTAAACCAAAGGCAACAACGAGCAGCAGGTAACCTCAGCATTCTATTAGTTGCCGAGATGGGGGGTTAGACACCCAGTGTCCGTCAGCCCCACACCATGGCATGGGCATAAATACAGGGTCCCTAGTTGCAGTTCGAGATCCCGCTCCAGAGACGTAAAGACAGGGAGATAATTGCCACGCAGTTGGGTAAAAACCATAGAAAAATCGCCGCCTGCCAAAGACAGTTCCCAGCAGTAAAGAGACAGATAAACGCCGTGCCGTTGGGTGCCAACCGTAGAGAAGCCTGTCGCCAATCGACCAACCAGAGTTAAAGATAAACAAGAAGTGATTTTGCAGACAAGGTTTTAGAAATTGCCAGCTGAACAGAATTAAAAACAGAGTGATCCAGCCCGGAACAAGAAATCCACCTCAATTCCGATTCCGAAGACGAACTGCGCCAACCTAGCCATAACCCAGCACTTCGGCAATTTCCGCAACATTCCGGAGAAAAAGAACCAAAGTTGACTAGACTTGCTGCGAATTTAGAACTACGTTCGGAGCAAAGCGCTGTGACTAGCCAGATTTCTCGATTATTACTTAGGAAGATACTTCGATTTACTTAAGAGACTTCCGTTCCGTCACCAGCTTGATAAGAGCAGGGATTGGGAAATATCCGAATGACTATTATGTGAAATATTTTCTGTATATAAAGAGTTTCTTTTTATAACACTTCAGACGTCGGTTCATTTATTTTTTGGTGCCATATTTCTTACTTTTATTATCCAGTTGTGTGCACGATTCCCGGTTTGGTTTAGTTTGGTAGAGAGACAGCTAGTGGAAAACTCACGTGACTGCCTTGTGATCAATCAACACAACGTGGGACAAGGGAAATCATCGTGAACAGAGTCAATCTACGACCAGCGCTACTTTTCTCTATCTTTCTTTCCTTCTATCCACCCTGTGAATATCAGATTCTTCAAACCCTTCTTCCTCATTACGTGTCCCAGACTGACATTAGTTCATGACTATTTACACTGTTTACAGTTTGACAGTTTTCCTCATGTTTACTGTAACATTCACGACGTTTTGGCCATTATACGCTCCAGCCTTCTTCAGGTTTTATGTTGGAATTTCGAAATGAACAATTTACTTAGTCTGAAGACAAAAGCGTTAATTGATTGATCCAAAAAGTAACTCGATCCAAAAAGTTCTGAGTTCAATCCCTGGCCCCAGTGGAAAGAACAAAAACTTGGAGAGTTATCAAGGTGAGCTAACTGGCTTTAAATAACCTGAAAACTGTTGGTAAGTCGTAAAAACGAATCAATCAATGGAGGATACTTCAAGATTTAAAAAAATTCAATATGAAGCGTTTATTACGAAAACAAAAAACAGAATAAATTTTACAACATTCTTCTCCATTCACCCTCCTCCTCATCCTCCTTTCTTTTTCTTTTTTATGCAGCATCACTTCAGAATGTTTGCGATCATGGCTCTCCACGACTACCTATTTCTTATAGCTCTATTGTTTTCATCTTACTACGCTTCTCAGTCTTTGTTCTTTTGTCCATTTACACATGCCTATTTAAAAAATTACGTACTGTTACCCTGAATCAATCTAACCATTAACATGACCTGTGATTGTCAGATTTTCCAAACCTACTTTCCTCATTATGTATCTTAGATATATCAACTATCTATTTCTGATTCCAAGTGTCCGTTTTATTTCCAGTTTCCTTAAAATGTCTTCTACACCATCCTTCTGGCGAACCATATCTCTGTTACCTCAAGTCTCCTTTCATCTTTGTAAAAATTGTCAATGAATCAGAACTTCACAATCCATTAATTAATTTTACATGAACTTAAGCGCGCTACGTGGTTGGCATCTAGGTCCCACCCTTTTACTGTTGAAATAATTAAATGTAACTATCACATCTACTCCACAGTTTCTTTTCTCGCACTTCCTGCCTGTGGAATTCTTTTCCGTTTACTTGCTTCCCTGATAGCTAGACTCTCCGAACATTTAAATGCAGCGTCAACTACCATCTTGCATATGCTTGAATCCTGTCCTTCTCTTATCCTTTCTATGACATTCCCTGTACATTTTTTCATCTCTCACTGTAATCCCCTGCGAACTAGTGTCGACCCTCCTTTGCTTGGGGTGAAATGATTAAAAACATCAGGCATAAATTATCGAATCGGTAAGATTAACTTATAACCTACAGAATAACTTAGAACCTACAGATTAGCTTATCACCTAGCGATTAACTTATCAACATTAGAGTAACTTATGACCTACATTTTAACTCATCACCTACATATTAATTTATAACATACAGATTAACTCATCACCTACATATTAATTTATAGCCTACAGATTAACTCATCACCTACATATTAATTATTAACCTACAGATTAACTCATCACCTACATATTAATTTATAGCCTACAGATTAACTCATCACCTACATATTAATTTATAGCCTACAGATTAACTCATCACCTACATATTAATTTATAACCTACAGATTAACTCATCACCTACATATTAATTTATAGCCTACAGATTAACTCATCACCTACATATTAATTTATAGCCTACAGATTAACTCATCACCTACATATTAATTTATAACCTACAGATTAACTCATCACCTACATATTAATTTATAGCCTACAGATTAACTCATCACCTACATATTAATTTATAGCCTACAGATTAACTCATCACCTACATATTAATTTATAGCCTACAAGATTAACTCATCACCTATATATTAATTTATAACCTACAGATTAACTCATCACCTACATATTAATTTATAGCCTACAGATTAACTCATCACCTACATATTAATTTATAGCCTACAGATTAACTCATCACCTACATATTAATTTATAACCTACAGATTAACTCATCACCTACATATTAATTTATAGCCTACAGATTAACTCATCACCTACATATTAATTTATAGCCTACAGATTAACTCATCACCTATATATTAATTTATAGCCTACAGATTAACTCATCACCTACATATTAATTTATAACCTACAGATTAACTCATCACCTACATATTAATTTATATTCTGAATTAACTCATCACCTATATATTAATTTCTAGCCTACAGATTAACTCATCACCTACATATTAATTTATAGCCTACAGATTAACTCATCACCTACATATTAATTTATAGCCTACAGATTAACTCATCACCTACATATTAATTTATAGCCTACAGATTAACTCATCACCTATATATTAATTTATAGCCTACAGATTAACTCATCACCTACATATTAATTTATAGCCTACAGATTAACTCATCACCTATATATTAATTTCTAGCCTACAGATTAACTCATCACCTACATATTAATTTATAGCCTACAGATTAACTCATCACCTACATATTAATTTATAGCCTACAGATTAACTCATCACCTATATATTAATTTATAGCCTACAGATTAACTCATCACCTACATATTAATTTATAGCCTACAGATTATACTCATCACCTATATATTAATTTCTAGCCTACAGATTAACTCATCACCTACATATTAATTTATAGCCTACAGATTAACTCATCACCTACATATTAATTTATAGCCTACAGATTAACTCATCACCTATATATTAATTTATAGCCTACAGATTAACTCATCACCTACATATTAATTTATAGCCTACAGATTAACTCATCACCTACATATTAATTTATAGCCTACAGATTAACTCATCACCTACATATTAATTTATAGCCTACAGATTAACTCATCACCTATATATTAATTTCTAGCCTACAGATTAACTCATCACCTACATATTAATTTATAGCCTACAGATTAACTCATCACCTACATATTAATTTATAGCCTACAGATTAACTCATCACCTATATATTAATTTATAGCCTACAGATTAACTCATCACCTACATATTAATTTATAGCCTACCAGATTAACTCATCACCTACATATTAATTTATAGCCTACAGATTAATTCATCACCTACATATTAATTTATAGCCTACAGATTAACTCATCACCTACATATTAATTTATAGCCTACAGATTAACTCATCACCTACATATTAATTTATAGCCTACAGATTAACTCATCACCTACATATTAATTTATAGCCTACAGATTAACTCATCACCTACATATTAATTTATAGCCTACAGATTAACTTAGCACTACTTGCCAAATAGCGGTGCTAAGATTTAGATTATATTAAGTTCGATCACCGCTAAGTGTTGCTAATTTCTAACCTTGTGCCAGACTCAGTTAAATTTAGTAAAAATCAACACGTTTCAATTGTCCTTCAATAATCCCAAGGATTTCGCTTGTCATTTTTATTTTCACAATATGCAGTTATCCGTTTGTTTCTTAGAATAGCCATTCCCCATTGTTTTAGAAAAAATATTTATGCTTCTTGTTTTCTAAGAAAAACGAAAAGTGTTATAAATCGACCTTAAAGTGCTTTTATATAATTTTTTTTTTCTGTGATTTGTTACAACTGAAAAATCTTGGCCAAATATCTTACTGCTCAATTATTTTATTTTTTTACCTCTTCCGTTACCGGAACGCGAACAATCGATTACAGGTATGATAAAAAATAAAAGCGAAAAAAAAAAACGAAAAAAAAAACTAAAACAAAACAAAACAAAACAAAAAACAAACAAACAAACAAACAAACAATAATTTAAATAAAAGGTTAGAAAGAACCCCCCACCTCAAAACTAGAGAATAGCGATAACAGCTACTGAACTTGATAAACTATTTTACCGAAAAAATTATCCAAGTGAAAGATTTTATAATTTTTAACCGAAAGCAGTACTAGCAGCTCGGTCAATGATTATCAAATGTTTTCTTGTAGGGAAACGGCTAGTACCACCATTACTATTTGTCACTGTATTTTTTTTACCAATTCACACTTTTAATAGGTTACTCACTGTTTCCCTCTGATTACTTTGTATTCTGCACGACCTGTGAGTGTTAAATTTCTCTATATATCTAAGAAAATACAGCTGTCTCTTTCTATTTGTAAATAAAGATTTCTTTGTGGTTGCTATTATCTTTTATACTATCTCACTGCCCGAAAGTTCTCTCTGTGATGTTTTTAGTAACTGGTAAATTCAAACTCTACGAAGAGCTGTCTTTGGTACGGTGGGTAGCTTGCAGCTGCGGTAACTCGAACTGACTTCGTCTTTGTGTGGCGTTTGAACTGTCTGACTTTAACTCTGGTCGGTTGGTGACAGACTTCTCTACGGTTGGCACCCAACGGCGTGACAACTAACTTCGTCTCGCTATATCTCTGGGCCGGAACTTCAACTGATTTTAGACCTTCGGGACTCTCGTATTTATACTTGTCCCTTTTTACTGAGGTAGTAAGGACGCATAAGGGTTTGTTATGCAATTATTCTAACCTTCAACCAGTCTCTATTTCACACATCCAATCGTGGACCCGTTTCTCCCACCTTTGGGCAGAGTTATTGCGTGACGTCAGCTTTTCTTTGTCGTCTTCTGTTTATTTCATCCAATCATGGACTGTCATCCTTCTCTGTTTGGGCGGAGTTACTACATGAAGTCAACTTTCTTTTTCGTCTTCTACTTTTCTCGTCCAATCAGAGACTTCTTCCCTTCCTCCGCCTGGGCAGAGTTATTACATGACGTCAACTTCCTCTCAGGAAAATTTCAATTTAGTCGTTCCTGTAATTGATTAATTGTTCTTTTTACTCCGCCAACAAATCAACTTAACCGTTGCTCCTTACTGAATTCCCAATCCGGGGAAATACGAATAAAAATTTCTCTCTTTTCACTTTGTTTATAGTTTGCAATAAGGCGAGCCTGACCTTTCGACCTCTTTATCTTTTGCAGGTGTGTTTTGGCTTGCATTTCGTTGGGAACAAGGAAAATAGAATTTTCCTTTTCAATTGTTTTATGATTCTGACACTTGATTATTACTTATATCGGATACATCTCGCCCGAGATTTTAAGAAAAAAAAAAGAAAAGTTTTCCAATTGTTCCTTTCTGCCACGGACAGCATCCCATGGACATATCTCAACACGGTCGATTGACACATGACCCCCTTTCATGTCAGCTATGCTATACCAAAACTTTAGTTGGAAATTATAAGTCTAAAAAATACAAAATTCCGTAATCGCTTTTCGTAGCTGAGAATTGTTTTAGTAATGTCTCCGAGATGCTGAATCAGGGCCAGTAATATTGCAGAATCTTCTTTGGATTTTAATAAAGGAGCTCTAGATAAATAACAGGAGCACCTGCCCATACGTGGCAGCAATATTCTAAGCATGGACGAATAGATAGCTTTCTTGCTCTACACTTTCTTAGCAGCTGTATGTTTTTTTTTATTTTTGTAAAAACAGCAAAATACATTTGTTCCGTTTATAGTGAGGACGTTCCAGCAGACTTGACTTCATAGCGACTGTGACATAGCTGATAGTATGCCTCATAATAGGTTCGCTAAGCTTAGAAATGGAAATTTAAATTTGAAAGACCGAGGACGTTCTGGCAGGCTTGAATTCATTGATGATGACCAAATTGAAATCTTGATTAAAGTTATTCCAGTTCACACGACACGGTGCATCGCACAGATACTTCACCTATCTCATATGAGTGTTGTAAGGCGCTTGAAAACACTTGGATACGTGAATTGATACTGTTTGGGTCCCTCACTATTTAAATTAATGGGCCGCATTTTCATTTGAGATTTTCGTCTAAAACGTAACAAAATCAAGTCGTTTTTTTTAACAGTATTGTATTAATTGATCTCTTCTTCCAACCATAGAGGGAGAAGAGATCGACTGATACAATTTGACTAATACAATTTATAGAACTCGATTTGATCTTATACAATTTATAGAACTCAATTTGATCTTATACAATTTATAGAACTCAATCAATCAATTTTCACTAATAGAACTCAATCAATCAATTTTGACTAATACAATTTATAGAACTCAATTTGATCTAATACAATTTATAGAACTCAATTTGATCTTATACAATTTATAGAACTCAATTTGATCTAATACAATTTATAGAACTCAATTTGATCTTATACAATTTATAGAACTCAATCAATCAATTTTCACTAATAGAACTCAATCAATCAATTTTGACTAATACAATTTATAGAACTCAATTTGATCTTATACAATTTATAGAACTCAATTTGATCTAATACAATTTATAGAACTCAATTTGATCTTATACAATTTATAGAACTCAATTTGATCTAATACAATTTATAGAACTCAATTTGATCTTATACAATTTATAGAACTCAATTTGATCTAATACAATTTATAGAACTCAATTTGATCTTATACAATTTATAGAACTCAATCAATCAATTTTCACTAATAGAACTCAATCAATCAATTTTGACTAATACAATTTATAGAACTCAATTTGATCTTATACAATTTATAGAACTCAATTTGATCTAATACAATTTATAGAACTCAATTTGATCTTATACAATTTATAGAACTCAATTTGATCTAATACAATTTATAGAACTCAATTTGATCTTATACAATTTATAGAACTCAATTTGATCTAATACAATTTATAGAACTCAATTTGATCTAATACAATTTATAGAACTCAATTTGATCTTATACAATTTATAGAACTCAATTTGATCTAATACAATTTATAGAACTCAATTTGATCTTATACAATTTATAGAACTCAATTTGATCTTATACAATTTATAGAACTCAATTTGATCTAATACAATTTATAGAACTCAATTTGATCTTATACAATTTATAGAACTCAATTTGATCTTATACAATTTATAGAACTCAATTTGATCTTATACAATTTATAGAACTCAATCAATCAATTTTGACTAATAGAACTCAATCAATCAATTTTGACTAATACAATTTATAGAACTCAGTTTGATTGACTAATACAATTTCTAAAAGTCAATTTGACCTGTTGTTCAACAGGTCAAACTGAGTTCTATAACCTTGGTTACAGTCGACCATAAAAATTAATGGCAACTTATTGCGGCGAAAAACTTCTAGTCAGTCATGTTTCGAAAGAGATGTGATCACCCAAGCGTATATCACGTACGGCAGTTAACCGACGGAAAATTGATTAAGGGCAGAAATTGTGAAAAAGTGCACGAAATAGACAAATCGGAAAAGTTCTATGTCCCAACGGAACAAAAACCAGAGCTTATGTCATCTTGCAGACCGCACAGAAATAGGTACAGCCTCGATCAGATGTTCTATTGTACTCGTCATACTCAACCGGCCTTGCACTTTCGCTTCTTACAAAATTCTCTCAATAGGAAGAATTATAATTTTCTGGAAACCTGCAAAAAGCCTTTGACAAAGAACCTGTTTTTCAATTGTACCGATTAAGAACAGCTCTCGATAAAAAGTGCCCGGATTTGTCTCTTTGATAGGGGGTACAACTTCAGACCTCACGTTCCTTTGCAGCCCCAGCCGAAATTAGTATAGCTTGTCTGGGAAGTCCTAGTATAGTTATCATACCCAACATTGGAACCATTACTTATTTAAATCCTTACAAAATTCTCTTAATGGTAAAAACTTCAATTTTCTGGAAGCCTGGAAAAACCTGTTGTAGGGCAGTTGACACACCTCAAAGATGGAACGGTCGGTGAGCCGAAAAGATTATATAAGTAAACGATTAATAACAATCCGAGGAGATTGACCGCGTGCGTCAGTCGTTTACTTTGTCGGATTCTGTCTTTGGGCGGAGAGGAACCTAAACAAGGCTTCGCCGAAGGGTAGAGTCTCGTCGGGGGAAAAGCAGACAAGAATTTTTGTCTGAGCTTACGGGCTTGGTTTTATTCACGTTAATTGGCCTTGTGCTGCATAGAACTCAGGCGTCTACCCATGTGGGGAGTTCGTAAATAATTCAGTGTGTAATTGACGATTATTATCAGACTTTGCTCTCTGTGACTCTAACAGCTTAGCCTCTCTTCTCTTCTAATTATTTTTGTTCTGTGTTTTGTTTCTACTTAATATCCATTCGTGCGGATATTGTACAGTAGATACTTCAGCACACATCATCTGATGATAGGGGTCGAAAATTCGAATCCAGCCGAATGACGCACATTTTCGTACAAAATTTATCGTAAATAATCAGGCCGGTTGAAATAAATATATAAATATACCGATTAAAAACAGAATATCTACTCAAATACGAGTATCTATTAAAAATAATGTTTAACCAAATAATTTCAATATGTCGGTTGTTAAAACCATTTCGTTAATCTTCGGGATTTTCCGTAACATTGTATACAAAATTATCTTAATAGAAAGAACTTCAGTTCTCTGTAAGTTTGTAAAAACCACTTATAAAAGTTCATTACCTAGAGAGATGGCAAATTTCTGGGTGACGAAATCATGAAGCTACCTGGCAAAAAGTAGTAAAACAAAATAGCACATATATGGTTGAATACATACGTGGAAAAATATATAATTACGAGTTGACGTGTGCCGTCAAAACTGACGGCAAAATATTTATATCGATATGTCGTTTGAAATGACGGTAACATATATTTTGATGTAATTACCATTGAATACTTCAACGTATTCATATTCCTTTTGACCAACGTTGCGAACGAATTTTCGGCGCTCTACGTCTTCGTCAGTTTAATGACTGAAGTTCTCGAGTGATAGTTCACCGTATTTATAGCAAAATTAGTGTTAAAGAATAAGTGTTAAAAATTGGTGTTAGAAAATTGTTAAGGGACGGAGGGGGATTATCTATATATATTTATTCATATAATATTATGTATATATTATAATAGTTATATATATATAAATATATTTTTCCCCGGTGTAGGGGAAAGGAATAAAAAATTATATTTTGTTTTTCGTGGTGGGCTGACTGGAGGGTGTTGTACATTATTTATGGGGCTGATGTGGCGGGGGAAATTGTGTGTGTGTGTATTTATATAATACTAGCGGAACCCATGGAATTTCAAAGGAAGGATAATTATGATTTCTTGGAAAAATTTTATTTTGTCATACTACAAATGATAGTAACGTCTTCAAACATAAAGGTATTGGATAATAAAATAACGATAACACAGAGTGTAATTTTATTAAAATATCTATAAAAGTAATGTCCATAGAAGCTACTTTACTGTAATCTTATATTATATTAAGCGGCGTATGCACAGACCATAACCAAACTACTGGATGCTATTTTGTAGGAGATTTTGAAAGAGAAAATGTTTTTTTTATTACTGAAAAATCGTGGCTCTCGTGTCCATTGTAAACAGAAGAGACCAACTGAGTAATGGCCAAGGGTGTAGAGGCCATAAATTTCGTTATTAGGTCGCGGGATACGACAAAAAACCTACCTATTTTTACTATATTGTACAGTACACAAATATATACGCACAATTACTGCTACAACCACCAGCTTAAGCTGCTACTGCTACGGTAATGCTATAATTTATCTCCTCCTACTTTCTCACTCTTTAATACCCTTCCGTTTGGCAAAGGTGAGAGAAAGGCTGAGGAGAGTAGCGCTTATAAAAGGAAAAGTTCGTGTAGAGAGTAAGTGCCTTATATTTCTTCAGTGGTGTAAAGGACGGGAGAACTAAGTAACTAAGTAACTAACTAGCTAAAGAAGGAACAAGCAGAATTATTATATGATATATTCTTATGCTATAATTATTGTGGTAAAATGAGAGGTGCAGAAATTAAATTGAAGTTGTAAAATGTTGCAATAAATACGGTGGACTATCACTCGAGAACTTCAGTCATCAAGTTGACGAGTGCATAGAGCGCCGAAAATTTGTTCACAACTTCACTGACAGCTAAGGGCTCGACGACAATCGACAAATTACCATTGAATAGTTTACATTAAAACATAAGAAAAACTAATCTAAAGGAAGGAAACACACACACACACACACACACACACACACACACACACACACACACACACATATATATATATAGATAGATAGATAGATAGATAGAGAGAGAGAGAGAGAGAGAGAGAGAGAGAGAGAGATTTATATATGATATTTATAAAGGAAAACTCAGCACGTCATTTAAATTTGTTAAAAATTGTAATTCATTTCAATGAGCTTAATTAGCTCATTTCATCAGACCACACAATATTCCTTCCATTTGGTACAAAAATATTTGCCGGAATAAGCATTTTCTTTAACTGAAGAGAAAGATAAAAAATAAAAATAAAAAAATAAGAAGAAAGAAAAAAGAGAAAAAGGAAAAGAGAGTCAGGACAGAGGCATTGGCGTCAGATCACCTGAGGGTATTCAGACTAGTCGTGAGATGCTGACCGCTAAGTCATTAACCGTTTATTTCTAATTCTATGGATACGTGTGTGTAACCCCATAATTTTAACGCAAGATCCGTATGTAGACATGAAAATGTGTAGGTCAGTAAGTATGTATAATCATAATCACAATCACATTTGCATGTATATGTGGTGATGTGCACATATGTGTATATGGATATAAGTTAGTATACATGGGTGGGTTAATTCTTCCCGCACTTTTTTCTTATATATGTATATATTCTTCACTAATCGGCAACATAATTATTGCAAAGAATAAAATAATAAACGACTGTTAAAAAGCAAGCAGTAGAGATTCTTAATTACTCTTATGTCTTTCTCAAATATGTTGAAACTGCTGACCGTCTCCGTCAATTCTTTGTGGCGTATTTTGTCGAACGCCTTTGCTTAATCGATAAAACATAGCTACACGTCCTTCTTCCTTTGTATTGCCCTTTCGGAGAGCATCCTAATAATAAATATGGCGTTCCTTGTTCCAGTGTCTTGGACGAACACGCACTGTTCTTGTCCTATCTCTGGCCTGATTCTGCTTCTCGTTCTATTCATTAGGATTCGGACGATCAGTTTTGTTATGTGACTCATTAAACTGATTGTTCGGTAGAGTTCGCACTCGTTTGCACCTGGCTTCTTAAGCGGTGCTATGAAAATTGACTTGCTGAGGTCATCTGGTATTACACCACTATTATAAATTTCATTTATTATTTCTGCAATTTTCTCTACACCGAATTTTGCCATGGCTATCAGCTATTACAATGCCGTCTGGTCTAGCTGCTTTGTTTCTATTCAGTTTGGTTATTGCAGATTCCACTTCGAACTTTAATATTTCCGGTCCGTCCTCATCTTTGCGTATTATCGGTTGCTCTTTCCTGTCGTGTAAAAGATCTTTTATATATTCTTCCCATCACTGGAGTATTTCCTCTTTCTCCAATATTATCGTTCCATCCTTGGATTTTATACATCTGCTTAAGGAGCAGGTTTTTGTCTTGTTATTTCTGTTATTTCTTTATGCATGTCTTTATTAGTCTTGCACAATCTCTCTACTTCTGCACATTTGTTGTTGAGACATTCCTCTTTAGCGTGTCAGCATTTGCTCCTTATTTCCTTAGTTTCCTGTATTCCATTCCATATCTTGGCATCATTCTCTGTCTCCTTTGCATCATGTCGAGAATCTCTTCAGTCATCCACTCGTTTTTTCTTCTGCGTCTGATTTCCTTTGGGGAAATGTTTGCTGATGTCACTATCTCTTCCTTTAGTGAGTCCCATTTCGAGTTTCTTTTTCTAAATTGTTCTACGTATTTGTTCTTCACGCTGTTAGTGTATTCTTTCTGCAGGTTGAGATAATTCACGAGCGTGTTGTATTGTATTCTTGGTGATGCACTAGGCTACTTTATTCTCCGGAGTTTCACTCTTATTTTGCAGACGACTGGGAGGTGGTAGCTTCCACAGTCGGTAGTTGGATAGGTTTAGCATTGAACCATTGCATTTCTGAATCTTCTGTTTATGGTTATGTAGTCTATTTGTTTTTTCGTGTCGCCTCCTGGGTTTTTCCATGTCCATAGACGTCGTGGGTGTTCTTGAAACCAGGTGGTAGCTATTACCTGGTCATTTACTGTGCACCATTAGACCCATTTTCTCCTCGTTCGTTGCGGACTCCTAATCCAAATTTGCCGGTCGTCTCTCCTTCTCTCTCTTTACCTACCTTGGCATTCAAGTCATTCATTATGATTTTAATTTCTTGGCTTTTTCACTGAGCCTTGGCATTGTCAAGTATGGAGTAGAATGATTCTATTTCTTCCTCAGTGCTTTGTGTTGTTGGTGCATAAACTACTATAATAGATATGTTGAAGGGTCTTCCTCTCAGTTTGACCAAGAGGACTCTCTCGGAAAGCTGGCAGCATCCCAGAACGCATTTCTTTGTCTAGTCGACTCCTTTTTCGTTATTTTTGCCTCGTGGTTGTCTCCATTGTTAGGCCATCTAGTTTCACATATTCCCAGAATATTGATCTTCAGTCTATTCCTCTCCTGTTTGACATTCTCGAGTTGACCACAGTTGTTGAACGTCCTGAGGTTTCATGTCCGCAAGGTAATGCTTTCTTTGTTGTGCACAGTCGCAGGGTGACGGTCCAGAGTCACCTGTTACTCCTTCCCGGCCGAGGGACAAATTTTGGTAAAAAACTGCCCCCTTTATGCCGTTGGTGCTAACAGTCGGTTAATGACGGTCAGGTGATACAAGTTGCTCATGTCGATCCTTACCGGGCGAGGAGTTACTTCCTTTGGAATTAACCCCCTTCACGCCGTTGGGTTTCATATATCTATTTTGAAAGGCCATGATTGTACGCGGGGCAGATACTGGAGTGGTATCGCGTTGCCTTCTCCACGGTGATTTATTGAGACATCATCTTTAGTTAGCTGGCCGTTGATTCATTAAGAGTTCCTCTGCACTTTGTAGGCCTAATTTTTGTTCAATTGGGTTGCTAACATCCTGTGCAAAAAAACAAGCAAACAAAAAAGCAAAAACAAAAACAAAAAAACAACTAAAAAACAAAAAAGAAACGGGGGTGTGGGATGAAAGAATATAAATGTTAAGTACATAGTAAAAGTTCAAATGACTAGTTATGTAAAGGAAGATAATGCAGATTCCCCAGATTAGCATTTCGGTACCAGCATACTGCTGGGCAGATAGTGGAGTGGTATCCCGTTGCCTTCTCCACGGTGATTTATTGAGACATCACCCTTAGTTAGCCGGCCGTTGACTCATTAAGAGTTCCTCTGCACTTTGTAGGCCTAATTTTTGTTCAATTGAGTTGCCAACATCCTGTGCAAAAAAACAAACAAGAAACAAAAACAAGAAAAAAAAAAGCAACCAAAAAACAAAACAAAAAAAACGGGGGTGTAGGACGAAAGAATATAAATGTTAAGTACATAGTAAAAGTTCAAATGACTAGTTATATAAAGGAAGATAATGCAGATTCCCCAGATTAGCATTTCGTTACCAGCATAGAGAAAAAGCTTGAAATTCTCTTTGAATTTTCGTAAATATTTCAAAGGCAATACCTTTTTTGCCATTTTTGATAACTTCAGTGATCAATCTTCAGTTTAAAAGAAATATGTAAGAACCCAGAGAAAGAGAGAAACATACATCAACAGAGACGATGGTGGAAATACAATGCAATGTCATATTTTACATTAAAAACTTGATATTACATTTTAAATTAAACATTGATCTATTTCTTTCACAAACTATTGAACAAAACCATTTGAAAGGGAAACATTAAACGAGACAAAACATTGAACATGGGTGAAACGCACACTTTTTTTAAAAACTAGTCTAAACTAGCAAAAGACAAGAACGTCTACAAAACTAAAGGTTAGCATTTCGTTACCAGTAGACAAAAAAGCTTGAAATTTTCTTTGAATTTTTGTAAATATTTCAAAGACAATACTTTTTTGGTATTTTTTTGATAACTTCAGCGACCAATCTTCAGTTTAAATCCATCTACGACTGAGAATTGAGTTCGATCCTTGCTAGGCAATCCTTACTTTAGACTTTGCGCCACAATTAAGCTTCGTTTAATAAATTATTATGAGAACTTCTACGTGATGTAAGGTTTAGCAAGTTAGATGAATTACGACTGAGACGTGTGTTCGATCCTCTATGAGTGCTTCATTCTTCTGGATTTTTTCAACATTTAAATTACATTTGGAAAAACATAATTTCATATTGCCATGGTAGGTAGCAAAGGAAAGCTAGAACAAAGGTATAACCATCAACTTTTAACCAGACAGAATGCCTGATTGCCAGCAATAGAAAAAAGCCCAAGATGCGAGTTACGAATTGTAGATGTCAACATCAAACAAATAAAAAAACTTTAAATATCTGGGAATGTCTTTTAACACAGGATGGAAAATGCGACATCGAGATTCGAACATGCATTAGACTAATGAAAGTGGCATTTAAAAAGTTAAGTAAAGTTCAAAGAAACAGAAAGTTTCATTAGAAACAGAGAATCGAGTGCAAAAGCGTTATAACGTTATATATGGCAGTGGATGTTGAACATTTTCGTCACAAGAAAAAACTGAAGGCAACAGAAATGTTTCTACAGAAGGATACTAAGAATTCTACGGACGGAGCGCGTAAGCAAAGCAAGGGAGCCTAATGAAAAATGGAAACAAAATATACCCAGAATCAAAAAGAGAGGGGTGAAATATCTGTGATACATAACGAGAAAAGAGGGTTTGGAGAATTTGATACTCACAAGGTACGTCGAAAAGAGAAGGAAACGGACCACTTACTCGATGAGCTTGTGTAAAATGATTGTAAACACACAATCATTTCACACAAGCTCATCGAGGTGGGAGGCTTGTCAGTCAGTTAAGTGCCATACGTGAGACACGCTTGGACGATCATGTCTTTTTCGAGACATGTCTGACTGGGCAGAAGATTATCCCGCAGTAGGTTGCCATTGCTTTCTGCGGTAGACTGGTTGCCGACCAAGGCTATAGAACCCAATCTGTCCTGATATTTAACCCATAACTGGAGGGATAGAGACGGATTAATACCTTTCCCAAGGGTATTTGCGCGTAAGTGAATACAATGGATTCAACTGGAATTCGAACTCGGCTCGCCGGCTTCTCGTTCCGAGCCGATATCCACTGTACCACAACGCACATCCGGGAGGCTTGTAAAAGAGATAAATATTGCTGAGGAAGGATAATTGTGGAGGCCCATGATCGCCTGCGCCCTGAGGAAGGCACACAAAAGAATAAAATGTTATTACTGAAGATTATTAAGCTTATCTTTGCGTCAGAGAGAAAATGGAGAGTAAGAGAATGGAGAGTAAGTAGTTATCTTACACAAATCTTCAAAGTAGGGAGAGTCAGCCTGCCGAGAAAATTACCACTCTAAATGGCATCTATATATTTGCGGTATAGCATCAGCTTTGGCAGTAGTGAGAAATATTTTAAGTATCCATATTAGCAATACGACATATGATTTGATCATACGTTTCTTTCTCAAACTTTTTCTGTTATCCATCTTATATTTGCTAATCTCTCGTACCACAATAGACAAAACAGACTTAAAAAGAGTAGACAATAACAGTATTTCTGTGCCGGGAAAGCCTGCCTACCCGCTGAAAAAATAAGCACTTAAAATCTTGGCTTTTGATTGGGCTCACAAAACAAACTCTGTCACCGGAAGCAAACATGATTTCAGACATGTAATACGCCACACTTATGTTTATAGAATTATTCTAAAAAAATATCTAATGATATTCTAAATAATTTTTTAACCAGAATATCTATCACTTATTAACCAGTTTACGAAAATAATTTCCGTTTTCGCTTATATAGTTTATTTTTGAAAATTAAGGAATTGCATTTTATTCAATTCTAAATTCACCATTGACTTGTAAGGGCTTGTCATTTATTAGACAGTGCTTCGAATCATTTTCAGCAAAATTCTTTTAGTTTTGATTTGAGAGTTTCATATCAAAGTGTTTTACAACAACCGAAAGAATGAATAATAAACATTTTCTTTTAAATTTAATAGCAATAGATAATGGACTCTCCCGTTGATTTCGACGTATGAGCATCTTAGTTAGTTAAAGAATTGTTTAAAGTGATCAAGCCTTGTGTAGCTCCATCCACACTTTTTGGGACTACTGATAACAAACAATCGGTGCAGAAGTCTGCCACAGATCGTGAACAACAGACCTCAGTTATTTAACACATAATTGGAGGGCAGGGACGGATTAATACCTTTCCCAAAGGGTACCAGTGCGTAAGTGAATGCAAAGTGTTCGACTGGAATTGCAACTCAGCTCACTGATTTTCCCCTCCGAGCCGACATCCACTGTAACACAACGTACATCCGTCAATAACGCTTACCAAGCGGTCACCCATCTAAGTACTGACCAGGCATCTAAGTACTGACCAGGCTCAACGTTGCTTAACTTCGGTGATCGAGCGAGAACCGGTGTATTCAACGTGATATGACCGTAAGCATAACTCATGCTTACGGTCATATATATATATAGCAATATTTTATTATAAGTTTATGATAAAAACAGTTTTCTGCGACACAAGAGCCGTTGAGTTTCGGTACTAACTTATTACTTTATAATAAAAATATTACCATACATAATGCTCTATTAAGTATCGAGCACTCTTAATAAAGTAAATCACTAGAAACAGTGAACTCTTAATCCATAAGTTTGTATTACTTCTAAGATACTAAGATATATATATAAATAAATATTAATTAGTTATACATATATATATATATATATATAACTAATTAATATTTATTTAACTAATATATATATATTTTTTTTCTAATATTTCAACGTTTTGGGGAGATTAGGTTTTTGAATTTGTCCAGCGTCTGTAATATTTAAAAAAATTTTTTTCTTTAGTTTCTTTCTTTTTCCCTCCCTTCCTTCTTTTATCTCTCTTACCACCTTTTTTCCGTGTTGCTTAAACTTACGTCGATTTAACACGGCTGTCTGTTAATTTTTAGTTACATTCTCCCTTTTTTTTGCGAACTCAGACGATGTCAATTTTTCTTTTCTTATTTATTTGATTTTATTCTCTTTTTCTTTTTCGTTTTCTTTTCCTTTATTTTTATTTTTATTTTATTATATTTTTTATTTTTTATTTTTTAATTTCTTTGCAATCTATTTATAAAGGAAAAGTAGACTAATTTTTCTCCAGTTTCTGAAAGGATTTTTCTGTTGCTGAGGTGATGTGTTGTCCCCCGTGGGGATCTTCATATCGAAATGGCCATTCAACATCTTTGAATTAATCCTTTTTTAATATATATATATATATATATATATATATATATATATATATATATAGAGAGAGAGAGAGAGAGAGAGAGAGGAAAATAAAAAAAGTTACCACTTCTGCGAGTTATGCATAACTCTTCAGCAATGAATTGAGTTCTTTCGATGACTGTATACACTGCTTATATATAACACGCTAAAATTTCATTTCCACTCTTCATGCGTCTATGGCTTAGGGGTTAGCAATTCAGACTAATAACAAATCGGTCAAGTTTAGATCCCAGACAGAAGCAAATTGATGTATATCCGCACTGATGATCTGCGAAACAGGTTTGTATGTGGATAACGGATATATATATATATATATATATATATATATATATATATATCAGAAACTTTTTCCTGTGCTATTCTTACAGGATGCGACTTTGTGTTGTCATTGTGAAGAACAACATTTTTTATTGACGTACAGAAAAGGTTTTACACTCAAACTTTTTATGGACACATTGCAGGTGCCGAGTGTACAAATGTGCATTTGATATTTCATTGTATTTTTAGAACTCAGAACGATACCTCTCGATGTCATCACAAGTAAATCATTAAATTTCTGCCATGGAAAGCAGCTTTTATTTTCGATTGTGGAGATATTTTTGTAGTGAAGATTGTCGTATGGAACGTTTTTTTCAAGACCTGTTATATTATGTTTCTTTCGTCATTACAATTATCCCATAAAATGGACTAATAATTAAACAACATTCATTAAGTGATTTTTTCAGACTTTTGGTATGTTAGATTGTAAGTTATTGATTGACAAAATCTACTTAACAAATTATCTGCCTGAGGATGAAGAGTTATCTTTATTACTTACAATTAAGCTATTGTTGTAAAGCTATTATGTAAAGATAATCCCCAATTAATACTGTTAGCATTGTTAACGTTGTCAATGCGTACGCAAAAAGCACTGCGCTTATCGAAACTACACTAATCAAAGGAAATATACATCAGATTATAAAAAACAAAAAACCAAAAAAAATGCAAACAGAGTGTCGTGGACCCGGTTAAAGGTCCATCAAGAATAACGCAAAAACAACCAAATAAGAAAATACGAATATATATTAAATACGGAAAGAATGCACTGTTTGAAACTTGGTTAGTAGGAACGATAATACGAGTTAGTGTGGAATACTGTGATTTCTCCCTCGGCCTTAGAGCTTGGACACGTAACGGTCGTTAAGGTAGCAGTGTTTGTAGACCAACTCTTGGCTGGGTTCGGGCCGCTCTGAGGGCGCTCTCAGGCTGTTCTCACTCACCTCTTGTGAGGGAAGGTATAAGTAATGGTTGGAAGAGTCCATTCAGTCTGTCGGTGATGCTGACATAACACAGAAATAAAAATGGAATAGCCATACTCCTAAAAAAACGAAAAAAAGATGTTTTTTTCTTTCCTGACACTGCTTTCATTCTAATTCTATTCACTCTTCGGCAATGGTTATTGCTTTAAAAAACGATTATTAAAATTGCAGTAAAACCTTGTGGTGCTTGCCAAAACCGATTTTTCAGACAATGTTTTAATATAGAATCTTATAATATAAAAATGATTCATTGTAATTTTGAAAATAAATTAAAGAAAATATAAATACTTCGATTAATTTCTGAAAAGCTTATTTCGCTAGAACTGTTGCGGGTGGTATATTGGCCCGCAAACAAATATTGAATGAAAGAAGATAACTAATGAAACAAAGACTTGTGCAAAAAACATCTTATGAAGTTTATTTTTGTTAAAGAATAATGAATAATAGATAAACAAAAATAATTGTACAGTGCACTAGGCAAAAGATAACCCTGTAAGCTCATGCTGCAAGTGAGAACAGCGTTGTCATGAAAAGGACAGTTTCGAGGTCGCTGAAGAGCGTTGTCCTTAAAAGGACAGTTTATTACTGCTGGCGAGAAGGACAAGAGCTAGATGCCTACTGGAGATGGCTCGACTGACAACAGATGACAAACGTAGTTGATAGCTGGCTAGCTAGAAGTTATTGGGTACAAAGCTTGTCTTAAAGGTTAATTATTTAACAAGGGGACACGAGTGCGTACCTTCGGGTCAAGAGTCAAAATTTACCAAGCCCCCGCATACGCGAGAATTGGGAATAAAGCTTAGCTTAGTTTAGACAGTTGTATGTATTTATCAAAGTCTCCCAAGTGAGATGGGTCGCGATACAAAGTCAGCATTATAGCGCTGCCCTCGGTGACGATCACCGATCCCTTTCTCTCTAGTGCAATGAGAAGGTGCAGCCTAAATAACATCCATCACAGTGTTGTTTCCTCAGTTGCGCTTGTGTGCGCAGACAGTTGCCACAACTGAGTCGCACTCTGCCCGTAGACAGAGACGCAATTTGGAGATGATATTCATCCAACGGGAGGGTATTTACTCTGCTTCCCCACTGAAGCATTTTTTTTTTATCTGGGGGACCCGAGCGCAGACGCTCAAATCAAAGACGCTTAAATTAAAGATTACCCAGCCCCTGTTGACTCGGTAATTGGGGACAAAGCTTGTCATAGCATGTCTAAAATTGTCTTCTCTGGTTGTACCGGCTCGCCTAATGGCAGATATTACATAGCAAATCAGCAGTATTTTCTTCGTTTCTAAGGACATTTCCAATTCGTTATTTGATTAACATTTTGGGATAAGCTTAAAAAATGCCATGTCCAATCAGAACAGAGTTAATCATGTCCCCACAGACTATTTTCTTTGCTTACTGCGAATTGCCATGCATTCCTGGTACAGATTGCGAAATGGTTTCTTCTTCTTCTTCTTTGTGCTGTGTATATTCAGGACGCTGCTGATCATAGGTCTCCACAACTTCTTCCATTGTAGGTCATACTAAAGTTTGATATTTCACCATTCTTTCAATCCCTGTTTTGTCATCCTTTTACAAAAGTTTGTTAGGTTACCAACTGTTTTTCTCTTGTCTCTAATATTGTAATATAACAATCTGGCCCCACCCGAGGAAGGCTGATGCAAGCGGGGGTGTTTCCGGTCGTTGAAAGGAACGGATGTTTGTTTGACCTTATTTCCGGCAGTAGCGGAAATGGCTACAGAGGCAAACAGAACAGGTGTCTCTGAGAATTACGTGGGCGTGCGTGGGCGAGGCAAAAACCGGAAGAAAAAGTCCCGGTTTGGAGATTATAAAAAGACCTCGGCGCACGGATTCACGAGACAGACAGACCAGAGTAGCAGTAGAGAGAGAGAGACACAACAGATACCACGACACTCCCGTCAACCCTTAGAAGCGCGCTCTCTCACTCTCTGTTCCCTAGGCTACACGGTTCATCGTCATTAATAAAAATATAACTTATATTTTTATATATATGCGTGTTTGTTGTTTGTCGATATATAACAATATGTCTTGTGAGTATCAAATTCTCCAAGGCCTCCTTCCTCATCTGCTATTCTAGAAATCTTAAAGATCTTTTTCTGATTTTAAATATAAGGGAAAATACTCTTTCCATTTTGAATTCCAATGTTTTTCTATTCAAAGATTGGTTGATATCCAAGGCCATAGAGTCAAGTATAAGATATTGTTGAAAAAAAAATAAAGGTCCATGCCGGTTCACGTGGGCTTTTGTGTGAAAGTGAAAGTAGCTTGGAATTTGAACTCGGTTCGCCGTTTTCATTTTCTGCTCTGTGATTCGTTACACTAACTGCACATCCATTTCTGGGATATAGTTAAAGTGAATAGGGTCACAAATAGAACCAGCATTATTAAACCGTGTGAAGCCTGGTTGTAAGTTTTATTTAAAATTTCTGGTTGATGGATTGGTTAGTCTACAGCGGTTCCAGCAAACGAAGCTCCGAATAATCCTTCGTATCTGTTGGGAGGACCGCATCACCAACATGTTCGTCTCTCGGACATATCTCCCCAGCATCCTTTAACATCACCTCTGCAGGGTGGTCGACGTGTCCAGAATGCGTCCCAATCGACTCCTACGTATCATTCTGTTTAGACAACACGCCAGTTGCAAGAAGTTACGCGGAGGCCCAAAACATCGCTTCCATGCCAACATCGATCCTGAGACACGGGAAACAGTTACTGCAAATTGGCGGTCCTGACGGAGGACCATCTGAATGGAGCGGGTGAACCGAGACATACGAATCAAACCGTAAACATGAAGAGGAACTCCGATGTGCTGTCAGGTGGTCAGAGACCCACCCATCCGCATCCACCTCTCACACTCCACTCTGACGCTTACTCCTAAATCTTCAGGCATAGGCTCGTTCTTCACAGCCATCTCCACTACCAGTAACTGAACTAAGCAAGGGAATAGTGACAGAGGATGACGATCCCAATGCTCGGATGCGAGCAGGTACTGACTAGATGACTAGACATTCCCCCTATACTAGACAGTGACAGTAAAAGACAATGATAACTATCTAATCTAAACTTATTTATAAATAGAACTTTGTCTCTGTGTGTGTGTGTGTCGGTGTGTGTGTGTGTGTGTGTGTGTATGTGTGTCCATTACCTATAGACTCCGAAACGGCTGAACCGATATCTTGAAAATTTACACAGTTGTACTATAAGCATCTGCGAGTGTTCTTAGCTAGGTTTTGAGTTGAGGTACCTCCGATAAATATCGAAAATCGATAATCGAAAAAATCGGGTTATAGAAGGAGTGTTCCGATTTTAATCAAATTTGATACACTCATAGACAAAGACATAAGAAACGATATTCAGAAATTTCAAGGTTGCAGTTCTTATAATAGTGCAGAAAATCGATAATATATATATAAATGTTTTCATTACACCCCAACAACACCGGGCTATACTGCTAGTACAGAATAAAGGCAGGTAGTCATCTGCATTCAAATCAACCTCGATTATGGCTTTCACGCTGCAGTAACAACGACGAAATGCTGTGTAAATCAAGGTAAGCTTGTTTATGCAAATTGGCTTTAGCAAACGGATAAAACTACCTCTTTCCAAGAACGTACGTTCTCCTCCCGATATCCAAACGCAAGCAATGTCTCACGTCTTACAGCGAAGAAGACTGTTTTTCTTCTATTATTAATTGATTATTGAAACATCTGTGGGTTTTCGATTTTAATTTTATCAGTGAAAAAGAACAAAATACTCATGGTTATATTTGTTTAGTTGATTAAATTTATCTTCAACCAATAATAGAAGTGTCACATGGTATCTCAGCAAACAACAAGATACGGAAGTAAAATTTACTTGGCATTAACTAGGTTTATTCATTTTCTCTTTATTGTCATTCTATGAGCTTTTATAAAACTACACATATCTATCTATCTATCTATCTATCTATCTATCTATCTATCTATCTATCTATCTCAGTTTGTTTTGATCTATCTATCTATCTATCTATCTATCTATCTATCTCAGTTTGTTTTGATCTATCTATCTATCTATCTATCTATCTATCTATCTATCTATCTATCTCAGTTTGTTTTGATCTATCTATCTATCTATCTATCTATCTATCTATCTATCTATCTATCTATCTATCTATCTCAGTTTGTTTTGATCTATCTATCTATCTATCTATCTATCTATCTATCTATCTATCTATCTATCTCAGTTTGTTTTGATCTATCTATCTATCTATCTATCTATCTATCTATCTATCTATCTATCTATCTATCTATCTCAGTTTGTTTTGATCTATCTATCTATCTATCTATCTATCTATCTATCTATCTATCTATCTATCTATCTATCTCAGTTTGTTTTGATCTATCTATCTATCTATCTATCTATCTATCTATCTATCTCAGTTTGTTTTGATCTATCTATCTATCTATCTATCTATCTATCTATCTATCTATCTATCTATCTATCTATCTCAATCAGTTCCTATCTATTTATCGATCTATCTATCTCAGTCAGTTCATATCTATCTATCTATCTATCTATCTATCTATCTATCTATCTATCTATCTATCTATCTATCTCAGTCAGTTCATATCTATCTATCTATCTATCTATCTATCTATCTATCTATCTATCTATCTCAGTTTGTTTTGATCAATCTATCTATCTGTCAGTCTGTTTATATCTATCTATCTATCTATCTATCTATCTATCTATCTATCTATCTATCTATCTATCTATCTATGCCACACAAAAGTTCATAAGATATTGCAAAAAATGTTTCTTTAGGCATTTCTAACACAGATTAATGAAAATTCTACTGCTAATAATACATATATTTAAGCCTTTAGTGAAACAATCAAATATAAAAAAAATAATCAACAAAAATATCCCACGAAGAAAAATCAATGTTTAATAACGCAAAAGTTTATAATACGTTTTTCAAATCAGCTATTACTATTTCGTAGCGTATCTGTTATTGCTGATTATAGCATGTAGGTGTTTAGAGTCGTCCCCTACGAATTTCTTGCATGTTTCTTGGCTAATATTTTCCATTCTTCACAACAAAATTCCTTTAGTTCATGAAGGTTTTGCGGGTCCCTTTTTTGAAATCTCAGTTTCAACTCTCTCCATATTTTTTTTTAATCGGATTGAGATCTGGAGATTTGACTTGGCCATTTTAGAACGTCTATTCTATTTGAAATTAACCATGATTTTGTAAGCTTTGCAGTATGTTTAAGATCGTTGTCTTGTTGAAAGACCCAACTTGGTTTTAAGCCCAACGAATGTACACTCTGACGTAAATTTATCTCCAAATTATCCCTATCATATGCTCAATTTACCCCTTTTTATTATTTCAATGTTCCTTACACCTTAGACAATAAAGCAACCCCAGATCATGATTGATTCGCCTCCAAATTTTACTGTTGGTATAGTATTCTCCGGTAAATATTCAGTATGTTTCTTTCTCCAGACCTCTGCCCCAGCATTATTTCCAGAACGTTCAATTCATGTTTCGTCTGACTAACGTATATTTTCCCAAAATGCTGCAGGTTTGACACAATGCTTATTTGCAAAATCAACTCTAGCAAGAACGTGTTTTTGTTTAAGAAAGGGTTTCTCCTTGGAGTCCTCGAAAAGATGTCATATCGACGAAGTGAACAACTAATTGTATTCGTACTCATTTTTACTTCACTTACATCTAGTCTCCACTGAAATTTTTAAGCCAAACTCGGGAATCTTTGCCAACTTTTCTCGCCAATAACCTTGCCGTACGATCGGTTACCTTTCTAGGACGACTAGAGTCATTTTTGGGACGAATGGAATGGCACATCTTCCAGTGACGAACTATCGTAACAACTGAATTCAATGGCACGTTTAACTGACTAGATAACTTCCTATTACCAAGTCTATTTGTATGAAGGTCAACACCACGTTTACGGAGATTTTGATCAATTATTTTACTTTTCTCTTTTTTGTCAACGTTTAAAAGACGGTTGACAAAAAAAAAGAAGAATAAAAATATACAATACTTTTAATCATTTCTAAAAGTAATCATAAAATTAATCTGAAACGTTCTAAAAAAGCCCACCCTAATTTGAAACATTCCACTAAAATTGGAACACGTTTATAAAAAAAGCTGTTGTGAATAAAAAAATATGTGTTGTAAACTTTTGAGTTAGTAAATATCGTTTTTCTTCGTGGGATACTTTTTTTGAAGTTTTAAAAAACAAACTATTTTGACTGAATATCTAAATATATGTTCTGCGAGCAGTAAAAGTTTAATTAATGTAACTGTATTATAAATACCTAACATTATCTTTATTATATGTTGTAAACGTTTGCGTGACAATCTATTGCTCGGGTGTAATGAAAGCTTTTATATATTTATTATCGGTTTTCTGCAATATTGTAAGAACTACAACCTTGAAACTTCTGAATATCATTTTTTATGTCTTTGTCTATGAGTGTATCAAATTTGATTAAAATCGGAACACTCCTTCTATAACCCGATTTTTTCGATAATCGATTTTCGATATTTATCGGAGGTACCTCGACTCAAAACCTAGCTAAGAACACTCGCCGATGCTTATAGTACAACTGTGTAAATTTTGAAGAAAATCGGTTCAGCCGTTTCGGAGTCTATTGGTAACGGACACACACACACACACACACACACACACACACACACACACACAGACAGACAGACACACAGACACACAGACAAAGTTCCATTTATAAATAAGTTTAGATCTAGCTATCTATTTATTACATCGAAATCTTTGCATTTAATATCAATCTTTCTTTTTATTACAACAGAGTCCTGTTTTTTCTATCTATCTATCTATCTATCTATCTATCTATCTATCTATCTAAGACTATTCATTATGTATGTATGTATTTATCTATCTATATATGTTCATTATCTATCTATCTATCTATCTATCTATCTATCTATCTATCTATCTATCTGTTTATTTTATGTGTCATGTCCTTTCAGGTCCTTTGCGAATATCGTACTCCTTTGTTACTAACAATCAATTTCATCTTTTTATTACCTTTTTAAAACCTTTTCCGCCATCAATTTATACAAGCTTGTTGTTTTCTTCTATCTTTCTTGCTTCAATCTGCCCTTACAGAATGACACTCATCATACTGCCAGAAGAGAAATGAATCCCTACAGTTGTGATGGACGTGTTAGGATACTCGGAGAAATCGACAAGCCACGAAAAAGGAAACTTACACTTGACATCAGAACGTGACAGCTGAGATTTCTGAGACACGTAATAAAGAAGGAGAGGTTGGAGAATCTGATACTCACAGGGAAGATAGAAGGAAAAAGAGACAGGAGAAAATAACGCGAGACATACTTAATGGGCTTGAGCAAATGGATGGCAGAGCGGGGTTTGGGAGAGATACCAAGATGAAAAAATATTGATAGCGACAAAAGACAGAGCCAAGTGGAAGTCCGTGATTGCCTACGTTTTGAAGAGACACTGCACAAGAAGAAGAAGAAGAAGAAGAAGAAGAAGAAGAAGAAGAAGAAGAAATAAAACTAAGACATGGCTTTGTAGCTAATCAGTAATGAGAATAGGTGGAATCATACCTCATCATAATATGATAAACACATAAGAAATTATAATCTGTGTATAAAGTGAGGGATCAATTTTCTTTTATTATTAATATATAAACTGATCCCTCATTTTGTGGTCATTCTAGTTTCTATCTATTTATATTCTAGATTAATGGGCTTGAGCAAATGGATGGCAGAGCGGGGTTTGGGAGAGATACCAAGATGAAAAAATATGAAGAGGGATAAGAACAGGGGTAGGTGGAAGTTCATGATCGCCTACGTTCTGAAAGGACACGGCACATAAGGAAGAAGTTGAGAATAATAGCTATAGCAAGGTGAAAAAGGATTCGACAAAACAAAGAGGACACTGTTTCTTCTTCGTCTGGTTATGGGTATGACAGTAAACCACATCTAGCAGCATGGCCTCTGATTGGGAGGTTGTGAAGAACTTTGAACCACCTCTTAACTGCTGTTGTTCCTAGGTCCACCCTGATCCGGGGTGGTAGTACCTGTTAGGGTCCCAACTATGGGAAAATAGTTTTTCCCCAAACTGGAGTGAAAACACTGTGAAAGTATAAAAATAGACTTTTATAGAAATATATACATTTTTGAAGGAAAAAATATTGCCAGCAATATATTTTTGAATACAAATCTGGAAGATATTTTCAGTTTTCTAAAATAATAAATAATAATAATAATAATAAAATTTTCATCAGAATCTGACTAAATCAACCTTCTCACGATTACAAAACTTTTAAAAATATATATCTCTTAAAACCCTACCTTTTTGGCATTAAATAACCCACAGAGGTGTTGATATGCCGTTAAAGAAAAATCAAACTCAAACTCAAACTCAAACTCGTCTTTTTCTTCTTCAAGTTCTCTAATCTTATGTCTTATTTCATACCCCCAAATCTACCTATCTAAGCCTAATTTACTTTGGAAGTATGGGTTCGTGAGGTTTTAGACGATTATGTTGCACTAATTGACTAAGAAGTAGAAAATCAGAAAAATAGATAAAATACGTATACAGGTAGATGGATAGTTACATATGATCAGAAGCAGCAGATAGATCGATAGATTGATAAAAAAAAAAGAAATGAACAGATTTAGATAGATAGATAGATAGATAGATAGATAGATAGATAGATAATGAACCGAATCAGTACTGAAATATATAGATATAAGTAGAATTAATCTAAACGTATTTAGAAAAGGAACTTTGTCTGTGTGTGTGTATGTGTGTGTGTGTGTCCGTTACCTATAGACTCCGAAACGGCTGAACCGATTTTCTTCAAAATTTACACAGTTGTACTATAAGCGTCTGCGAGTGTTCTTAGCTAGGTTCTTGTGTCGAGGTACCCCCAATAAATATCGAAAATTGATAATCGAAAAAATCGGGTTATAGAAGGAGTGGTCCGATTTTAATCAAATTTGATACACTCATAGACAAAGACATAAAAAACGATATTCAGAAATTTCAAGGTTGCAGTTCTTACAATAGTGCAGAAAATCGATAATATATATATCTAAAAGTCAATAGGTTTGTGTGCGTGTCTGTTTATCTGCTTGTATGTTTGTATTTTTTCAGCCCTTTTATTTTAGTTTTTGCTTCGGGTTTGGCTCTAAGTAGGTATAATTGTAACTCTTAGTCTCAGCCATGATATCATATATAGACTGAAAAAAAATGAGTAGATGTAAGTCAAATTTTGATTTCCTGGTATCGATATCAAATAAGTTTTTTTCGTCGTAAACTGAAGTTTGAAGGCTAGATAAGTCTTCTGTAACCCGATTTTTTCGATTATCGATTTTCGATATTTATTGGGGGTACCTCGACACAAGAACCTAGCTAAGAACACTCGCAGACGCTTATAGTACAACTGTGTAAATTTTGAAGAAAATCGGTTCAGCCGTTTCGGAGTCTATAGGTAACGGACATACACGCACAGACAGACAGAGACAAAGTTCTATTTATAAGTAAGTCTATCTATCTATCTATCTATCTATCTATCTATCTATCTATCTATCTATCTATCTATGTTCAGTTTCTTCGTATCTATCCTGTGAAAATTAATTGGAGCAAAACGATTAATGTCTTCCTAGGATCTTTTTGTTCTTTTCTTCCGATTGAGTTTTCCTTTACGTTTTGGACTGATGGATCAAGTTAGTTTCTTCGCCGCGATGACTCGACTGGCAGTTGAAAGGCTGGAACTAGCAATATCCGCGATCTGTCTGTAAGGCCTGCCAGTGTGTTAGTGCAGCGTTACAATTTTCGAATGCTTCCTTAAAGTCCATCACTGAAAATGGCCGTAGAGACTATAGTAGTCTGGACATTATAAACATCTGATACAATATTTTCAAGGCCAAACAAATTTCATCATACACAGATTTCTATTATTGCACATCACTGTAAATGACCTAATCTGAGAGAAAAAAAAAGAAAAAAATCGATTACATCCTGTCACTTCAGTGGGTCTAAATCTAGCCGCATGGTAAAAGAAAGGAAACCAAAGCAGCTGTTTTCATTAATTTGCACGAGTATCTATCTATCTATCTATCTATCTATCTATCTATCTATCTATCTATCTATCTATCTATCTATCTATCTATCTCAGACTGTTTCTATCTATCTATCTATCTATCTATCTATCTATCTATCTATCTATCTCAGACTGTTTCTATCTATCTATCTATCTATCTATCTATCTATCTATCTATCTATCTCAGACTGTTTCTATTTCTATCTATCTATCTATCTATCTATCTATCTATCTATCTATCTATCTCAGACTGTTTCTATCTATCTATCTATCTATCTATCTATCTCAGACTGTTTCTATCTATCTATCTATCTATCTATCTATCTATCTATCTATCTATCTATCTCAGACTGTTTCTATCTATCTATCTATCTATCTCAGACGGTTTCTATCTATCTATCTATCTATCTATCTATCTATCTATCTATCTATCTATCTATCTATCTATGTCCACTCTTTTATCTTATCAGACATCATTTTTGTATTAACTTGAATTATTTTGCCGTTGTCAGTTCCATTAGTCTGCTGCAGAATCTCGAAAACGATCATATAAACTCCCGATTAATTCAATATGAACTCGAGTGTGGTTTTCTTCGTTTTGTGTGCCTGTCGTCGCACCCTACCCTGTTTATCCCACTGATCCGCCATCCTACTGGCAATTAAATCACCTTTGTCAGCTTGCTATAGTTTTCCGTCACCATTAACGTGTCTAGTTTTCGTTTTCGTTTTCCAACCCCAACTCCATTTCGAAAAGTGACAACAATGCATAAAGTTGTCAGTCCTTTTCCAAACACTTTATGTTGTTAATAATCTCACTGTGCAAATGTTTTACTCATTATGTACCCAGAAAAATGAACCGTTTGTCTGTCATTTGGTCAATTTGATGCCTAGATGTTTTCCTGTCTTCAGAACTGTGCTTCTTCTGTCCAAATTACTTGTTTATTTAACACTCACTTTCTTTCTTTCTTTCTTTCTTTCACTTAAAATCATGTCAACCCAATCAAATCGGTAATACCAGTATGGTGTAAGGGGTTTCTAAGGGCGAAAGAGAACGAGAAGAATTTAATGAGGAGAAAGAACAATAAAACAAAAGAATTCAGTAATACCGAAGATGGCGAAAGACATTGCATTTAGATTTTTGAAGATTGCAAGTGTAAGGAAGCAAGAAACCGGAAGAAAGTTCTATATGTGGTAAGTGCGAGAAAAGAAACTATTAGAAAAGAACTTCCGGTTACATCTAGCTATTTTAAGAGATGAGAACTAGTTTCCAGTTTTAAATTCATACAGTCGAGGTACCAATATTTCTTTAAAGAAAAAATCATTTCCTTTCACAGTTAGACTAAAGTATATTTATGAATGTTCTTATATTAAAAAAAAAATGGAAAACCTCAGAACATAAGTCTTTGAAAAATTCTGTTAATAAATACTTGTTACAAAATAAATCTAAACTTATTTATAAATGGAACTTTGTCTGTGTGTGTGTGTGTCTGTGTGTATGTGTATCCGTTACCTATAGACTCCGAAACGGCTGAACCGATTTTCTTGAAAATTTACACAGTTGTACTATAAGCATCTGCGAGTGTTCATAGCTAGGTTCTTGTGTCGAGGTACCTCCGATAAATATCGAAAATCGATTATCGAAAAAATCGGGTTATAGAAGGAGTGTTCCGATTGTAATCAAATTTGATACACTCATAGACAAAGACATAAGAAATGATATTCAGAAGTTTCAAGGTTGCAGTTCATTGCAGAAAATCGATAATATATATATACTAGGTGCGAATGTTAAATTGTCGCAATTATTTTATTATTTCACATATTCTTTAGGCTGAGTCTGAGCTCCAGGGCCATGGATTAGTTTTAAAGCTTTCATTAAAGCTATACTGCTAGTCCCTTATAGTTGTTATGATAAAGTCCATCAGAGGACGAAATGTGTCGGTAAAAATATTCTTTTTGTCTTATTCCTGTAGTCTTTTTACTGATATATTTGTTATTCATATCAGGAATTTTACACACACACACACACACACACACACACACACACACACACACACACACACACACACACATATATATATATATATATAAATATAAATAAAGGATTAATACAAACATAATATTTGTCACTTCGTTGTTTCTTGTGATATTCAACATCGCTACTCCAGTTTCGTAGAGGAATCTTCGTGCATATGTTCGGTTCACTCGTCAGGAGATGCCTGTCAATTTTCTAGTTATTTTTCTAGTAACTTAAAAATTATTTATGATCTTTTTTATTCATCTTAGATGATTTTTTCTTCTTTGTGGGCATAGTTTACTCTCGCCTCGACCAAAAATCTGGTGTAGGCGACAAAGCTAACCTTGCAGCCGGGCTTGAAAAGGACCTCCAATCCGTAGTGGACTGGGGTAAGAAATGGCTCGTTTTATTTATTTTGTAGATCTTACAAAATTATGGCTCAAGGCCAGAAAAATGGGAGGGGGAACAAAACTTGGGGTGGTCTTCAGCTACTCTATCCTATACCTAGCTAATCAGATTCACGACCCATGCATACGTTACAATGATTCTCGTTCACCATAAGAATTTGTCCATCACCACTCATACTTATCAAGCACCAAAATACCGCAAAACAAACCGGGGACCTAAAACGCCCCAAATGTACATAAAAATTTATTACAAATATAATACAAAAATATCTTTAAAAATTTGTACATGAAATGATATGATGGGAAGGGGGTGAGAAGAAACAAAAATCCCCAAAACAAAAAATAATTTCAAATGAATACATATACAAGGTGTTAGTAAGACCCAAACACACCCACATAATTAAAGAGGCCACTGTATTCTGCCTTCAAAGACAAAATCAAGTAGCTCTCTTTCTAAAGGGGAATGGAGATGCAGGGTTAAAATAAATGGGACTGGAGAATATATAAGGCTGACCCAGCCGAGAATGAAACGGGACAAAATAACTCTGGACAATGGGGATCTCGAACTGGATCATAACAAAAGCAAGGGAGCCGGGAACAGGCTAGGACAAACACATTCACTCACATTAACTAGGTACACAAAAGAATACTTTACCTTAACCACGGGAGGGGTTCCAAAGGAATCCACCCCGATGCGAGCAGCAGATCTAAAAAAGAAAATCAAGACTAGCCCCGGTCACACGAACCAGGCTCGCTGCATATATCCACCTTTTGCTAAAGTCTGTCGGGTGCAGCCGTTTCCGTTCAGTTCTAATCTTCATTTTGAGCTGGTGCTCAAAATATCGGATTAGATCCTGATCCGAAAGACGACCTCCCCGCAAGACTTCCTCCAGTCGCGTCATCCAGATCACCATTCTAGCCGTGGCCAGTAGCGACAGAAACACCATCCGCTTCACTCCAGAGTACGGGGGCGACACATTGTCCACAGCGTATGCGCGATCAATGAGCACAAGCTCCCGCGGCGCGATACGAGCAGTCAACTCGCCGACACGCGCCCACAACGGGCGAACGCGCGAACAATGGAAGAAGGCGTGCGCAGACGTCTCCTTAATTCCAAGGTTGCAACGCTCACAATCTGGCAAATCCGCCAGGCCCATTGCGAAACGCTTGTCATTGAGCGACAAACCATTCCGAGCCAATCGCCAGGTCAGAGAAAACTCAGAGTTGCTGAGCCAATCCGCGCCTGGCGCCCAAGACCAATGAGAGCGGTACTCCACTCTCGACATGCCGAGCTTACTCCACAGCTTATCCTTCACGGCACCCTCCACTAATCCCCGATAGAAGATTTTCCTAGGCTGTGAAAGGTCACTGGACCGTGGAATGGCCTGTAAAGCCGCCAGACATTCGAGCAGGAATTTCGGTCGCACCCAAGGCCTGACGGTCAGCCATAGGGTCGGGGGCGTGATGGTAAGGCAAGGGAACATGTCCCTCACTACCCCCGCAAGCAACCGATCTTCCTCCAACGCGCGCCTGAGGAATGCCAACCTTGAAGCGAGCACGTGGCTCCTCAAGTGTGGCATCCCCAGACCCCCTTGACACGGACGGAGGCAACAGACTCCTTTGTCGACCATGTGTTTGCGTCCTCTCCACAGACAGGAGAATAGCAAACGCTCGAGCGCCTTCTCATGATCGTCACAAAGGGGAAGTACTGACAGCCGGTAAAGGATCATGGGAAAGAGGTATGTGTTACACACCTCCGCCAAGCCCTTCACGGAGAGACCCCGTCGACGCCAAATCTTGACCGACGCGCCGACCTTTGCCAGTACTTCTGACCAGTTTTTCTCCAGCTGTAAGTCCGGACCGAACCAAACTCCGAGGAGCTTGACCGGCCCGTCCGTCCAGCTGAAGGGCCCCGGGAGGGAAACTCCCTTCCAGGCACCTAACCGCAAGCCGGATGACTTGTCGCAGTTAATTCTGGCCCCTGTCACCTTCTCGTACCGTACAAGCGCCTGGTGTACCGCCTCTATGTCCCTGCGGGAGGACACAAAGGTCGTTACGTCATCGGCGTACGCAGAAACCCTGGCTCGAGCTCCGCCAGGGACTTCAATTCCACGCAGGACCGGACTGCCCGTCTCGTCCCTTAGCCTGCGAAGGAGGGGCTCCAAACACAGGACATAAAGGAGAGAAGACAGTGGACAACCCTGTCGGACCGACCTAGACAGCGCGAAAGCGCCCGACAGCTTCCCGTTCACCTGTACCACAGCCTTGGGGGAGCGATACAGAAGGCTAATCCAGCGGCTGAAGTCGGGTTTGAATCCGGCGGCCTGCAGGACAGCAGCCAGGTAGCCATGGTCAATCCTATCAAATGCCTTGGACTGATCTAAATTGATCAGCGCGGCCTCATCGTCGTCTTCTACACCCTCTATGATCGTGCGAATCAAGTGCAGGTTGCTCTGAATTGTTCTCCCCTTCACAGAACAAGTCTGATCCGGTTCCAACAGAGACTCGGCAACTAGCTGCAAGCGATTCGTCAGGATCTTGGCCAAAATCTTTAACTCTGTGTTTAGCAGAGTTATGGGCCTGTAGTCATCTAGTTCCCTCCCAACCTTCTTGCCTTTTCTCAACAGCGTGATCACGCCCCTGGTGATCCGACCGGGGATGGACCCCTGCCGAAACCAGTGGTTGAACACGACAGCCAAGAGCGGGACAAAAAGGTGCGACATCCTCAAGTACAATTCATAGGGCAAACCATCCAAACCTGGCGACTTGCCACTGCTGACCTTCTTCAAAGCCACGTAGATTTCGTCCTCCGTAATCTCCCCTTCGCAGCTAGCCGCTTCAGCCGGCAAAAGCCGGGGAAAGTCAGCCAAATAGCTGCGAAACTCCTCGTCACGGAGACCAGGCTCCTTGGTAAATCGGTGCTCGAAATGCTGCCGGAACGCCTCGCACATGTCGTCGGTGGACCTAAGGAGATGTCCCTCCGGGTCGCGTACCTCTCGAATGTACCGGTCGCCGGCATGGCGAATTTCTTCCTTGCGCAGTTCCGCGCCCATGTTCACAGCTTCGGAAGACATCTTGCTTAACTTAGCCCTAATTACCTGACCCATGTAGCGCCCGCTAGTCGAGCGCTCCAGGGCCTCCCTGGCTAAGGCTATTTCTAGGGGATCCCCACCAGCCTCCGCCCGGGCGAAATTAGCACTAAGTGTCTTTGCCTCCGCAGCCTTATCTAAGTTGAGCCGCTGGCTATATTTGGTGGCGAAAGACCTAATGGAGTCCTTAAGGTTAACCCACCACTTACTCCCAATGACTCGCCCAATTAACGCCCGCTGCACTAGTTTTGTCAGCTGGTCACGAAAGTCCCGCCTGTCCAGTAAGGACTGATTGAACTTCCAATAACCAGCCAACCTAGGCCTAAAGTCTAACGCCACCCGGGCACAAACGAGTTTGTGGTCCGAGTAGCCTAACCAGTGGAACGTTGGACATTCTAGGAAGTCTATATCGGCTTCTCTCACTAACATCCTATCCAGGTATGCAGATACCCGGGTAGAAGGCCAACTACGCGTCCACGTCCATATGCTCCCATCCGGATGATCGACCCGGTATCTATCGACGAGACCAAATTCGCCGATCAGATCAACCAGGCTACGATCACCACTCCACCCGCTAGCGCCCCTTCCTCTATCCCATTTGGGGGTTAGGACGGCATTCCAGTCCCCAACTAAGATTAGCCGTGTTGAATGCACCATGAAGGGCTCCAACAGCCGAAAGAAAGAGACACGCTCACCTTGAACATTGGGCGCATAAACCACAATCAGCCGGAACGACTTGCTTTTCACTGCAATATCGGCCACGATCAGCCGGCCCTCGGCACCGACATGGACAAGGTCAACCCTCGCGTCCAGGGTACGCTTGACCAGCAAAGAAACACCTCTGGCCAGCCGGCTCCCATATGCTGAATAGACGACAAAGTCGTTAGACAGCACACACGAGTCGACTTCGCAAACAAAGTGAGTCTCTTGGATCGCGGCCACATCCACGCCGAAGGACAAGAGGTCACGAAGCAGGCGAGCCGCCTTACCCCGATCCCTCAGGCCCTTCGCATTTATACTGGCTAACTTAATAGACATTCTTTAGACCTGAAAAGAGACAAAGAAAAACATGCAACAAACGGCTCTACTCGCATACGGGCCGGAAATCTCTGGCAGATAGGACCCCGACGGACTGTCCTAGGGACCCAGTTCCTACATCGGACGTAATCCGTCCGTCTAGGACAATGCCGCCGACGTCCGTGGGGTACGTTAGTTTTACCACCCTATATAGACTGGGGTGGAGTAAAACAGGGAACCTCCCCGAACAATTTTTTTGCATCTTCTTCAGTTCAGGTGTGTTCTCCTGAACCATTCTGACATTGGTGAAATGCTTCTTAGCCTCATGAATGTGGTCCCAGACCCTCAGGTTGCCACCAGTATTCCTTACCAGGGTGATGACACCTGGGGCCTGGGCAAAGTTCCTGGGGTCTTCTACAGAGCGACCGTCGACAGAGGTCATCTTCAGGAGTGGTTTTAGGAGCTTTCGCCTCTGTGACGACCACTCCGCCACCACATTGTCACTAACCCTCATTAGGGCATCACCTTGGGGAAGGGCACTTTTCTTTTTCGCCCGAGTGGGAGTGGGAATAGGAGAAGGGGAGGGAGTGGGAGTTACAGATTTGGCTTTTTTGAGGGGGGGTCAATTCAAAGGTCAGGGTCTGGGAAGCTTTTTGCGGGGACGCAGGAAGGCTTCTTGCCTTTTCTGCGTACGATGTCCTTTTGGGTGAGACTGGTAAAGAGCTGCATCTATCCGCTCGTGATCTCTTTTCCCTGCTCCTGCTTCTCCTCCTAGCCTTCGGGTTGTCGTGTTGTTCTTCCACCTCCTCCTCTCTCCCACGCTTCAGGGAGGCTGATCTCTCCACTTCCATTAGCTCAGGGGCAGGACTTCTTTCCTTCCTCTGTTTGGGAGGAGACTTCTCTGAAGGTGACTCCTTCGGCTTTGCCGGCACCTTTGCCGGGGACTCCTTTTGTTTGGCCGGAGTCGGCACCTTCGCCGGAGCTTGCTTTGCAGGCGTCTTGACAGGTGTCGGCACTTTCTCCGGGGAAGATGTTTTGGTTTTCTTCCTGGCCACCACCTGCCATTCGCCCTCCTTGTTACCCACGGGAGACTGTGTTGGTAGAACTTGCTTTCCTCCTTCCTTCTCCTGTGCCTTTAGCTGCTGCTTAGCTGGTTGGGCTGGCTGGGCCTTTGGGGCCGGATTCTTGGTAGGACACGCCTTTGCGACGTGGTCCGCCGACCCGCAGACCCAACAGCACGGCTTTCTCCCTTCTACAATGACGAAAATCGCCCGACCCCTGCAGGTGAGGATGTTGGGTATTTTCGCTATGTTGTCCTTGTTTAGCGTCACCTGCAGGGTCATGTCTCCCGTGAGAAAACCTGCCTTGGACCGCAGCGAGGAGACTTCGGCCACCCTTCCGTACTGTACAAAGAAGGCGCCGATATGATCCTCTGCAATGTCCATGGGGACGCCATGCAGGGTCACTTTCACTTTTTTTGTGCCCATATATTCGGTATGGAACTGGAGAGTTTTGGTCTCCAGAACCACACCAATTAAGCTTTTGGCTTCTTCGGCGGAGCCAAGCAGGACGTCCCACATGGCATTGCCTCTCCTCGCTACGGCCTTAGCTTTGATCTTTAAGGCCTGTATCCCCTCCTCAAATGTATCTCTGGGGACACCGACCAACTTTTTAGTCTTAAGGTCCTTGGTGATTAGGGTGATAATTCGGGACTCTATTTGTGCCAACTGCTCCGGCACTGACACCAACTCCGTCCCTTTAATAAAATCCGAGTATTCTTTCGCAATTTTATCGTAATACTCTTCCCCCTTAAGCGTCATTTTTTTGCCTCCCTTCCACCCAGAGGTCGAAGGTAAGGGGGACGCTGGCGCTACTGACACTGCTGGTACTGTAGGAGAGGGATTATCCCGAGGCGGTAATGCCCAATCCCCCTCCTTTCCCCCCACCGAGTCCGTGGTGGGAGGCACGATCGCATCTGGCCTATCGGAGGCCATGCCTCCTAAGAGGCCGAACACCTGACAATCGCTTCCGGTGTTTCGCAGCTATAAAGCCACTACTTTTACGCGGCCTGAGCAATGAACTCAGGTGGAATTGATATGTCAGTCAAACCACAAGTCGTAGTAAACGCTACTATGGAACAGATACTACACTTTGATCCTACTCAAAAACCACATAACGCAATTTTGGGTAAGAAATGGCTCGTTTTATTTATACTGAGCAATACAGCATTATGGCACAAGGCCAGAAAAATGGGAGGGGGAACAAAACTTGGGGTGGTCTTCAGCTACTCTATCCTATACCTAGCTAATCAGATTCACGACCCATACATACGTTACAATGATTCTCATTCACCATAAGAATTTGTCCATCACCACTCATACTTATCAAGCACCAAAATACCGCAAAACATAACGGGGACCTAAAAACGCCCCAAATGTACATAAAAATTTATTACTATATACAAATATAATACAAAAATAACTTTAAAAATTTGTACATGAAATGATATGATGGGAAGGGGGTATGAAGAAACAAAAAATCCCCAAAACAAAAAACAATTTCAAATGAATACATATACAAGGTGTTAGTAAGACCCAAACACACCCACATAATTAAAGAGGCCACTGTATTCTGCCTGACGAGACAAAATCAAGCCGCTCTCTTTCTAAGGGGAATGGAGGCACCGGGTAGAAAATAAAATGGGACTGGAGAATATATAAGGCTGACCCAGCCGAGAATACAAACGGGACAAAATAACAAAGGACAATGGGAATCTCGAACTGGGTCATAACAAAAGCAATGGAGCCGGGAACAGGCTAGGACAGACACATTCACTCACATTAACTAGGTACACAAAAGAATACTTTACCTTAACCACGGGAGGGGTTCCAGAGGAATCCACCCCGATGCGAGCAGCAGATCTAAAAAAGAAAATCAAGACTAGCCCCGGTCACACGAACCAGGCTCGCTGCATATATCCACCTTTTGCTAAAGTCTGTCGGGTGCAGCCGTTTCCGTTCAGTTCTAATCTTCATTTTGAGCTGGTGCTCAAAATATCGGATTAGATCCTGATCCGAAAGACGGCCTCCCCGCAAGACTTCCTCCAGACGCGTCATCCAAATCACCATTCTAGCCGTGGCCAGTAGCGACAGAAACACCATCCGCTTCACTCCAGAGTACGGGGGCGACACATTGTCCACAGCGTATGCGCGATCAATGAGCACAAGCTCCCGCGGCGCGATACGAGCAGTCAACTCGCCGACACGCGCCCACAACGGGCGAACGCGCGAACAATGGAAGAAGGCGTGCGCAGACGTCTCCTTAATTCCAAGGTTGCAACGTTCACAATCTGGCAAATCCGCCAGGCCCATTGCGAAACGCTTGTCATTGAGCGACAAACCATTCCGAGCCAATCGCCAGGTCAGAGAAAACTCAGAGTTGCTGAGCCAATCCGCGCCTGGCGCCCAAGACCAATGAGAGCGGTACTCCACTCTCGACATGCCGAGCTTACTCCACAGCTTATCCTTCACGGCACCCTCCACTAATCCCCGATAGAAGATTTTCCTAGGCTGTGAAAGGTCACTGGACCGTGGAATGGCCTGTAAAGCCGCCAGACATTCGAGCAGGAATTTCGGTCGCACCCAAGGCCTGACGGTCAGCCATAGGGTCGGGGGCGTGATGGTAAGGCAAGGGAACATGTCCCTCACTACCCCCGCAAGCAACCGATCTTCCTCCAACGCGCGCCTGAGGAATGCCAACCTTGAAGCGAGCACGTGGCTCCTCAAGTGTGGCATCCCCAGACCCCTTGACACGGACGGAGGCAACAGACTCCTTTGTCGACCATGTGTTTGCGTCCTCTCCACAGACAGGAGAATAGCAAACGCTCGAGCGCCTTCTCATGATCGTCACAAAGGGGAAGTACTGACAGCCGGTAAAGGATCATGGGAAAGAGGTATGTGTTACACACCTCCGCCAAGCCCTTCACGGAGAGACCCCGTCGACGCCAAATCTTGACCGACGCGCCGACCTTTGCCAGTACTTCTGACCAGTTTTTCTCCAGCTGTAAGTCCGGACCGAACCAAACTCCGAGGAGCTTGACCGGCCCGTCCGTCCAGCTGAAGGGCCCCGGGAGGGAAACTCCCTTCCAGGCACCTAACCGCAAGCCGGATGACTTGTCGCAGTTAATTCTGGCCCCTGTCACCTTCTCGTACCGTACAAGCGCCTGGTGTACCGCCTCTATGTCCCTGCGGGAGGACACAAAGGTCGTTACGTCATCGGCGTACGCGGAAACCCTGGCTCGAGCTCCACCAGGGACTTCAATTCCACGCAGGACCGGACTGCCCGTCTCGTCCCTTAGCCTGCGAAGGAGGGGCTCCAACGCGAGGACATAAAGGAGAGAAGACAGTGGACAACCCTGTCGGACCGACCTAGACAGCGCGAAAGCGCCCGACAGCTTCCCGTTCACCTGTACCACAGCCTTGGGGGAGCGATACAGAAGGCTAATCCAGCGGCTGAAGTCGGGTTTGAATCCGGCGGCCTGCAGGACAGCAGCCAGGTAGCCATGGTCAATCCTATCAAATGCCTTGGACTGATCTAAATTGATCAGCGCGGCCTCATCGTCGTCTTCTACACCCTCTATGATCGTGCGAATCAAGTGCAGGTTGCTCTGAATTGTTCTCCCCTTCACAGAACAAGTCTGATCCGGTTCCAACAGAGACTCGGCAACTAGCTGCAAGCGATTCGTCAGGATCTTGGCCAAAATCTTTAACTCTGTGTTTAGCAGAGTTATGGGCCTGTAATCATCTAGTTCCCTCCCAACCTTCTTGCCTTTTCTCAACAGCGTGATCACGCCCCTGGTGATCCGACCGGGGATGGACCCCTGCCGAAACCAGTGGTTGAACACGACAGCCAAGAGCGGGACAAAAAGGTGCGACATCCTCAAGTACAATTCATAGGGCAAACCATCCAAACCTGGCGACTTGCCACTGCCGACCTTCTTCAAAGCCACGTAGATTTCGTCCTCCGTAATCTCCCCTTCGCAGCTAGCCGCTTCAGCCGGCAAAAGCCGGGGAAAGTCAGCCAAATAGCTGCGAAACTCCTCGTCACGGAGACCAGGCTCCTTGGTAAATCGGTGCTCGAAATGCTGCCGGAACGCCTCGCACATGTCGTCGGTGGACCTAAGGAGATGTCCCTCCGGGTCGCGTACCTCTCGAATGTACCGGTCGCCGGCATGGCGAATTTCTTCCTTGCGCAGTTCCGCGCCCATGTTCACAGCTTCGGAAGACATCTTGCTTAACTTAGCCCTAATTACCTGACCCATGTAGCGCCCGCTAGTCGAGCGCTCCAGGGCCTCCCTGGCTAAGGCTATTTCTAGGGGATCCCCACCAGCCTCCGCCCGGGCGAAATTAGCACTAAGTGTCTTTGCCTCCGCAGCCTTATCTAGGTTGAGCCGCTGGCTATATTTGGTGGCGAAAGACCTAAGGAGTCCTTAAGGTTAACCCACCACTTACTCCCAATGACTCGCCCAATTAACGCCCGCTGCACTAGTTTTGTCAGCTGGTCACGAAAGTCCCGCCTGTCCAGTAAGGACTGATTGAACTTCCAATAACCAGCCAACCTAGGCCTAAATTCTAACGCCACCCGGGCACAAACGAGTTTGTGGTCCGAGTAGCCTAACCAGTGGAACGTTGGACATTCTAGGAAGTCTATATCGGCTTCTCTCACTAACATCCTATCCAGGTATGCAGATACCCGGGTAGAAGGCCAACTACGCGTCCACGTCCACATGCTCCCTTCCGGATGATCGACCCGGTATCTATCGACGAGACCAAATTCGCCGATCAGATCAACCAGGCTACGATCACCACTCCACCCGCTAGCGCCCCTTCCTCTATCCCATTTGGGGGTTAGGACGGCATTCCAGTCCCCAACTAAGATTAGCCGTGTTGAATGCACCATGAAGGGCTCCAACAGCCGAAAGAAAGAGACACGCTCACCTTGAACATTGGGCGCATAAACCACAATCAGCCGGAACGACTTGCTTTTCACTGCAATATCGGCCACGATCAGCCGGCCCTCGGCACCGACATGGACAAGGTCCACCCTCGCGTCCAGGGTACGCTTGACCAGCAAAGAAACACCTCTGGCCAGCCGGCTCCCATATGCTGAATAGACGACAAAGTCGTTAGACAGCACACACGAGTCGACTTCGCAAACAAAGTGAGTCTCTTGGATCGCGGCCACATCCACGCCGAAGGACAAGAGGTCACGAAGCAGGCGAGCCGCCTTACCCCGATCCCTCAGGCCCTTCGCATTTATACTGGCTATCTTAATAGACATTCTTTAGATCTGAAACGAAAAAAACAGAGAAAAACATGCAACGGACGGCTCTACTCGCATACCGGGTAGAAATCTCGGGTAGACGGGACCCCGACGGACTGTCCTAGGGACCCTGTACCAATGTCGGACGTAATCCGTCCGTCTAAGACAATTCCGCCGACGTCCGTGGGGTATGTTAGCTTTAGAACCCTATACAGACAGGGGTGGATTAAAACGGGGAACCTCCCCGAACAATTTTTTGCCATCTTTGCAAGTTCTGGTGACTGTTCTTTGACCATATTCAGTTTCGGATACTGCTTCTGGACCTCTGCGATATGGTCCCAGACCCGCAGGTTCCCCCCAGTATTTCTTACCAGGGTGATGACACCTGGGGCCTGGGCAAAGTTCCTCGGGTCTTCTGTTGAAAGACCCTTCACAGAGGTCAGTTTTAGAAGAGGCTTCAGTAGCCTTCGTCGCTGCGAAGACCACTCCTCCGAAATATTGTCCTGTACTTTCATCAGGGCGTCCCCACGCGGGAGGGCATTTTTTTTTCTTAGCCCTAGAGGGAGTGGGAGTAGGAGAAGGGGAGGGAGTGGGAGTTGATGTGCTAGATTTAGCCAGGGGGGTCAGTTTAAAAACTGGGGACTGGGAAGCTTTACGCGGGGAAGCGGGAAGGCTTCTTGCCTTGTCCGCATAAGTCCTTCTTACGGGGGACACCGGTAGAGACGAGCATTTCTCTTTGTGCACTTTTCTCTCTCTGCTCCTGCTTCTCCGCCGGGACTTTGGGCTGTCGTGCTCTTCCTCCGCTTCCTCGTCTCTCCCACGTTTGAGAGACGCTGCCCTATCCACCTCCATCTCCATATTGGGTGCGGGGCTCTTTTCCTTACGGGAACCCCTTTCCGGTTGGGCTGGCGACCTCTTCACCGGTGTCTCCTTCACCGGTGTCTCCTTCACCGGGGTCTCCTTCATCTTAGCCGGCGTTTTGGCAGGTGGCAGCACCTTCGCCGGGGATGGTGTTTTATTCTTCTTCCTGCCTACCACCTGCCATTCGCCTTCCTTGTTGGCAGCTGGAGCCGGTGCTGGCGATGCCGTCTTAGGTTTTCCTTGCTCCTGCTGTAGCTGCTTGGCTGGTTGGGCCTTTGGGGCAGGATTCTTGGTGGGGCAGGTTTTTGCTACATGTTCCGCCGCCCCGCAGACCCAACAGCACGGCTTCCTGCCCTCTACAATGATAAATATTACGCGGCCCCTGCAGGTGAGGATGTTCGGAATTTTTTCGATATTTTCCTTCGATATGGTCAACTGCAGGGTCATGTCGCCTGTTAAGATTCCGGCCTTGGACCGCAGCGAGGAAACACAGGCCACCTTTCCATAATTGGCGAAAAAGGCACCTATGTGGTCCTCTGCAATGTCCATGGGGACGCCATGCAGGGTAACCTTGATTTTTTTGGTTCCCATATACTCAGTGTGGAGTTGGAGCGTTTTTGTCTCCAGAACTACCCCAATTAGTCTTTTGGCTTCCTCCGCTGATGCCAGCAGGACGTCCCACATGGCATTGCTCTTCCTCGCCACGGCCCTAGCATTTAGTTTCAGAGCTGATATCGCCTCCTCAAATGCGTCTCTGGTTACTCCCACCAATTTGTGGGTCTTAATATCTTTGGTGATGAGCGTGATAATACGCACCTCTATTTGGGCTAGTTGTTCCGGAACTGAGACTAGCTCAGTTCCCTTTATATACTGTGCGTATTTAGCTTTCATCTCCTCGTAGAAATCTTCATTTTTCATAACGATCTTTCCCCCTGTCCACCCCGAGGTTGATGGTTTGGGGGATGCTGCTGCTGCTACGGACGCTACGGAGGGTGACTCCCGTGGCGGTAGTTGCCAGTCACCCTCCTTTCCTCCCACCGAGGCCGTGGTGGGAGGAACTACTTCCCCAGGCCCTTCCGAGGCCATGCCTCCCAAGAGGCCGAACCACGGACGCTTGTCTTCCGGCGTTTCGCGTTTACACGCTACTTTTGCGCGGGCCTGAGCAATAAACTTAGGCTGGAACACAATTGTCCAGGAAACAAAGCAATAGTAAGTATCACTATGGAACAGATACTACACTTTGATCCTCTGCCATTTACCACACAACACAAGATTGGTAAGAAATGGCTCGTTTTATTTATTCTTTAATTACAAAGAATTATGGCACAAGGCCGAAAAATGGGTGGGGGTACAAAACTTGGGGTGGTCTTCAGTACTCTATCTTATACCTAGCTAATCGGATTCACGACCCATACATACGTTACAATTTTTCTCAATCACCATAAGAATTTGTCCATCAACACTCATACATATCGTACACCAAAATGCCGCAAAAACCATACCAGGGACCTAAAAAACGCCCCAAAATGTACATAAAAATTTAAGACTTATTTACAAATATAATACAAAAATAGATTTAAAAATTTATACATGAAATGACATGATGGGAAGGGGTATGAAGAAACAGAAAATCCCCAACATAAAAACAATTTCAAATGAACATCATATACAGAGTGTTAGTAAGACCCAAACACACCCTCATAATTAAAGAGGCCACTGTATTCTGCCTTAAAAGGCAAAATCAAGTAGCTCTCTTTCTACAGGGGAAAGGAGAAGCAGGTTAAAATAAATTGGACTGGGGAATATATAAGGCTGACCCAGCCGAGAGTAAAACGGGACAAAATAACGATGGACAAAGGGGATCTCGAACTGGATCATAACAAAAGTATTGGAGCCGGGAACAGGCTAGGACAACCCATACACTCACATTAACTAGGTACACAAAAGAATATCTACCTTAACCACGGGAAGGGTTCCAAAGGAATCCCCCCCGATGTGATTAGCAGATCTAAAAAAGAAAATCAAGGCTAGCCCCGGTCACACGAACCAGGCTCGCTGCATGTATCCACCTTTCGCAAAAGTCTGTCGGGTGCAGCCGTTTCCGTTCAGTTCTAATCTTCATTTTGAGCTGGTGCTCAAAATATCGGATTAGATCCTGATCCGAAAGACGACCGCTCCGCAAGACTTCCTCCAGTCGCGTCGTCCATATCACCATTCTAGCCGAAGCCAGCAGCGTCAGAAACACCATCCGCTTCACTCCAGAGTACGGGGGCAACACATTGTCCACAGCGTATGCGCGATCAATGAGCACGAGCTCCCGCGGCGCGATACGAGCAGTCAACTCGCCGACACGCGCCCACAACGGGCGAACGCGCGAACAATGGAAGAAGGCGTGCGCAGACGTCTCCTTAATTCCAAGGTTGCAACGTTCACAATCTGGCAAATCCGCCAGGCCCATTGCGAAACGCTTGTCATTGAGAGACAAACCATTCCGAGCCAATCGCCAGGTCAGAGAAAACTCAGAGTTGCTGAGCCAATCCGCACCTGGCGCCCAAGACCAATGAGAGCGGTACTCCACTCTCGACATGCTGAGCTTACTCCACAGCTTATCCTTCACGGCACCCTCCACTAATCCCCGATAGAAGATTTTCCTAGGCTGTGAAAGGTCACTGGACCGCGGAATGGCCTGTAAAGCCGCCAGACATTCGAGCAGGAATTTCGGTCGCACCCAAGGCCTGACGGTCAGCCATAGGGTCGGGGGCGTGATGGTAAGGCAAGGGAACATGTCCCTCACTACCCCCGCAAGCAACCGATCTTCCTCCAACGCGCGCCTGAGGAATGCCAACCTTGAAGCGAGCACGTGGCTCCTCAAGTGTGGCATCCCCAGACCCCCTTGACACGGACGGAGGCAACAGACTCCTTTGTCGACCATGTGTTTGCGTCCTCTCCACAGACAGGAGAATAGCAAACGCTCGAGCGCCTTCTCATGATCGTCACAAAGGGGAAGTACTGACAGCCGGTAAAGGATCATGGGAAAGAGGTATGTGTTACACACCTCCGCCAAGCCCTTCACGGAGAGACCCCGTCGACGCCAAATCTTGACCGACGCGCCGACCTTTGCCAGTACTTCTGACCAGTTTTTCTCCAGCTGTAAGTCCGGACCGAACCAAACTCCGAGGAGCTTGACCGGCCCGTCCGTCCAGCTGAAGGGCCCCGGGAGGGAAACTCCCTTCCAGGCACCTAACCGCAAGCCGGATGACTTGTCGCAGTTAATTCTGGCCCCTGTCACCTTCTCGTACCGTACAAGCGCCTGGTGTACCGCCTCTATGTCCCTGCGGGAGGACACAAAGGTCGTTACGTCATCGGCGTACGCAGAAACCCTGGCTCGAGCTCCGCCAGGGACTTCAATTCCACGCAGGACCGGACTGCCCGTCTCGTCCCTCAGCCGGCGAAGGAGGGGCTCCAACGCCAAGACATAAAGGAGAGAAGACAGTGGACAACCCTGTCGGACCGACCTAGACAGCGCGAAAGCGCCCGACAGCTTCCCGTTCACCTGTACCACAGCCTTGGGGGAGCGATACAGAAGGCTAATCCAGCGGCTGAAGTCGGGTTTGAATCCGGCGGCCTGCAGGACAGCAGCCAGGTAGCCATGGTCAATCCTATCAAATGCCTTGGACTGATCTAAATTGATCAGCGCGGCCTCATCGTCGTCTTCTACACCCTCTATGATCGTGCGAATCAAGTGCAGGTTGCTCTGAATTGTTCTCCCCTTCACAGAACAAGTCTGATCCGGTTCCAACAGAGACTCGGCAACTAGCTGCAAGCGATTCGTCAGGATCTTGGCCAAAATCTTTAACTCTGTGTTTAGCAGAGTTATGGGCCTGTAGTCATCTAGTTCCCTCCCAACCTTCTTGCCTTTTCTCAACAGCGTGATCACGCCCCTGGTGATCCGACCGGGGATGGACCCCTGCCGAAACCAGTGGTTGAACACGACAGCCAAGAGCGGGACAAAAAGGTGCGACATCCTCAAGTACAATTCATAGGGCAAACCATCCAAACCTGGCGACTTGCCACTGCCGACCTTCTTCAAAGCCACGTAGATTTCGTCCTCCGTAATCTCCCCTTCGCAGCTAGCCGCTTCAGCCGGCAAAAGCCGGGGAAAGTCAGCCAAATAGCTGCGAAACTCCTCGTCACGGAGACCAGGCCTTGGTAAATCGGTGCTCGAAATGCTGCCGGAACGCCTCGCACATGTCGTCGGTCGACCTAAGGAGATGTCCCTCCGGGTCGCGTACCTCTCGAATGTACCGGTCGCCGGCTCGGCGAATTTCTTCCTTGCGCAGTTCCGCGCCCATTTTCACAGCTTCGGAAGACATCTTGCTTAACTTAGCCCTAATTACCTGGCCCATGTAGCGCCCGCTAGTCGAACGCTCCAGGGCCTCCCTGGCAAGGCTATTTCTAGGAATCCCCACCAGCCTCCGCCCGGGCGAAATTAGCTCTAAGTGTCTTTGCCTCCGCAGCCTTATCTAGGTTGAGCCGCTGGCTATATTTGGTGGCGAAAGACCTAATGGAGTCCTTAAGACTAACCCACCACTTACTCCCAATGACTCGCCCAATTAACGCCCGCTGAACTAGTTTTGTCAGCTGGTCACGAAAGTCCCGCCTGTCCAGTAAGGACTGGTTGAACTTCCAATAACCAGCCAACCTAGGCCTAAAATCTAACACCACACGGGCACAAACGAGTTTGTGGTCCGTGTAGCCTAACCAGTGGAACGTTGGACATTCTAAGAAGTCTATGTCGGCTTCCCTCACTAACACCCTATCCAGGTACGCTGATACCCGGGTAGAGGGCCAACTACGCGTCCACGTCCACATGCTCCCTTCCGGATGATCGACCCGGTATCTATCGACGAGACCAAAATCGCCGACAAGATTGACCAGGCTACGATCACCACTCCACCCGCTAGCGCCCCTCCCTCTATCCCATTTGGGGGTTAGGATGGCATTCCAGTCCCCAACTAAGATTAGCCGTGTTGAATGCACCATGAAGGGCTCCAACAGCCGAAAGAAAGAGACACGCTCACCTTGAACATTGGGCGCATAAACCGCAATCAGCCGGAACGACTTGCTTTTCACTGCAATATCGGCCACGATCAGCCGGCCCTCGGCACCGACATGGACAAGGTCAACCCTCGCGTCCAGGGTACGCTTAACCAGCAAAGAAACACCTCTGGCCCGCCGGCTCCCATATGCTGAATAAACGACAAAGTCGCTAGACAGCACACACGAGTCGACTTCGCAAACAAAGTGAGTCTCTTGGATCGCGGCCACATCCACGCCGTACGACAAGAGGTCACGAAGCAGGCGAGCCGCCTTACCCCGATCCCTCAGGCCATACGCATTCAAACTGGCTATCTTGATAGACATTTCTTAGGCCTGAAAAAGAGAAACAGAAAAAACATGCAACAACGGCTCTAATCACATACGGGGAAAAAATCTCTGGTGGCTGGGACCCCGACGGCCTGTCCTAGGGACCCTGTACCTATATCGGACGTAATTCGTCCGTCCAGGACAATACCGCCGACGTCCGTTGGATAAATTAATTTTACCACCCTATATAAGCAGGGGTGGAGTAATACGGGGAACCTCCCCGAACAATTTTTAGCCATTTTTCTTAGCTCTGGTGAATGTTCTTTGACCATATTTAAATTGGTATAATGCTTCTGGACCTCTGCGATATGGTCCCAGACCCGCAGGTTCCCCCCGGTATTCCTAACCAGGGTGATGACACCTGGGGCCTGGGCAAAGTTCCTCGGGTCTTCCGTAGAGAGACCCTTCACAGAGGTCAATTTTAAAAGAGGCTTCAGTAGCCTTCGTCGCTGGGAAGACCACTCCTCCGAAATATTTTCTGGAACCTTCATCAGGGCATCCCCACGCGGGAGGGCATTTTTTTTCTTAGCCCGAGAGGGAGTGGGAGTAGGAGAAGGGGAGGGAGTAGGAGTTATGGCACTAGCTTTTGCCAAGGGGGTCAGTTTAAAAACTGGGGACTGGGAAGCCTTAAGCGGGGAAGCGGGAAGGCTTCTTGCCTTGTCCGCATAAGTCTTTCTCACGGGGGACACCGGTAGTGACGAGCATTTCACTTTGTGTACTCTTCTCTCTCTGCTCCTGCTTCTCCGCCTCGACTTCGGGCTGTCGCGTTCTTCCTCCGCTTCCTCGTCTCTCCCACGTTTGAGAGACGCTGCCCTTTCCACCTCCATCTCTATACTAGGCGAGGAGCTCTTTTCCTTTTGGGAACCCCTTTCCGGTTGGACTGGAGACCTCTTCACCGGGGTATCCTTCACCGGGGTCTCCTTCATCTTAACCGGCGTTTTGGCAGGTGGCGGCACCTTCGCCGGGGATGGTGTCTTATTCTTCTTCCTGCCTACCACCTGCCACTCGCCGTCCTTGTTGGCAGCTGGAGCCGGTGCTGGTGATGCCGTCTTTGGTGTTGCCGTCTTCGGTTTGCCTTGCTCCTGCTGTGGCTGCTTGGCTGGTTGGGCCTTTGGGGCAGGATTCTTGGTGGGGCAGGTTTTTGCTACATGTTCCGCCGCCCCGCAGACCCAACAGCACGGTTTTCTTCCTTCAACAATTATGAATATTACGCGACCCCTGCAGGTGAGGATGTTAGGAATTTTGGGAATGTTTTCCTTCGTTATAGTCACCTGCAGGGTCATGTCGCCTGTTAAGATTCCGGCCTTGGACCGCAGCGAGGAAACACAGGCCACCTTTCCATAATTGGCGAAAAAGGCACCTATGTGGTCCTCTGCAATGTCCATGGGGACGCCATGCAGGGTAACCTTGATTTTTTTGGTTCCCATATACTCAGTGTGGAGTTGGAGCGTTTTTGTCTCCAGAACTACCCCAATTAGTCTTTTGGCTTCCTCCGCTGATGCCAGCAGGACGTCCCACATGGCATTGCTCTTCCTCGCCACGGCCCTAGCATTTAGTTTCAGAGCTGATATCGCCTCCTCAAATGCGTCTCTGGTTACTCCCACCAATTTGTGGGTCTTAATATCTTTGGTGATGAGCGTGATAATACGCACCTCTATTTGGGCTAGTTGTTCCGGAACTGAGACTAGCTCAGTTCCCTTTATATACTGTGCGTATTTAGCTTTCATCCCCTCGTAGAAATCTTCATTTTTCATAACGATCTTTCCCCCTGTCCACCCCGAGGTTGATGGTTTGGGGGATGCTGCTGCTGCTACGGACGCTACGGAGGGTGACTCCCGTGGCGGTAGTTGCCAGTCACCCTCCTTTCCTCCCACCGAGGCCGTGGTGGGAGGAACTACTTCCCCAGGCCCTTCCGAGGCCATGCCTCCCAAGAGGCCGAACCACGGACGCTTGTCTTCCGGCGTTTCGCGTTTTACCGCTACTTTTGCGCGGGCCTGAGCAATAAACTTAGGCTGGAACACAATTGTCCAGGAAACAAAGCAATAGTAAGTATCACTATGGAACAGATACTACACTTTGATCCTCTGCCATTTACCACACAACACAAGATTGGTAAGAAATGGCTCGTTTTATTTATTCTTTAATTACAAAGAATTATGGCACAAGGCCGAAAAATGGGTGGGGGTACAAAACTTGGGGTGGTCTTCAGTACTCTATCTTATACCTAGCTAATCGGATTCACGACCCTTACATACGTTACAATTTTCTCAATCACCATAAGAATTTGTCCATCAACACTCATACATATCGTACACCAAAATACCGCAAAAACCATACCAGGGACCTACAAAACGCCCCAAATGTACATAAAAATTGTGACTATTTACAAATATAATACAAAAATAGATTTAAAAATTTGTGCATGAAATGACATGATGGGAAGGGGGAATGAAGAAACAAAAAACCCCAAACTAAAAACAATTTCAAATGAACATCATATACATGGTGTTAGTAAGACCCAAACACACCCTCATAATTAAAGAGGCCACTGTATTCTGCCTTAAAAGGCAAAATCAAGTAGCTCTCTTTCTACAGGGGAAAGGAGAAGCAGGTTAAAATAAATTGGACTGGGGAATATATAAGGCTGACCCAGCCGAGAGTAAAACGGGACAAAATAACGATGGACAAAGGGGATCTCGAACTGGATCATAACAAAAGTATTGGAGCCGGGAACAGGCTAGGACAACCCATACACTCACATTAACTAGGTACACAAAAGAATATCTACCTTAACCACGGGAAGGGTTCCAAAGGAATCCCCCCCGATGTGATTAGCAGATCTAAAAAAGAAAATCAAGGCTAGCCCCGGTCACACGAACCAGGCTCGCTGCATGTATCCACCTTTCGCAAAAGTCTGTCGGGTGCAGCCGTTTCCGTTCAGTTCTAATCTTCATTTTGAGCTGGTGCTCAAAATATCGGATTAGATCCTGATCCGAAAGACGACCGCCCCGCAAGACTTCCTCCAGTCGCGTCGTCCATATCACCATTCTAGCCGAAGCCAGCAGCGTCAGAAACACCATCCGCTTCACTCCAGAGTACGGGGGCAACACATTGTCCACAGCGTATGCGCGATCAATGAGCACGAGCTCCCGCGGCGCGATACGAGCAGTCAACTCGCCGACACGCGCCCACAACGGGCGAACGCGCGAACAATGGAAGAAGGCGTGCGCAGACGTCTCCTTGATTCCAAGGTTGCAACGTTCACAATCTGGCAAATCCGCCAGGCCCATTGCGAAACGCTTGTCATTGAGAGACAAACCATTCCGAGCCAATCGCCAGGTCAGAGAAAACTCAGAGTTGCTGAGCCAATCTGCACCTGGCGCCCAAGACCAATGAGAGCGGTACTCCACTCTCGACATGCCGAGCTTACTCCACAGCTTATCCTTCACGGCACCCTCCACTAATCCCCGATAGAAGATTTTCCTAGGCTGTGAAAGGTCACTGGACCGTGGAATGGCCTGTAAAGCCGCCAGACATTCGAGGAGGAATTTCGGTCGCACCCAAGGCCTGACGGTCAGCCATAGGGTCGGGGGCGTGATGGTAAGGCAAGGGAACATGTCCCTCACTACCCCCGCAAGCAACCGATCTTCCTCTAACGCGCGCCTGAGGAATGCCAACCTTGAAGCGAGCACGTGGCTCCTCAAGTGTGGCATCCCCAGACCCCCTTGACACGGACGGAGGCAACAGACTCCTTTGTCGACCATGTGTTTGCGTCCTCTCCAAAGACAGGAGAATAGCAAACGCTCGAGCGCCTTCTCATGATCGTCACAAAGGGGAAGTACTGACAGCCGGTAAAGGATCATGGGAAAGAGGTATGTGTTACACACCTCCGCCAAGCCCTTCACGGAGAGACCCCGTCGACGCCAAATCTTGACCGACGCGCCGACCTTTGCCAGTACTTCTGACCAGTTTTTCTCCAGCTGTAAGTCCGGACCGAACCAAACTCCGAGGAGCTTGACCGGCCCGTCCGTCCAGCTGAAGGGCCCCGGGAGGGAAACTCCCTTCCAGGCACCTAACCGCAAGCCGGATGACTTGTCGCAGTTGATTCTGGCCCCTGTCACCTTCTCGTACCGTACAAGCGCCTGGTGTACCGCCTCTATGTCCCTGCGGGAGGACACAAAGGTCGTTACGTCATCGGCGTACGCAGAAACCCTGGCTCGAGCTCCGCCAGGGACTTCAATTCCACGCAGGACCGGACTGCCAGTCTCGTCCCTTAGCCGGCGAAGGAGGGGCTCCAACGCCAAGACATAAAGGAGAGAAGACAGTGGACAACCCTGTCGGACCGACCTAGACAGCGCGAAAGCGCCCGACAGCTTCCCGTTCACCTGTACCACAGCCCGGGGGGAGCGATACAGAAGGCTAATCCAGCGGCTGAAGTCGGGTTTGAATCCGGCGGCCTGCAGGACAGCAGCCAGGTAGCCATGGTCAATCCTATCAAATGCCTTGGACTGATCTAAATTGATCAGCGCGGCCTCATCGTCGTCTTCTACACCCTCTATGATCGTGCGAATCAAGTGCAGGTTGCTCTGAATTGTTCTCCCCTTCACAGCACAAGTCTGATCCGGTTCCAACAGAGACTCGGCAACTAGCTGCAAGCGATTCGTCAGGATCTTGGCCAAAATCTTTAACTCTGTGTTTAGCAGAGTTATGGGCCTGTAATCATCTAGTTCCCTCCCAACCTTCTTGCCTTTTCTCAACAGCGTGATCACGCCCCTGGTGATCCGACCGGGGATGGACCCCTGCCGAAACCAGTGGTTGAACACGACTGCCAAGAGCGGGACAAAAAGGTGCGACATCCTCAAGTACAATTCATAGGGCAAACCATCCAAACCTGGCGACTTGCCACTGCCGACCTTCTTCAAAGCCACGTAGATTTCGTCCTCCGTAATCTCCCTTCGCAGCCTAGTTGCTTCAGCCGGCAAAAGCCGGGGAAAGTCAGCCAAATAGCTGCGAAAGTCCTCGTCACGGAGACCAGGCTCCTTGGTAAATCGGTGTTCGAAATGCTGCCGGAACGCCTCGCACATGTCGTCGGTCGACCTAAGGAGATGTCCCTCCGGGTCGCGTACCTCTCGAATGTACCGGTCGCCGGCTCGGCGAATTTCTTCCTTGCGCAGTTCCGCGCCCATTTTCACAGCTTCGGAAGACATCTTGCTTAACTTAGCCCTAATTACCTGGCCCATGTAGCGCCCGCTAGTCGAACGCTCCAGGGCCTCCCTGGCTAAGGCTATTTCTAGGGAATCCCCACCAGCCTCCGCCCGGGCGAAATTAGCTCTAAGTGTCTTTGCCTCCGCAGCCTTATCTAGGTTGAGCCGCTGGCTATATTTGGTGGCGAAAGACCTAATGGAGTCCTTAAGACTAACCCACCACTTACTCCCAATGACTCGCCCAATTAACGCCCGCTGAACTAGTTTTGTCAGCTGGTCACGAAAGTCCCGCCTGTCCAGTAAGGACTGGTTGAACTTCCAATAACCAGCCAACCTAGGCCTAAAATCTAACACCACACGGGCACAAACGAGTTTGTGGTCCGTGTAGCCTAACCAGTGGAACGTTGGACATTCTAAGAAGTCTATGTCGGCTTCCCTCACTAACACCCTATCCAGGTACGCTGATACCCGGGTAGAGGGCCAACTACGCGTCCACGTCCACATGCTCCCTTCCGGATGATCGACCCGGTATCTATCGACGAGACCAAAATCGCCGACAAGCTTGACCAGGCTACGATCACCACTCCACCCGCTAGCGCCCCTCCCTCTATCCCATTTGGGGGTTAGGATGGCATTCCAGTCCCCAACTAAGATTAGCCGTGTTGAATGCACCATGAAGGGCTCCAACAGCCGAAAGAAAGAGACACGCTCACCTTGAACATTGGGCGCATAAACCGCAATCAGCCGGAACGACTTGCTTTTCACTGCAATATCGGCCACGATCAGCCGGCCCTCGGCACCGACATGGACAAGGTCAACCCTCGCGTCCAGGGTACGCTTAACCAGCAAAGAAACACCTCTGGCCCGCCGGCTCCCATATGCTGAATAAACGACAAAGTCGCTAGACAGCACACACGAGTCGACTTCGCAAACAAAGTGAGTCTCTTGGATCGCGGCCACATCCACGCCGTACGACAAGAGGTCACGAAGCAGGCGAGCCGCCTTACCCCGATCCCTCAGGCCATACGCATTCAGACTGGCTATCTTGATAGACATTTCTTAGGCCTGAAAAAGAGAAACAGAAAAAACATGCAACAACGGCTCTAATCACATACGGGGAAAAAATCTCTGGTGGCTGGGACCCCGACGGCCTGTCCTAGGGACCCTGTACCTATATCGGACGTAATTCGTCCGTCCTGGACAATACCGCCGACGTCCGTTGGATAAATTAATTTTACCACCCTATATAAGCAGGGGTGGAGTAATACGGGGAACCTCCCCGAACAATTTTTAGCCATTTTTCTTAGCTCTGGTGAATGTTCTTTGACCATATTTAAATTGGTATAATGCTTCTGGACCTCTGCGATATGGTCCCAGACCCGCAGGTTCCCCCGGTATTCCTAACCAGGGTGATGACACCTGGGGCCTGGGCAAAGTTCCTCGGGTCTTCCGTAGAGACCCTTCACAGAGGTCAATTTTAAAAGAGGCTTCAGTAGCCTTCGTCGCTGGGAAGACCACTCCTCCGAAATATTTTCTGGAACCTTCATCAGGGCATCCCCACGCGGGAGGGCATTTTTTTTCTTAGCCCGAGAGGGAGTGGGAGTAGGAGAAGGGGAGGGAGTAGGAGTTATGGCACTAGCTTTTGCCAAGGGGGTCAGTTTAAAAACTGGGGACTGGGAAGCCTTAAGCGGGGAAGCGGGAAGGCTTCTTGCCTTGTCCGCATAAGTCTTTCTCACGGGGGACACCGGTAGTGACGAGCATTTCACTTTGTGTACTCTTCTCTCTCTGCTCCTGCTTCTCCGCCTCGACTTCGGGCTGTCGCGTTCTTCCTCCGCTTCCTCGTCTCTCCCACGTTTGAGAGACGCTGCCCTTTCCACCTCCATCTCTATACTAGGCGAGGAGCTCTTTTCCTTTTGGGAACCCCTTTCCGGTTGGACTGGAGACCTCTTCACCGGGGTATCCTTCACCGGGGTCTCCTTCATCTTAACCGGCGTTTTGGCAGGTGGCGGCACCTTCGCCGGGGATGGTGTCTTATTCTTCTTCCTGCCTACCACCTGCCACTCGCCGTCCTTGTTGGCAGCTGGAGCCGGTGCTGGTGATGCCGTCTTTGGTGTTGCCGTCTTCGGTTTGCCTTGCTCCTGCTGTGGCTGCTTGGCTGGTTGGGCCTTTGGGGCAGGATTCTTGGTGGGGCAGGCAGGTTTTTGCTACATGTTCCGCCGCCCCGCAGACCCAACAGCACGGCTTCCTGCCCTCTACAATGATAAATATTACGCGGCCCCTGCAGGTGAGGATGTTCGGAATTTTTTCGATATTTTCCTTCGATATGGTCAACTGCAGGGTCATGTCGCCTGTTAAGATTCCGGCCTTGGACCGCAGCGAGGAAACACAGGCCACCTTTCCATAATTGGCGAAAAAGGCACCTATGTGGTCCTCTGCAATGTCCATGGGGACGCCATGCAGGGTAACCTTGATTTTTTTGGTTCCCATATACTCAGTGTGGAGTTGGAGCGTTTTTGTCTCCAGAACTACCCCAATTAGTCTTTTGGCTTCCTCCGCTGATGCCAGCAGGACGTCCCACATGGCATTGCTCTTCCTCGCCACGGCCCTAGCATTTAGTTTCAGAGCTGATATCGCCTCCTCAAATGCGTCTCTGGTTACTCCCACCAATTTGTGGGTCTTAATATCTTTGGTGATGAGCGTGATAATACGCACCTCTATTTGGGCTAGTTGTTCCGGAACTGAGACTAGCTCAGTTCCCTTTATATACTGTGCGTATTTAGCTTTCATCTCCTCGTAGAAATCTTCATTTTTCATAACGATCTTTCCCCCTGTCCACCCCGAGGTTGATGGTTTGGGGGATGCTGCTGCTGCTACGGACGCTACGGAGGGTGACTCCCGTGGCGGTAGTTGCCAGTCACCCTCCTTTCCTCCCACCGAGGCCGTGGTGGGAGGAACTACTTCCCCAGGCCCTTCCGAGGCCATGCCTCCCAAGAGGCCGAACCACGGACGCTTGTCTTCCGGCGTTTCGCGTTTACACGCTACTTTTGCGCGGGCCTGAGCAATAAACTTAGGCTGGAACACAATTGTCCAGGAAACAAAGAGCTAGTAAATATCACTATGGAACAGATACTACACTTTGATCCTCTGCCATTTACCACACAACACAAGATTGGTAAGAAATGGCTCGTTTTATTTATTCTTTAATTACAAAGAATTATGGCACAAGGCCGAAAAATGGGTGGGGGTACAAAACTTGGGGTGGTCTTCAGTACTCTATCTTATACCTAGCTAATCGGATTCACGACCCATACATACGTTACAATTTTTCTCAATCACCATAAGAATTTGTCCATCAACACTCATACATATCGTACACCAAAATGCCGCAAAAACCATACCAGGGACCTAAAAAACGCCCCAAAATGTACATAAAAATTTAAGACTTATTTACAAATATAATACAAAAATAGATTTAAAAATTTATACATGAAATGACATGATGGGAAGGGGTATGAAGAAACAGAAAATCCCCAACATAAAAACAATTTCAAATGAACATCATATACAGAGTGTTAGTAAGACCCAAACACACCCTCATAATTAAAGAGGCCACTGTATTCTGCCTTAAAAGGCAAAATCAAGTAGCTCTTCCTTTCTACAGGGGAAAGGAGAAGCAGGTTAAAATAAATTGGACTGGGGAATATATAAGGCTGACCCAGCCGAGAGTAAAACGGGACAAAATAACGATGGACAAAGGGGATCTCGAACTGGATCATAACAAAAGTATTGGAGCCGGGAACAGGCTAGGACAACCCATACACTCACATTAACTAGGTACACAAAAGAATATCTACCTTAACCACGGGAAGGGTTCCAAAGGAATCCCCCCCGATGTGATTAGCAGATCTAAAAAAGAAAATCAAGGCTAGCCCCGGTCACACGAACCAGGCTCGCTGCATGTATCCACCTTTCGCAAAAGTCTGTCGGGTGCAGCCGTTTCCGTTCAGTTCTAATCTTCATTTTGAGCTGGTGCTCAAAATATCGGATTAGATCCTGATCCGAAAGACGACCGCCCCGCAAGACTTCCTCCAGTCGCGTCGTCCATATCACCATTCTAGCCGAAGCCAGCAGCGTCAGAAACACCATCCGCTTCACTCCAGAGTACGGGGGCAACACATTGTCCACAGCGTATGCGCGATCAATGAGCACGAGCTCCCGCGGCGCGATACGAGCAGTCAACTCGCCGACACGCGCCCACAACGGGCGAACGCGCGAACAATGGAAGAAGGCGTGCGCAGACGTCTCCTTAATTCCAAGGTTGCAACGTTCACAATTTGGCAAATCCGCCAGGCCCATTGCGAAACGCTTGTCATTGAGAGACAAACCATTCCGAGCCAATCGCCAGGTCAGAGAAAACTCAGAGTTGCTGAGCCAATCCGCACCTGGCGCCCAAGACCAATGAGAGCGGTACTCCACTCTCGACATGCCGAGCTTACTCCACAGCTTATCCTTCACGGCACCCTCCACTAATCCCCGATAGAAGATTTTCCTAGGCTGTGAAAGGTCACTGGACCGTGGAATGGCCTGTAAAGCCGCCAGACATTCGAGCAGGAATTTCGGTCGCACCCAAGGCCTGACGGTCAGCCATAGGGTCGGGGGCGTGATGGTAAGGCAAGGGAACATGTCCCTCACTACCCCCGCAAGCAACCGATCTTCCTCCAACGCGCGCCTGAGGAATGCCAACCTTGAAGCGAGCACGTGGCTCCTCAAGTGTGGCATCCCCAGACCCCCTTGACACGGACGGAGGCAACAGACTCCTTTGTTGACCATGTGTTTGCGTCCTCTCCACAGACAGGAGAATAGCAAACGCTCGAGCGCCTTCTCATGATCGTCACAAAGGGAAGTACTGACAGCCGGTAAAGGATCATGGGAAAGAGGTATGTGTTACACACCTCCGCCAAGCCCTTCACGGAGAGACCCCGTCGACGCCAAATCTTGACCGACGCGCCGACCTTTGCCAGTACTTCTGACCAGTTTTTCTCCAGCTGTAAGTCCGGACCGAACCAAACTCCGAGGAGCTTGACCGGCCCGTCCGTCCAGCTGAAGGGCCCCGGGAGGGAAACTCCCTTCCAGGCACCTAACCGCAAGCCGGATGACTTGTCGCAGTTAATTCTGGCCCCTGTCACCTTCTCGTACCGTACAAGCGCCTGGTGTACCGCCTCTATGTCCCTGCGGGAGGACACAAAGGTCGTTACGTCATCGGCGTACGCCAGAAACCTGGCTCGAGCTCCGCCAGGGACTTCAATTCCACGCAGGACCGGACTGCCCGTCTCGTCCCTCAGCCGGCGAAGGAGGGGCTCCAACGCCAAGACATAAAGGAGAGAAGACAGTGGACAACCCTGTCGGACCGACCTAGACAGCGCGAAAGCGCCCGACAGCTTCCCGTTCACCTGTACCACAGCCTTGGGGGAGCGATACAGAAGGCTAATCCAGCGGCTGAAGTCGGGTTTGAATCCGGCGGCCTGCAGGACAGCAGCCAGGTAGCCATGGTCAATCCTATCAAATGCCTTGGACTGATCTAAATTGATCAGCGCGGCCTCATCGTCGTCTTCTACACCCTCTATGATCGTGCGAATCAAGTGCAGGTTGCTCTGAATTGTTCTCCCCTTCACAGAACAAGTCTGATCCGGTTCCAACAGAGACTCGGCAACTAGCTGCAAGCGATTCGTCAGGATCTTGGCCAAAATCTTTAACTCTGTGTTTAGCAGAGTTATGGGCCTGTAGTCATCTAGTTCCCTCCCAACCTTCTTGCCTTTTCTCAACAGCGTGATCACGCCCCTGGTGATCCGACCGGGGATGGACCCCTGCCGAAACCAGTGGTTGAACACGACAGCCAAGAGCGGGACAAAAAGGTGCGACATCCTCAAGTACAATTCATAGGGCAAACCATCCAAACCTGGCGACTTGCCACTGCCGACCTTCTTCAAAGCCACGTAGATTTCGTCCTCCGTAATCTCCCCTTCGCAGCTAGCCGCTTCAGCCGGCAAAAGCCGGGGAAAGTCAGCCAAATAGCTGCGAAACTCCTCGTCACGTAGACCAGGCTCCTTGGTAAATCGGTGCTCGAAATGCCGCCGGAACGCCTCGCACATGTCGTCGGTCGACCTAAGGAGATGTCCCTCCGGGTCGCGTACCTCTCGAATGTACCGGTCGCCGGCTCGGCGAATTTCTTCCTTGCGCAGTTCCGCGCCCATTTTCACAGCTTCGGAAGACATCTTGCTTAACTTAGCCCTAATTACCTGGCCCATGTAGCGCCCGCTAGTCGAACGCTCCAGGGCCTCCCTGGCTAAGGCTATTTCTAGGAATCCCCACCAGCCTCCGCCCGGGCGAAATTAGCTCTAAGTGTCTTTGCCTCCGCAGCCTTATCTAGGTTGAGCCGCTGGCTATATTTGGTGGCGAAAGACCTAATGGAGTCCTTAAGACTAACCCACCACTTACTCCCAATGACTCGCCCAATTAACGCCCGCTGAACTAGTTTTGTCAGCTGGTCACGAAAGTCCCGCCTGTCCAGTAAGGACTGGTTGAACTTCCAATAACCAGCCAACCTAGGCCTAAAATCTAACACCACACGGGCACAAACGAGTTTGTGGTCCGTGTAGCCTAACCAGTGGAACGTTGGACATTCTAAGAAGTCTATGTCGGCTTCCCTCACTAACACCCTATCCAGGTACGCTGATACCCGGGTAGAGGGCCAACTACGCGTCCACGTCCACATGCTCCCTTCCGGATGATCGACCCGGTATCTATCGACGAGACCAAAATCGCCGACAAGCTTGACCAGGCTACGATCACCACTCCACCCGCTAGCGCCCCTCCCTCTATCCCATTTGGGGGTTAGGATGGCATTCCAGTCCCCAACTAAGATTAGCCGTGTTGAATGCACCATGAAGGGCTCCAACAGCCGAAAGAAAGAGACACGCTCACCTTGAACATTGGGCGCATAAACCGCAATCAGCCGGAACGACTTGCTTTTCACTGCAATATCGGCCACGATCAGCCGGCCCTCGGCACCGACATGGACAAGGTCAACCCTCGCGTCCAGGGTACGCTTAACCAGCAAAGAAACACCTCTGGCCCGCCGGCTCCCATATGCTGAATAAACGACAAAGTCGCTAGACAGCACACACGAGTCGACTTCGCAAACAAAGTGAGTCTCTTGGATCGCGGCCACATCCACGCCGTACGACAAGAGGTCACGAAGCAGGCGAGCCGCCTTACCCCGATCCCTCAGGCCATACGCATTCAGACTGGCTATCTTGATAGACATTTCTTAGGCCTGAAAAAGAGAAACAGAAAAAACATGCAACAACGGCTCTAATCACATACGGGGAAAAAATCTCTGGTGGCTGGGACCCCGACGGCCTGTCCTAGGGACCCTGTACCTATATCGGACGTAATTCGTCCGTCCTGGACAATACCGCCGACGTCCGTTGGATAAATTAATTTTACCACCCTATATAAGCAGGGGTGGAGTAATACGGGGAACCTCCCCGAACAATTTTTAGCCATTTTTCTTAGCTCTGGTGAATGTTCTTTGACCATATTTAAATTGGTATAATGCTTCTGGACCTCTGCGATATGGTCCCAGACCCGCAGGTTCCCCCCGGTATTCCTAACCAGGGTGATGACACCTGGGGCCTGGGCAAAGTTCCTCGGGTCTTCCGTAGAGAGACCCTTCACAGAGGTCAATTTTAAAAGAGGCTTCAGTAGCCTTCGTCGCTGGGAAGACCACTCCTCCGAAATATTTTCTGGAACCTTCATCAGGGCATCCCCACGCGGGAGGGCATTTTTTTTCTTAGCCCGAGAGGGAGTGGGAGTAGGAGAAGGGGAGGGAGTAGGAGTTATGGCACTAGCTTTTGCCAAGGGGGTCAGGTTTAAAAACTGGGGACTGGGGAAGCCTTAAGCGGGGAAGCGGGAAGGCTTCTTGCCTTGTCCGCATAAGTCTTTCTCACGGGGGACACCGGTAGTGACGAGCATTTCACTTTGTGTACTCTTCTCTCTCTGCTCCTGCTTCTCCGCCTCGACTTCGGGCTGTCGCGTTCTTCCTCCGCTTCCTCGTCTCTCCCACGTTTGAGAGACGCTGCCCTTTCCACCTCCATCTCTATACTAGGCGAGGAGCTCTTTTCCTTTTGGGAACCCCTTTCCGGTTGGACTGGAGACCTCTTCACCGGGGTATCCTTCACCGGGGTCTCCTTCATCTTAACCGGCGTTTTGGCAGGTGGCGGCACCTTCGCCGGGGATGGTGTCTTATTCTTCTTCCTGCCTACCACCTGCCACTCGCCGTCCTTGTTGGCAGCTGGAGCCGGTGCTGGTGATGCCGTCTTTGGTGTTGCCGTCTTCGGTTTGCCTTGCTCCTGCTGTGGCTGCTTGGCTGGTTGGGCCTTTGGGGCAGGATTCTTGGTGGGGCAGGTTTTTGCTACATGTTCCGCCGCCCCGCAGACCCAACAGCACGGCTTCCTGCCCTCTACAATGATAAATATTACGCGGCCCCTGCAGGTGAGGATGTTCGGAATTTTTTCGATATTTTCCTTCGATATGGTCAACTGCAGGGTCATGTCGCCTGTTAAGATTCCGGCCTTGGACCGCAGCGAGGAAACACAGGCCACCTTTCCATAATTGGCGAAAAAGGCACCTATGTGGTCCTCTGCAATGTCCATGGGGACGCCATGCAGGGTAACCTTGATTTTTTTGGTTCCCATATACTCAGTGTGGAGTTGGAGCGTTTTTGTCTCCAGAACTACCCCAATTAGTCTTTTGGCTTCCTCCGCTGATGCCAGCAGGACGTCCCACATGGCATTGCTCTTCCTCGCCACGGCCCTAGCATTTAGTTTCAGAGCTGATATCGCCTCCTCAAATGCGTCTCTGGTTACTCCCACCAATTTGTGGGTCTTAATATCTTTGGTGATGAGCGTGATAATACGCACCTCTATTTGGGCTAGTTGTTCCGGAACTGAGACTAGCTCAGTTCCCTTTATATACTGTGCGTATTTAGCTTTCATCTCCTCGTAGAAATCTTCATTTTTCATAACGATCTTTCCCCCTGTCCACCCCGAGGTTGATGGTTTGGGGGATGCTGCTGCTGCTACGGACGCTACGGAGGGTGACTCCCGTGGCGGTAGTTGCCAGTCACCCTCCTTTCCTCCCACCGAGGCCGTGGTGGGAGGAACTACTTCCCCAGGCCCTTCCGAGGCCATGCCTCCCAAGAGGCCGAACCACGGACGCTTGTCTTCCGGCGTTTCGCGTTTACACGCTACTTTTGCGCGGGCCTGAGCAATAAACTTAGGCTGGAACACAATTGTCCAGGAAACAAAGAGCTAGTAAATATCACTATGGAACAGATACTACACTTTGATCCTCTGCCATTTACCACACAACACAAGATTGGTAAGAAATGGCTCGTTTTATTTATTCTTTAATTACAAAGAATTATGGCACAAGGCCGAAAAATGGGTGGGGGTACAAAACTTGGGGTGGTCTTCAGTACTCTATCTTATACCTAGCTAATCGGATTCACGACCCTTACATACGTTACAATTTTCTCAATCACCATAAGAATTTGTCCATCAACACTCATACATATCGTACACCAAAATACCGCAAAAACCATACCAGGGACCTACAAAACGCCCCAAATGTACATAAAAATTTGTGACTATTTACAAATATAATACAAAAATAGATTTAAAAATTTGTGCATGAAATGACATGATGGGAAGGGGGAATGAAGAAACAAAAAACCCCAAACTAAAAACAATTTCAAATGAACATCATATACATGGTGTTAGTAAGACCCAAACACACCCTCATAATTAAAGAGGCCACTGTATTCTGCCTTAAAAGGCAAAATCAAGTAGCTCTCTTTCTACAGGGGAAAGGAGAAGAAGCAGGTTAAAATAAATTGGACTGGGGAATATATAAGGCTGACCCAGCCGAGAGTAAAACGGGACAAAATAACGATGGACAAAGGGGATCTCGAACTGGATCATAACAAAAGTATTGGAGCCGGGAACAGGCTAGGACAACCCATACACTCACATTAACTAGGTACACAAAAGAATATCTACCTTAACCACGGGAAGGGTTCCAAAGGAATCCCCCCCGATGTGATTAGCAGATCTAAAAAAGAAAATCAAGGCTAGCCCCGGTCACACGAACCAGGCTCGCTGCATGTATCCACCTTTCGCAAAAGTCTGTCGGGTGCAGCCGTTTCCGTTCAGTTCTAATCTTCATTTTGAGCTGGTGCTCAAAATATCGGATTAGATCCTGATCCGAAAGACGACCGCCCCGCAAGACTTCCTCCAGTCGCGTCGTCCATATCACCATTCTAGCCGAAGCCAGCAGCGTCAGAAACACCATCCGCTTCACTCCAGAGTACGGGGGCAACACATTGTCCACAGCGTATGCGCGATCAATGGGCACGAGCTCCCGCGGCGCGATACGAGCAGTCAACTCGCCGACACGCGCCCACAACGGGCGAACGCGCGAACAATGGAAGAAGGCGTGCGCAGACGTCTCCTTGATTCCAAGGTTGCAACGTTCACAATCTGGCAAATCCGCCAGGCCCATTGCGAAACGCTTGTCATTGAGAGACAAACCATTCCGAGCCAATCGCCAGGTCAGAGAAAACTCAGAGTTGCTGAGCCAATCTGCACCTGGCGCCCAAGACCAATGAGAGCGGTACTCCACTCTCGACATGCCGAGCTTACTCCACAGCTTATCCTTCACGGCACCCTCCACTAATCCCCGATAGAAGATTTTCCTAGGCTGTGAAAGGTCACTGGACCGTGGAATGGCCTGTAAAGCCGCCAGACATTCGAGGAGGAATTTCGGTCGCACCCAAGGCCTGACGGTCAGCCATAGGGTCGGGGGCGTGATGGTAAGGCAAGGGAACATGTCCCTCACTACCCCCGCAAGCAACCGATCTTCCTCTAACGCGCGCCTGAGGAATGCCAACCTTGAAGCGAGCACGTGGCTCCTCAAGTGTGGCATCCCCAGACCCCCTTGACACGGACGGAGGCAACAGACTCCTTTGTCGACCATGTGTTTGCGTCCTCTCCAAAGACAGGAGAATAGCAAACGCTCGAGCGCCTTCTCATGATCGTCACAAAGGGGAAGTACTGACAGCCGGTAAAGGATCATGGGAAAGAGGTATGTGTTACACACCTCCGCCAAGCCCTTCACGGAGAGACCCCGTCGACGCCAAATCTTGACCGACGCGCCGACCTTTGCCAGTACTTCTGACCAGTTTTTCTCCAGCTGTAAGTCCGGACCGAACCAAACTCCGAGGAGCTTGACCGGCCCGTCCGTCCAAGCTGAAGGGCCCCGGGAGGGAAACTCCCTTCCAGGCACCTAACCGCAAGCCGGATGACTTGTCGCAGTTGATTCTGGCCCCTGTCACCTTCTCGTACCGTACAAGCGCCTGGTGTACCGCCTCTATGTCCCTGCGGGAGGACACAAAGGTCGTTACGTCATCGGCGTACGCAGAAACCCTGGCTCGAGCTCCGCCAGGGACTTCAATTCCACGCAGGACCGGACTGCCAGTCTCGTCCCTTAGCCGGCGAAGGAGGGGCTCCAACGCCAAGACATAAAGGAGAGAAGACAGTGGACAACCCTGTCGGACCGACCTAGACAGCGCGAAAGCGCCCGACAGCTTCCCGTTCACCTGTACCACAGCCCGGGGGAGCGATACAGAAGGCTAATCCAGCGGCTGAAGTCGGGTTTGAATCCGGCGGCCTGCAGGACAGCAGCCAGGTAGCCATGGTCAATCCTATCAAATGCCTTGGACTGATCTAAATTGATCAGCGCGGCCTCATCGTCGTCTTCTACACCCTCTATGATCGTGCGAATCAAGTGCAGGTTGCTCTGAATTGTTCCTCCCCTTCACAGCACAAGTCTGATCCGGTTCCAACAGAGACTCGGCAACTAGCTGCAAGCGATTCGTCAGGATCTTGGCCAAAATCTTTAACTCTGTGTTTAGCAGAGTTATGGGCCTGTAATCATCTAGTTCCCTCCCAACCTTCTTGCCTTTTCTCAACAGCGTGATCACGCCCCTGGTGATCCGACCGGGGATGGACCCCTGCCGAAACCAGTGGTTGAACACGACTGCCAAGAGCGGGACAAAAAGGTGCGACATCCTCAAGTACAATTCATAGGGCAAACCATCCAAACCTGGCGACTTGCCACTGCCGACCTTCTTCAAAGCCACGTAGATTTCGTCCTCCGTAATCTCCCCTTCGCAGCTAGCCGCCTTCAGCCGGCAAAAGCCGGGGAAAGTCAGCCAAATAGCTGCGAAAGTCCTCGTCACGGAGACCAGGCTCCTTGGTAAATCGGTGTTCGAAATGCTGCCGGAACGCCTCGCACATGTCGTCGGTCGACCTAAGGAGATGTCCCTCCGGGTCGCGTACCTCTCGAATGTACCGGTCGCCGGCTCGGCGAATTTCTTCCTTGCGCAGTTCCGCGCCCATTTTCACAGCTTCGGAAGACATCTTGCTTAACTTAGCCCTAATTACCTGGCCCATGTAGCGCCCGCTAGTCGAACGCTCCAGGGCCTCCCTGGCTAAGGCTATTTCTAGGGAATCCCCACCAGCCTCCGCCCGGGCGAAATTAGCTCTAAGTGTCTTTGCCTCCGCAGCCTTATCTAGGTTGAGCCGCTGGCTATATTTGGTGGCGAAAGACCTAATGGAGTCCTTAAGACTAACCCACCACTTACTCCCAATGACTCGCCCAATTAACGCCCGCTGAACTAGTTTTGTCAGCTGGTCACGAAAGTCCCGCCTGTCCAGTAAGGACTGGTTGAACTTCCAATAACCAGCCAACCTAGGCCTAAAATCTAACACCACACGGGCACAAACGAGTTTGTGGTCCGTGTAGCCTAACCAGTGGAACGTTGGACATTCTAAGAAGTCTATGTCGGCTTCCCTCACTAACACCCTATCCAGGTACGCTGATACCCGGGTAGAGGGCCAACTACGCGTCCACGTCCACATGCTCCCTTCCGGATGATCGACCCGGTATCTATCGACGAGACCAAAATCGCCGACAAGCTTGACCAGGCTACGATCACCACTCCACCCGCTAGCGCCCCTCCCTCTATCCCATTTGGGGGTTAGGATGGCATTCCAGTCCCCAACTAAGATTAGCCGTGTTGAATGCACCATGAAGGGCTCCAACAGCCGAAAGAAAGAGACACGCTCACCTTGAACATTGGGCGCATAAACCGCAATCAGCCGGAACGACTTGCTTTTCACTGCAATATCGGCCACGATCAGCCGGCCCTCGGCACCGACATGGACAAGGTCAACCCTCGCGTCCAGGGTACGCTTAACCAGCAAAGAAACACCTCTGGCCCGCCGGCTCCCATATGCTGAATAAACGACAAAGTCGCTAGACAGCACACACGAGTCGACTTCGCAAACAAAGTGAGTCTCTTGGATCGCGGCCACATCCACGCCGTACGACAAGAGGTCACGAAGCAGGCGAGCCGCCTTACCCCGATCCCTCAGGCCATACGCATTCAAACTGGCTATCTTGATAGACATTTCTTAGGCCTGAAAAAGAGAAACAGAAAAAACATGCAACAACGGCTCTAATCACATACGGGGAAAAAATCTCTGGTGGCTGGGACCCCGACGGCCTGTCCTAGGGACCCTGTACCTATATCGGACGTAATTCGTCCGTCCAGGACAATACCGCCGACGTCCGTTGGATAAATTAATTTTACCACCCTATATAAGCAGGGGTGGAGTAATACGGGGAACCTCCCCGAACAATTTTTAGCCATTTTTCTTAGCTCTGGTGAATGTTCTTTGACCATATTTAAATTGGTATAATGCTTCTGGACCTCTGCGATATGGTCCCAGACCCGCAGGTTCCCCCCGGTATTCCTAACCAGGGTGATGACACCTGGGGCCTGGGCAAAGTTCCTCGGGTCTTCCGTAGAGAGACCCTTCACAGAGGTCAATTTTAAAAGAGGCTTCAGTAGCCTTCGTCGCTGGGAAGACCACTCCTCCGAAATATTTTCTGGAACCTTCATCAGGGCATCCCCACGCGGGAGGGCATTTTTTTTCTTAGCCCGAGAGGGAGTGGGAGTAGGAGAAGGGGAGGGAGTAGGAGTTATGGCACTAGCTTTTGCCAAGGGGGTCAGTTTAAAAACTGGGGACTGGGAAGCCTTAAGCGGGGAAGCGGGAAGGCTTCTTGCCTTGTCCGCATAAGTCTTTCTCACGGGGGACACCGGTAGTGACGAGCATTTCACTTTGTGTACTCTTCTCTCTCTGCTCCTGCTTCTCCGCCTCGACTTCGGGCTGTCGCGTTCTTCCTCCGCTTCCTCGTCTCTCCCACGTTTGAGAGACGCTGCCCTTTCCACCTCCATCTCTATACTAGGCGAGGAGCTCTTTTCCTTTTGGGAACCCCTTTCCGGTTGGACTGGAGACCTCTTCACCGGGGTATCCTTCACCGGGGTCTCCTTCATCTTAACCGGCGTTTTGGCAGGTGGCGGCACCTTCGCCGGGGATGGTGTCTTATTCTTCTTCCTGCCTACCACCTGCCACTCGCCGTCCTTGTTGGCAGCTGGAGCCGGTGCTGGTGATGCCGTCTTTGGTGTTGCCGTCTTCGGTTTGCCTTGCTCCTGCTGTGGCTGCTTGGCTGGTTGGGCCTTTGGGGCAGGATTCTTGGTGGGGCAGGTTTTTGCTACATGTTCCGCCGCCCCGCAGACCCAACAGCACGGTTTTCTTCCTTCAACAATTATGAATATTACGCGACCCCTGCAGGTGAGGATGTTAGGAATTTTGGGAATGTTTTCCTTCGTTATAGTCACCTGCAGGGTCATGTCGCCTGTCAAGATACCTGCTCTGGACCGCAGCGAGGAAACACAGGCCACCTTTCCATAATGGGCGAAAAAGGCACCTATGTGGTCCTCCGCAATGTCCATGGGGACGCCATGCAGGGTAACCTTGATTTTTTTGGTCCCCATATACTCAGTGTGGAGCTGGAGCGTTTTTGTCTCCAGAACTACCCCAATTAGTCTTTTGGCTTCGTCCGCTGAAGCCAGCAGGACGTCCCACATGGCATTGCTCTTCCTCGCCACGGCCCTAGCATTTAGTTTCAGAGCTGATAACGCCTCCTCAAAAACTTCTCTGGTTACTCCCACCAACTTGTGAGTTTTTATGTCTTTTGTTATAAGCGTAATAATACGCACTTCAATTTGCGCTAGTTGTTCCGGAACTGAGACCAGCTCAGTTCCCTTAATATACTGCGCATATTTTCCTTTCATTTCCTCGTAGAACTCTTCGTTTTTCATGACGATCTTTCCCCCTGTCCACCCCGAGGTCGATGGTTTGGGGGATGCTGCTGCTGCTACGGACGCTACGGAGGGTGACTCCCGTGGCGGTAGCTGCCAGTCACCCTCCTTTCCTCCCACCGAGGCCGTGGTGGGAGGAACTACTTCCCCAGGCCCTTCCGAGGCCATGCCTCCCAAGAGGCCGAACCACGGACGCTTGTCTTCCGGCGTTTCGCGTTTACACGCTACTTTTGCGCGGGCCTGAGCAATAAACTTAGGCTGGAACACAATTGTCCAGGAAACAAAGAGCTAGTAAATATCACTATGGAACAGATACTACACTTTGATCCTCTGCCATTTACCACACAACACAAGATTGGTAAGAAATGGCTCGTTTTATTTATTTTGTAGAGCTACAAAATTATGGCTCAAGGCCAGAAAAATGGGAGGGGGAACAAAACTTGGGGTGGTCTTCAGCTACTCTATCCTATACCTAGCTAATCAGATTCACGACCCATACATACGTTACAATGATTCTCATTCACCATAAGAATTTATCCATCACCACTCATACTTATCAAGCACCAAAATACCGCAAAAACATACCGGGGACCTAAAAACGCCCCAAATGTACATAAAAATTTTATTAATATATACAAATATAATACAAAAATAACTTTAAAAATTTGTACATGAAATGATATGATGGGAAGGGGGTATGAAGAAACAAAAAATCCCCAAAACAAAAACAATTTCAAATGAATATTTATCCATAATGTTAGTAAGACCCAAACACACCCACATAATTAAAGAGGCCGCTGTATTCTGTCTTAAAAGACAAAATCAAGAAGCACTCTTTCTAAGGGGAATGGAGAAGCAGGGAACAAAAATAAATGGGACTGGAGGATATATAAGGCTGACCCAGCCGAGAATAAAACGGGACAAAATAACTCTGGACAATGGGGATCTCGAACTGGATCATAACAAAAGCAAGGGAGCCGGGAACAGGCTAGGACAAACCCACTCACTCACATTAACTAGGTACACAAAAGAATACTTTACCTTAACCACGGGAGGGGTTCCAGAGGAATCCACCCCGATGCGAGCAGCAGATCTAAAAAAGAAAATCAAGACTAGCCCCGGTCACACGAACCAGGCTCGCTGCATATATCCACCTTTTGCTAAAGTCTGTCGGGTGCAGCCGTTTCCGTTCAGTTCTAATCTTCATTTTGAGCTGGTGCTCAAAATATCGGATTAGATCCTGATCCGAAAGACGACCTCCCCGCAAGACTTCCTCCAGACGCGTCATCCAAATCACCATTCTAGCCGTGGCCAGTAGCGACAGAAACACCATCCGCTTCACTCCAGAGTACGGGGGCGACACATTGTCCACAGCGTATGCGCGATCAATGAGCACAAGCTCCCGCGGCGCGATACGAGCAGTCAACTCGCCGACACGCGCCCACAACGGGCGAACGCGCGAACAATGGAAGAAGGCGTGCGCAGACGTCTCCTTAATTCCAAGGTTGCAACGTTCACAATCTGGCAAATCCGCCAGGCCCATTGCGAAACGCTTGTCATTGAGCGACAAACCATTCCGAGCCAATCGCCAGGTCAGAGAAAACTCAGAGTTGCTGAGCCAATCCGCGCCTGGCGCCCAAGACCAATGAGAGCGGTACTCCACTCTCGACATGCCGAGCTTACTCCACAGCTTATCCTTCACGGCACCCTCCACTAATCCCCGATAGAAGATTTTCCTAGGCTGTGAAAGGTCACTGGACCGTGGAATGGCCTGTAAAGCCGCCAGACATTCGAGCAGGAATTTCGGTCGCACCCAAGGCCTGACGGTCAGCCATAGGGTCGGGGGCGTGATGGTAAGGCAAGGGAACATGTCCCTCACCACCCCCGCAAGCAACCGATCTTCCTCCAACGCGCGCCTGAGGAATGCCACCCTTGAAGCGAGCACGTGGCTCCTCAAGTGTGGCATCCCCAGACCCCCTTGACACGGACGGAGGCAACAGACTCCTTTGTCGACCATGTGTTTGCGTCCTCTCCACAGACAGGAGAATAGCAAACGCTCGAGCGCCTTCTCATGATCGTCACAAAGGGGAAGTACTGACAGCCGGTAAAGGATCATGGGAAAGAGGTATGTGTTACACACCTCCGCCAAGCCCTTCACGGAGAGACCCCGTCGACGCCAAATCTTGACCGACGCGCCGACCTTTGCCAGTACTTCTGACCAGTTTTTCTCCAGCTGTAAGTCCGGACCGAACCAAACTCCGAGGAGCTTGACCGGCCCGTCCGTCCAGCTGAAGGGCCCCGGGAGGGAAACTCCCTTCCAGGCACCTAACCGCAAGCCGGATGACTTGTCGCAGTTAATTCTGGCCCCTGTCACCTTCTCGTACCGTACAAGCGCCTGGTGTACCGCCTCTATGTCCCTGCGGGAGGACACAAAGGTCGTTACGTCATCGGCGTACGCAGAAACCCTGGCTCGAGCTCCGCCAGGGACTTCAATTCCACGCAGGACCGGACTGCCCGTCTCGTCCCTTAGCCTGCGAAGGAGGGGCTCCAAACACAGGACATAAAGGAGAGAAGACAGTGGACAACCCTGTCGGACCGACCTAGACAGCGCGAAAGCGCCCGACAGCTTCCCGTTCACCTGTACCACAGCCTTGGGGGAGCGATACAGAAGGCTAATCCAGCGGCTGAAGTCGGGTTTGAATCCGGCGGCCTGCAGGACAGCAGCCAGGTAGCCATGGTCAATCCTATCAAATGCCTTGGACTGATCTAAATTGATCAGCGCGGCCTCATCGTCGTCTTCTACACCCTCTATGATCGTGCGAATCAAGTGCAGGTTGCTCTGAATTGTTCTCCCCTTCACAGAACAAGTCTGATCCGGTTCCAACAGAGACTCGGCAACTAGCTGCAAGCGATTCGTCAGGATCTTGGCCAAAATCTTTAACTCTGTGTTTAGCAGAGTTATGGGCCTGTAATCATCTAGTTCCCTCCCAACCTTCTTGCCTTTTCTCAACAGCGTGATCACGCCCCTGGTGATCCGACCGGGGATGGACCCCTGCCGAAACCAGTGGTTGAACACGACAGCCAAGAGCGGGACAAAAAGGTGCGACATCCTCAAGTACAATTCATAGGGCAAACCATCCAAACCCGGCGACTTGCCACTGCCGACCTTCTTCAAAGCCACGTAGATTTCGTCCTCCGTAATCTCCCCTTCGCAGCTAGCCGCTTCAGCCGGCAAAAGCCGGGGAAAGTCAGCCAAATAGCTGCGAAACTCCTCGTCACGGAGACCAGGCTCCTTGGTAAATCGGTGCTCGAAATGCTGCCGGAACGCCTCGCACATGTCGTCGGTGGACCTAAGGAGATGTCCCTCCGGGTCGCGTACCTCTCGAATGTACCGGTCGCCGGCATGGCGAATTTCTTCCTTGCGCAGTTCCGCGCCCATGTTCACAGCTTCGGAAGACATCTTGCTTAACTTAGCCCTAATTACCTGACCCATGTAGCGCCCGCTAGTCGAGCGCTCCAGGGCCTCCCTGGCTAAGGCTATTTCTAGGGGATCCCCACCAGCCTCCGCCCGGGCGAAATTAGCACTAAGTGTCTTTGCCTCCGCAGCCTTATCTAGGTTGAGCCGCTGGCTATATTTGGTGGCGAAAGACCTAATGGAGTCCTTAAGGTTAACCCACCACTTACTCCCAATGACTCGCCCAATTAACGCCCGCTGCACTAGTTTTGTCAGCTGGTCACGAAAGTCCCGCCTGTCCAGTAAGGACTGATTGAACTTCCAATAACCAGCCAACCTAGGCCTAAATTCTAACGCCACCCGGGCACAAACGAGTTTGTGGTCCGAGTAGCCTAACCAGTGGAACGTTGGACATTCTAGGAAGTCTATATCGGCTTCTCTCACTAACATCCTATCCAGGTATGCAGATACCCGGGTAGAAGGCCAACTACGCGTCCACGTCCACATGCTCCCTTCCGGATGATCGACCCGGTATCTATCGACGAGACCAAATTCGCCGATCAGATCAACCAGGCTACGATCACCACTCCACCCGCTAGCGCCCCTTCCTCTATCCCATTTGGGGGTTAGGACGGCATTCCAGTCCCCAACTAAGATTAGCCGTGTTGAATGCACCATGAAGGGCTCCAACAGCCGAAAGAAAGAGACACGCTCACCTTGAACATTGGGCGCATAAACCACAATCAGCCGGAACGACCTGCTTTTCACTGCAATATCGGCCACGATCAGCCGGCCCTCGGCACCGACATGGACAAGGTCCACCCTCGCGTCCAGGGTACGCTTGACCAGCAAAGAAACACCTCTGGCCAGCCGGCTCCCATATGCTGAATAGACGACAAAGTCGTTAGACAGCACACACGAGTCGACTTCGCAAACAAAGTGAGTCTCTTGGATCGCGGCCACATCCACGCCGAAGGACAAGAGGTCACGAAGCAGGCGAGCCGCCTTACCCCGATCCCTCAGGCCCTTCGCATTTATACTGGCTATCTTAATAGACATTCTTTAGATCTGAAACGAAAAAAACAGAGAAAAACATGCAACGGACGGCTCTACTCGCATACCGGGTAGAAATCTCGGGTAGACGGGACCCCGACGGACTGTCCTAGGGACCCTGTACCAATGTCGGACGTAATCCGTCCGTCTAAGACAATTCCGCCGACGTCCGTGGGGTATGTTAGCTTTAGAACCCTATACAGACAGGGGTGGATTAAAACGGGGAACCTCCCCGAACAATTTTTTGCCATCTTTGCAAGTTCTGGTGACTGTTCTTTGACCATATTCAGTTTCGGATACTGCTTCTGGACCTCTGCGATATGGTCCCAGACCCGCAGGTTCCCCCCAGTATTTCTTACCAGGGTGATGACACCTGGGGCCTGGGCAAAGTTCCTCGGGTCTTCTGTTGAAAGACCCTTCACAGAGGTCAGTTTTAGAAGAGGCTTCAGTAGCCTTCGTCGCTGCGAAGACCACTCCTCCGAAATATTGTCCTGTACTTTCATCAGGGCGTCCCCACGCGGGAGGGCATTTTTTTTCTTAGCCCTAGAGGGAGTGGGAGTAGGAGAAGGGGAGGGAGTGGGAGTTGATGTGCTAGATTTAGCCAGGGGGGTCAGTTTAAAAACTGGGGACTGGGAAGCTTTACGCGGGGAAGCGGGAAGGCTTCTTGCCTTGTCCGCATAAGTCCTTCTTACGGGGGACACCGGTAGAGACGAGCATTTCTCTTTGTGCACTTTTCTCTCTCTGCTCCTGCTTCTCCGCCGGGACTTTGGGCTGTCGTGCTCTTCCTCCGCTTCCTCGTCTCTCCCACGTTTGAGAGACGCTGCCCTATCCACCTCCATCTCCATATTGGGTGCGGGGCTCTTTTCCTTACGGGAACCCCTTTCCGGTTGGGCTGGCGACCTCTTCACCGGTGTCTCCTTCACCGGTGTCTCCTTCACCGGGGTCTCCTTCATCTTAGCCGGCGTTTTGGCAGGTGGCAGCACCTTCGCCGGGGATGGTGTTTTATTCTTCTTCCTGCCTACCACCTGCCATTCGCCTTCCTTGTTGGCAGCTGGAGCCGGTGCTGGCGATGCCGTCTTAGGTTTTCCTTGCTCCTGCTGTAGCTGCTTGGCTGGTTGGGCCTTTGGGGCAGGATTCTTGGTGGGGCAGGTTTTTGCTACATGTTCCGCCGCCCCGCAGACCCAACAGCACGGCTTCCTGCCCTCTACAATGATAAATATTACGCGGCCCCTGCAGGTGAGGATGTTCGGAATTTTTTCGATATTTTCCTTCGATATGGTCAACTGCAGGGTCATGTCGCCTGTTAAGATTCCGGCCTTGGACCGCAGCGAGGAAACACAGGCCACCTTTCCATAATTGGCGAAAAAGGCACCTATGTGGTCCTCTGCAATGTCCATGGGGACGCCATGCAGGGTAACCTTGATTTTTTTGGTTCCCATATACTCAGTGTGGAGTTGGAGCGTTTTTGTCTCCAGAACTACCCCAATTAGTCTTTTGGCTTCCTCCGCTGATGCCAGCAGGACGTCCCACATGGCATTGCTCTTCCTCGCCACGGCCCTAGCATTTAGTTTCAGAGCTGATATCGCCTCCTCAAATGCGTCTCTGGTTACTCCCACCAATTTGTGGGTCTTAATATCTTTGGTGATGAGCGTGATAATACGCACCTCTATTTGGGCTAGTTGTTCCGGAACTGAGACTAGCTCAGTTCCCTTTATATACTGTGCGTATTTAGCTTTCATCTCCTCGTAGAAATCTTCATTTTTCATAACGATCTTTCCCCCTGTCCACCCCGAGGTTGATGGTTTGGGGGATGCTGCTGCTGCTACGGACGCTACGGAGGGTGACTCCCGTGGCGGTAGTTGCCAGTCACCCTCCTTTCCTCCCACCGAGGCCGTGGTGGGAGGAACTACTTCCCCAGGCCCTTCCGAGGCCATGCCTCCCAAGAGGCCGAACCACGGACGCTTGTCTTCCGGCGTTTCGCGTTTACACGCTACTTTTGCGCGGGCCTGAGCAATAAACTTAGGCTGGAACACAATTGTCCAGGAAACAAAGCAATAGTAAGTATCACTATGGAACAGATACTACACTTTGATCCTCTGCCATTTACCACACAACACAAGATTGGTAAGAAATGGCTCGTTTTATTTATTCTTTAATTACAAAGAATTATGGCACAAGGCCGAAAAATGGGTGGGGGTACAAAACTTGGGGTGGTCTTCAGTACTCTATCTTATACCTAGCTAATCGGATTCACGACCCTTACATACGTTACAATTTTCTCAATCACCATAAGAATTTGTCCATCAACACTCATACATATCGTACACCAAAATACCGCAAAAACCATACCAGGGACCTACAAAACGCCCCAAATGTACATAAAAATTTGTGACTATTTACAAATATAATACAAAAATAGATTTAAAAATTTGTGCATGAAATGACATGATGGGAAGGGGGAATGAAGAAACAAAAAACCCCAAACTAAAAACAATTTCAAATGAACATCATATACATGGTGTTAGTAAGACCCAAACACACCCTCATAATTAAAGAGGCCACTGTATTCTGCCTTAAAAGGCAAAATCAAGTAGCTCTCTTTCTACAGGGGAAAGGAGAAGCAGGTTAAAATAAATTGGACTGGGGAATATATAAGGCTGACCCAGCCGAGAGTAAAACGGGACAAAATAACGATGGACAAAGGGGATCTCGAACTGGATCATAACAAAAGTATTGGAGCCGGGAACAGGCTAGGACAACCCATACACTCACATTAACTAGGTACACAAAAGAATATCTACCTTAACCACGGGAAGGGTTCCAAAGGAATCCCCCCGATGTGATTAGCAGATCTAAAAAAGAAAATCAAGGCTAGCCCCGGTCACACGAACCAGGCTCGCTGCATGTATCCACCTTTCGCAAAAGTCTGTCGGGTGCAGCCGTTTCCGTTCAGTTCTAATCTTCATTTTGAGCTGGTGCTCAAAATATCGGATTAGATCCTGATCCGAAAGACGACCGCCCCGCAAGACTTCCTCCAGTCGCGTCGTCCATATCACCATTCTAGCCGAAGCCAGCAGCGTCAGAAACACCATCCGCTTCACTCCAGAGTACGGGGGCAACACATTGTCCACAGCGTATGCGCGATCAATGAGCACGAGCTCCCGCGGCGCGATACGAGCAGTCAACTCGCCGACACGCGCCCACAACGGGCGAACGCGCGAACAATGGAAGAAGGCGTGCGCAGACGTCTCCTTGATTCCAAGGTTGCAACGTTCACAATCTGGCAAATCCGCCAGGCCCATTGCGAAACGCTTGTCATTGAGAGACAAACCATTCCGAGCCAATCGCCAGGTCAGAGAAAACTCAGAGTTGCTGAGCCAATCTGCACCTGGCGCCCAAGACCAATGAGAGCGGTACTCCACTCTCGACATGCCGAGCTTACTCCACAGCTTATCCTTCACGGCACCCTCCACTAATCCCCGATAGAAGATTTTCCTAGGCTGTGAAAGGTCACTGGACCGTGGAATGGCCTGTAAAGCCGCCAGACATTCGAGCAGGAATTTCGGTCGCACCCAAGGCCCTGACGGTCAGCCATAGGGTCGGGGGCGTGATGGTAAGGCAAGGGAACATGTCCCTCACTACCCCCGCAAGCAACCGATCTTCCTCTAACGCGCGCCTGAGGAATGCCAACCTTGAAGCGAGCACGTGGCTCCTCAAGTGTGGCATCCCCAGACCCCCCTTGACACGGACGGAGGCAACAGACTCCTTTGTCGACCATGTGTTTGCGTCCTCTCCAAAGACAGGAGAATAGCAAACGCTCGAGCGCCTTCTCATGATCGTCACAAAGGGGAAGTACTGACAGCCGGTAAAGGATCATGGGAAAGAGGTATGTGTTACACACCTCCGCCAAGCCCTTCACGGAGAGACCCCGTCGACGCCAAATCTTGACCGACGCGCCGACCTTTGCCAGTACTTCTGACCAGTTTTTCTCCAGCTGTAAGTCCGGACCGAACCAAACTCCGAGGAGCTTGACCGGCCCGTCCGTCCAGCTGAAGGGCCCCGGGAGGGAAACTCCCTTCCAGGCACCTAACCGCAAGCCGGATGACTTGTCGCAGTTGATTCTGGCCCCTGTCACCTTCTCGTACCGTACAAGCGCCTGGTGTACCGCCTCTATGTCCCTGCGGGAGGACACAAAGGTCGTTACGTCATCGGCGTACGCAGAAACCCTGGCTCGAGCTCCGCCAGGGACTTCAATTCCACGCAGGACCGGACTGCCAGTCTCGTCCCTTAGCCGGCGAAGGAGGGGCTCCAACGCCAAGACATAAAGGAGAGAAGACAGTGGACAACCCTGTCGGACCGACCTAGACAGCGCGAAAGCGCCCGACAGCTTCCCGTTCACCTGTACCACAGCCCGGGGGGAGCGATACAGAAGGCTAATCCAGCGGCTGAAGTCGGGTTTGAATCCGGCGGCCTGCAGGACAGCAGCCAGGTAGCCATGGTCAATCCTATCAAATGCCTTGGACTGATCTAAATTGATCAGCGCGGCCTCATCGTCGTCTTCTACACCCTCTATGATCGTGCGAATCAAGTGCAGGTTGCTCTGAATTGTTCTCCCCTTCACAGCACAAGTCTGATCCGGTTCCAACAGAGACTCGGCAACTAGCTGCAAGCGATTCGTCAGGATCTTGGCCAAAATCTTTAACTCTGTGTTTAGCAGAGTTATGGGCCTGTAATCATCTAGTTCCCTCCCAACCTTCTTGCCTTTTCTCAACAGCGTGATCACGCCCCTGGTGATCCGACCGGGGATGGACCCCTGCCGAAACCAGTGGTTGAACACGACTGCCAAGAGCGGGACAAAAAGGTGCGACATCCTCAAGTACAATTCATAGGGCAAACCATCCAAACCTGGCGACTTGCCACTGCCGACCTTCTTCAAAGCCACGTAGATTTCGTCCTCCGTAATCTCCCCTTCGCAGCTAGCCGCTTCAGCCGGCAAAAGCCGGGGAAAGTCAGCCAAATAGCTGCGAAAGTCCTCGTCACGGAGACCAGGCTCCTTGGTAAATCGGTGTTCGAAATGCTGCCGGAACGCCTCGCACATGTCGTCGGTCGACCTAAGGAGGTGTCCCTCCGGGTCGCGTACCTCTCGAATGTACCGGTCGCCGGCTCGGCGAATTTCTTCCTTGCGCAGTTCCGCGCCCATTTTCACAGCTTCGGAAGACATCTTGCTTAACTTAGCCCTAATTACCTGGCCCATGTAGCGCCCGCTAGTCGAACGCTCCAGGGCCTCCCTGGCTAAGGCTATTTCTAGGGAATCCCCACCAGCCTCCGCCCGGGCGAAATTAGCTCTAAGTGTCTTTGCCTCCGCAGCCTTATCTAGGTTGAGCCGCTGGCTATATTTGGTGGCGAAAGACCTAATGGAGTCCTTAAGACTAACCCACCACTTACTCCCAATGACTCGCCCAATTAACGCCCGCTGAACTAGTTTTGTCAGCTGGTCACGAAAGTCCCGCCTGTCCAGTAAGGACTGGTTGAACTTCCAATAACCAGCCAACCTAGGCCTAAAATCTAACACCACACGGGCACAAACGAGTTTGTGGTCCGTGTAGCCTAACCAGTGGAACGTTGGACATTCTAAGAAGTCTATGTCGGCTTCCCTCACTAACACCCTATCCAGGTACGCTGATACCCGGGTAGAGGGCCAACTACGCGTCCACGTCCACATGCTCCCTTCCGGATGATCGACCCGGTATCTATCGACGAGACCAAAATCGCCGACAAGATTGACCAGGCTACGATCACCACTCCACCCGCTAGCGCCCCTCCCTCTATCCCATTTGGGGGTTAGGATGGCATTCCAGTCCCCAACTAAGATTAGCCGTGTTGAATGCACCATGAAGGGCTCCAACAGCCGAAAGAAAGAGACACGCTCACCTTGAACATTGGGCGCATAAACCGCAATCAGCCGGAACGACTTGCTTTTCACTGCAATATCGGCCACGATCAGCCGGCCCTCGGCACCGACATGGACAAGGTCAACCCTCGCGTCCAGGGTACGCTTAACCAGCAAAGAAACACCTCTGGCCCGCCGGCTCCCATATGCTGAATAAACGACAAAGTCGCTAGACAGCACACACGAGTCGACTTCGCAAACAAAGTGAGTCTCTTGGATCGCGGCCACATCCACGCCGTACGACAAGAGGTCACGAAGCAGGCGAGCCGCCTTACCCCGATCCCTCAGGCCATACGCATTCAAACTGGCTATCTTGATAGACATTTCTTAGGCCTGAAAAAGAGAAACAGAAAAAACATGCAACAACGGCTCTAATCACATACGGGGAAAAAAATCTCTGGTGGCTGGGACCCCGACGGCCTGTCCTAGGGACCCTGTACCTATATCGGACGTAATTCGTCCGTCCAGGACAATACCGCCGACGTCCGTTGGATAAATTAATTTTACCACCCTATATAAGCAGGGGTGGAGTAATACGGGGAACCTCCCCGAACAATTTTTAGCCATTTTTCTTAGCTCTGGTGAATGTTCTTTGACCATATTTAAATTGGTATAATGCTTCTGGACCTCTGCGATATGGTCCCAGACCCGCAGGTTCCCCCCGGTATTCCTAACCAGGGTGATGACACCTGGGGCCTGGGCAAAGTTCCTCGGGTCTTCCGTAGAGAGACCCTTCACAGAGGTCAATTTTAAAAGAGGCTTCAGTAGCCTTCGTCGCTGGGAAGACCACTCCTCCGAAATATTTTCTGGAACCTTCATCAGGGCATCCCCACGCGGGAGGGCATTTTTTTTCTTAGCCCGAGAGGGAGTGGGAGTAGGAGAAGGGGAGGGAGTAGGAGTTATGGCACTAGCTTTTGCCAAGGGGGTCAGTTTAAAAACTGGGGACTGGGAAGCCTTAAGCGGGGAAGCGGGAAGGCTTCTTGCCTTGTCCGCATAAGTCTTTCTCACGGGGGACACCGGTAGTGACGAGCATTTCACTTTGTGTACTCTTCTCTCTCTGCTCCTGCTTCTCCGCCTCGACTTCGGGCTGTCGCGTTCTTCCTCCGCTTCCTCGTCTCTCCCACGTTTGAGAGACGCTGCCCTTTCCACCTCCATCTCTATACTAGGCGAGGAGCTCTTTTCCTTTTGGGAACCCCTTTCCGGTTGGACTGGAGACCTCTTCACCGGGGTATCCTTCACCGGGGTCTCCTTCATCTTAACCGGCGTTTTGGCAGGTGGCGGCACCTTCGCCGGGGATGGTGTCTTATTCTTCTTCCTGCCTACCACCTGCCACTCGCCGTCCTTGTTGGCAGCTGGAGCCGGTGCTGGTGATGCCGTCTTTGGTGTTGCCGTCTTCGGTTTGCCTTGCTCCTGCTGTGGCTGCTTGGCTGGTTGGGCCTTTGGGGCAGGATTCTTGGTGGGGCAGGTTTTTGCTACATGTTCCGCCGCCCCGCAGACCCAACAGCACGGTTTTCTTCCTTCAACAATTATGAATATTACGCGACCCCTGCAGGTGAGGATGTTAGGAATTTTGGGAATGTTTTCCTTCGTTATAGTCACCTGCAGGGTCATGTCGCCTGTCAAGATACCTGCTCTGGACCGCAGCGAGGAAACACAGGCCACCTTTCCATAATGGGCGAAAAAGGCACCTATGTGGTCCTCCGCAATGTCCATGGGGACGCCATGCAGGGTAACCTTGATTTTTTTGGTCCCCATATACTCAGTGTGGAGTTGGAGCGTTTTTGTCTCCAGAACTACCCCAATTAGTCTTTTGGCTTCGTCCGCTGAAGCCAGCAGGACGTCCCACATGGCATTGCTCTTCCTCGCCACGGCCCTAGCATTTAGTTTCAGAGCTGATAACGCCTCCTCAAAAACTTCTCTGGTTACTCCCACCAACTTGTGAGTTTTTATGTCTTTTGTTATAAGCGTAATAATACGCACTTCAATTTGCGCTAGTTGTTCCGGAACTGAGACCAGCTCAGTTCCCTTAATATACTGCGCATATTTTCCTTTCATTTCCTCGTAGAACTCTTCGTTTTTCATGACGATCTTTCCCCCTGTCCACCCCGAGGTCGATGGTTTGGGGGATGCTGCTGCTGCTACGGACGCTACGGAGGGTGACTCCCGTGGCGGTAGTTGCCAGTCACCCTCCTTTCCTCCCACCGAGGCCGTGGTGGGAGGAACTACTTCCCCAGGCCCTTCCGAGGCCATGCCTCCCAAGAGGCCGAACCACGGACGCTTGTCTTCCGGCGTTTCGCGTTTTACCGCTACTTTTGCGCGGGCCTGAGCAATAAACTTAGGCTGGAACACAATTGTCCAGGAAACAAAGAGCTAGTAAATATCACTATGGAACAGATACTACACTTTGATCCTCTGCCATTTACCACACAACACAAGATTGGTAAGAAATGGCTCGTTTTATTTATACTGAGCAATACAGCATTATGGCACAAGGCCAGAAAAATGGGAGGGGGAACAAAACTTGGGGTGGTCTTCAGCTACTCTATCCTATACCTAGCTAATCAGATTCACGACCCATACATACGTTACAATGATTCTCATTCACCATAAGAATTTGTCCATCACCACTCATACTTATCAAGCACCAAAATACCGCAAAACATAACGGGGACCTAAAAACGCCCCAAATGTACATAAAAATTTATTACTATATACAAATATAATACAAAAATAACTTTAAAAATTTGTACATGAAATGATATGATGGGAAGGGGGTATGAAAAAACAAAAAATCCCCAAAACAAAAAACAATTTCAAATGAATACATATACAAGGTGTTAGTAAGACCCAAACACACCCACATAATTAAAGAGGCCACTGTATTCTGCCTGTAGAGACAAAATCAAGCCGCTCTCTTTCTAAAGGGGAATGGCGAAGTAGGGTATAAAATAAATTGGACTGGAGAATATATAAGGCTGACCCAGCCGAGAATGAAACGGGACAAAATAACTCTGGACAATGGGGATCTCGAACTGGATCATAACAAAAGCAAGGGAGCCGGGAACAGGCCGGGACTAACACTATCACTCACATTAACTAGGTATACAAAAGAATACTTTACCTTAACCACGGGAGGGGTTCCAGAGGAATCCACCCCGATGCGAGCAGCAGATCTAAAAAAGAAAATCAAGACTAGCCCCGGTCACACGAACCAGGCTCGCTGCATATATCCACCTTTTGCTAAAGTCTGTCGGGTGCAGCCGTTTCCGTTCAGTTCTAATCTTCATTTTGAGCTGGTGCTCAAAATATCGGATTAGATCCTGATCCGAAAGACGACCTCCCCGCAAGACTTCCTCCAGACGCGTCATCCAAATCACCATTCTAGCCGTGGCCAGTAGCGACAGAAACACCATCCGCTTCACTCCAGAGTACGGGGGCGACACATTGTCCACAGCGTATGCGCGATCAATGAGCACAAGCTCCCTCGGCGCGATACGAGCAGTCAACTCGCCGACACGCGCCCACAACGGGCGAACGCGCGAACAATGGAAGAAGGCGTGCGCAGACGTCTCCTTGATTCCAAGGTCGCAACGTTCACAATCTGGCAAATCCGCCAGGCCCATTGCGAAACGCTTGTCATTGAGCGACAAACCATTCCGAGCCAATCGCCAGGTCAGAGAAAACTCAGAGTTGCTGAGCCAATCCGCACCTGGCGCCCAAGACCAATGAGAGCGGTACTCCACTCTCGACATGCCGAGCTTACTCCACAGCTTATCCTTCACGGCACCCTCCACTAATCCCCGATAGAAGATTTTCCTCGGCTGTGAAAGGTCACTGGACCGTGGAATGGCCTGTAAAGCCGCCAGACATTCGAGCAGGAATTTCGGTCGCACCCAAGGCCTGACGGTCAGCCATAGGGTCGGGGGCGTGATGGTAAGGCAAGGGAACATGTCCCTCACTACCCCCGCAAGCAACCGATCTTCCTCCAACGCGCGCCTGAGGAATGCCAACCTTGAAGCGAGCACGTGGCTCCTCAAGTGTGGCATCCCCAGACCCCCTTGACACGGACGGAGGCAACAGACTCCTTTGTCGACCATGTGTTTGCGTCCTCTCCACAGACAGGAGAATAGCAAACGCTCGAGCGCCTTCTCATGATCGTCACAAAGGGGAAGTACTGACAGCCGGTAAAGGATCATGGGAAAGAGGTATGTGTTACACACCTCCGCCAAGCCCTTCACGGAGAGACCCCGTCGACGCCAAATCTTGACCGACGCGCCGACCTTTGCCAGTACTTCTGACCAGTTTTTCTCCAGCTGTAAGTCCGGACCGAACCAAACTCCGAGGAGCTTGACCGGCCCGTCCGTCCAGCTGAAGGGCCCCGGGAGGGAAACTCCCTTCCAGGCACCTAACCGCAAGCCGGATGACTTGTCGCAGTTAATTCTGGCCCCTGTCACCTTCTCGTACCGTACAAGCGCCTGGTGTACCGCCTCTATGTCCCTGCGGGAGGACACAAAGGTCGTTACGTCATCGGCGTACGCAGAAACCCTGGCTCGAGCTCCGCCAGGGACTTCAATTCCACGCAGGACCGGACTGCCCGTCTCGTCCCTTAGCCTGCGAAGGAGGGGCTCCAAACACAGGACATAAAGGAGAGAAGACAGTGGACAACCCTGTCGGACCGACCTAGACAGCGCGAAAGCGCCCGACAGCTTCCCGTTCACCTGTACCACAGCCTTGGGGGAGCGATACAGAAGGCTAATCCAGCGGCTGAAGTCGGGTTTGAATCCGGCGGCCTGCAGGACAGCAGCCAGGTAGCCATGGTCAATCCTATCAAATGCCTTGGACTGATCTAAATTGATCAGCGCGGCCTCATCGTCGTCTTCTACACCCTCTATGATCGTGCGAATCAAGTGCAGGTTGCTCTGAATTGTTCTCCCCTTCACAGAACAAGTCTGATCCGGTTCCAACAGAGACTCGGCAACTAGCTGCAAGCGATTCGTCAGGATCTTGGCCAAAATCTTTAACTCTGTGTTTAGCAGAGTTATGGGCCTGTAATCATCTAGTTCCCTCCCAACCTTCTTGCCTTTTCTCAACAGCGTGATCACGCCCCTGGTGATCCGACCGGGGATGGACCCCTGCCGAAACCAGTGGTTGAACACGACAGCCAAGAGCGGGACAAAAAGGTGCGACATCCTCAAGTACAATTCATAGGGCAAACCATCCAAACCTGGCGACTTGCCACTGCCGACCTTCTTCAAAGCCACGTAGATTTCGTCCTCCGTAATCTCCCCTTCGCAGCTAGCCGCTTCAGCCGGCAAAAGCCGGGGAAAGTCAGCCAAATAGCTGCGAAACTCCTCGTCACGGAGACCAGGCTCCTTGGTAAATCGGTGCTCGAAATGCCGCCGGAACGCCTCGCACATGTCGTCGGTGGACCTAAGGAGATGTCCCTCCGGGTCGCGTACCTCTCGAATGTACCGGTCGCCGGCATGGCGAATTTCTTCCTTGCGCAGTTCCGCGCCCATGTTCACAGCTTCGGAAGACATCTTGCTTAACTTAGCCCTAATTACCTGACCCATGTAGCGCCCGCTAGTCGAGCGCTCCAGGGCCTCCCTGGCTAAGGCTATTTCTAGGGGATCCCCACCAGCCTCCGCCCGGGCGAAATTAGCACTAAGTGTCTTTGCCTCCGCAGCCTTATCTAGGTTGAGCCGCTGGCTATATTTGGTGGCGAAAGACCTAATGGAGTCCTTAAGCTTAACCCACCACTTACTCCCAATGACTCGCCCAATTAACGCCCGCTGCACTAGTTTTGTCAGCTGGTCACGAAAGTCCCGCCTGTCCAGTAAGGACTGATTGAACTTCCAATAACCAGCCAACCTAGGCCTAAATTCTAACGCCACCCGGGCACAAACGAGTTTGTGGTCCGAGTAGCCTAACCAGTGGAACGTTGGACATTCTAGGAAGTCTATATCGGCTTCTCTCACTAACATCCTATCCAGGTATGCAGATACCCGGGTAGAAGGCCAACTACGCGTCCACGTCCACATGCTCCCTTCCGGATGATCGACCCGGTATCTATCGACGAGACCAAATTCGCCGATCAGATCAACCAGGCTACGATCACCACTCCACCCGCTAGCGCCCCTTCCTCTATCCCATTTGGGGGTTAGGACGGCATTCCAGTCCCCAACTAAGATTAGCCGTGTTGAATGCACCATGAAGGGCTCCAACAGCCGAAAGAAAGAGACACGCTCACCTTGAACATTGGGCGCATAAACCACAATCAGCCGGAACGACCTGCTTTTCACTGCAATATCGGCCACGATCAGCCGGCCCTCGGCACCGACATGGACAAGGTCCACCCTCGCGTCCAGGGTACGCTTGACCAGCAAAGAAACACCTCTGGCCAGCCGGCTCCCATATGCTGAATAGACGACAAAGTCGTTAGACAGCACACACGAGTCGACTTCGCAAACAAAGTGAGTCTCTTGGATCGCGGCCACATCCACGCCGAAGGACAAGAGGTCACGAAGCAGGCGAGCCGCCTTACCCCGATCCCTCAGGCCCTTCGCATTTATACTGGCTATCTTAATAGACATTCTTTAGATCTGAAACGAAAAAAACAGAGAAAAACATGCAACGGACGGCTCTACTCGCATACCGGGTAGAAATCTCGGGTAGACGGGACCCCGACGGACTGTCCTAGGGACCCTGTACCAATGTCGGACGTAATCCGTCCGTCTAAGACAATTCCGCCGACGTCCGTGGGGTATGTTAGCTTTAGAACCCTATACAGACAGGGGTGGATTAAAACGGGGAACCTCCCCGAACAATTTTTTGCCATCTTTGCAAGTTCTGGTGACTGTTCTTTGACCATATTCAGTTTCGGATACTGCTTCTGGACCTCTGCGATATGGTCCCAGACCCGCAGGTTCCCCCCAGTATTTCTTACCAGGGTGATGACACCTGGGGCCTGGGCAAAGTTCCTCGGGTCTTCTGTTGAAAGACCCTTCACAGAGGTCAGTTTTAGAAGAGGCTTCAGTAGCCTTCGTCGCTGGGAAGACCACTCCTCCGAAATATTTTCTGGAACCTTCATCAGGGCATCCCCACGCGGGAGGGCATTTTTTTTCTTAGCCCGAGAGGGAGTGGGAGTAGGAGAAGGGGAGGGAGTAGGAGTTATGGCACTAGCTTTTGCCAAGGGGGTCAGTTTAAAAACTGGGGACTGGGAAGCCTTAAGCGGGGAAGCGGGAAGGCTTCTTGCCTTGTCCGCATAAGTCTTTCTCACGGGGGACACCGGTAGTGACGAGCATTTCACTTTGTGTACTCTCTCTCTGCTCCTGCTTCTCCGCCTCGACTTCGGGCTGTCGCGTTCTTCCTCCGCTTCCTCGTCTCTCCCACGTTTGAGAGACGCTGCCCTTTCCACCTCCATCTCTATACTAGGCGAGGAGCTCTTTTCCTTTTGGGAACCCCTTTCCGGTTGGACTGGAGACCTCTTCACCGGGGTATCCTTCACCGGGGTCTCCTTCATCTTAACCGGCGTTTTGGCAGGTGGCGGCACCTTCGCCGGGGATGGTGTCTTATTCTTCTTCCTGCCTACCACCTGCCACTCGCCGTCCTTGTTGGCAGCTGGAGCCGGTGCTGGTGATGCCGTCTTTGGTGTTGCCGTCTTCGGTTTGCCTTGCTCCTGCTGTGGCTGCTTGGCTGGTTGGGCCTTTGGGGCAGGATTCTTGGTGGGGCAGGTTTTTGCTACATGTTCCGCCGCCCCGCAGACCCAACAGCACGGTTTTCTTCCTTCAACAATTATGAATATTACGCGACCCCTGCAGGTGAGGATGTTCGGAATTTTTTCGATATTTTCCTTCGATATGGTCAACTGCAGGGTCATGTCGCCTGTTAAGATTCCGGCCTTGGACCGCAGCGAGGAAACACAGGCCACCTTTCCATAATTGGCGAAAAAGGCACCTATGTGGTCCTCTGCAATGTCCATGGGGACGCCATGCAGGGTAACCTTGATTTTTTTGGTTCCCATATACTCAGTGTGGAGTTGGAGCGTTTTTGTCTCCAGAACTACCCCAATTAGTCTTTTGGCTTCCTCCGCTGATGCCAGCAGGACGTCCCACATGGCATTGCTCTTCCTCGCCACGGCCCTAGCATTTAGTTTCAGAGCTGATATCGCCTCCTCAAATGCGTCTCTGGTTACTCCCACCAATTTGTGGGTCTTAATATCTTTGGTGATGAGCGTGATAATACGCACCTCTATTTGGGCTAGTTGTTCCGGAACTGAGACTAGCTCAGTTCCCTTTATATACTGTGCGTATTTAGCTTTCATCTCCTCGTAGAAATCTTCATTTTTCATAACGATCTTTCCCCCTGTCCACCCCGAGGTTGATGGTTTGGGGGATGCTGCTGCTGCTACGGACGCTACGGAGGGTGACTCCCGTGGCGGTAGTTGCCAGTCACCCTCCTTTCCTCCCACCGAGGCCGTGGTGGGAGGAACTACTTCCCCAGGCCCTTCCGAGGCCATGCCTCCCAAGAGGCCGAACCACGGACGCTTGTCTTCCGGCGTTTCGCGTTTACACGCTACTTTTGCGCGGGCCTGAGCAATAAACTTAGGCTGAAACACAATTGTCCAGGAAACAAAGAGCTAGTAAATATCACTATGGAACAGATACTACACTTTGATCCTCTGCCATGTACCACACAACACAAGATTGGTAAGAAATGGCTCGTTTTATTTATTCTGAGCTTACAGAATTGTGGCTCAAGGCCAGAAAAATGGGAGGGGGAACAAAACTTGGGGTGGTCTTCAGCTACTCTATCCTATACCTAGCTAATCAGATTCACGACCCATGCATACGTTACAATGATTCTCATTCACCATAAGAATTTGTCCATCATCACTCATACTTGTCAAGCACCAAAATACCGCGAAACGTACCGGGGACCTAAAAACGCCCCAAATGTACATAAAAATTTATTACAAATATAATACAAAAATATCTTTAAAAATTTGTACATGAAATGATATGATGGGAAGGGGGTGAGAAGAAACAAAAATCCCCAAAACAAAAAATAATTTCAAATGAATACATATACAAGGTGTTAGTAAGACCCAAACACACCCACATAATTAAAGAGGCCACTGTATTCTGCCTTCAAAGACAAAATCAAGTAGCTCTCTTTCTAAAGGGGAATGGAGATGCAGGGTTAAAATAAATGGGACTGGAGAATATATAAGGCTGACCCAGCCGAGAATGAAACGGGACAAAATAACTCTGGACAATGGGGATCTCGAACTGGATCATAACAAAAGCAAGGGAGCCGGGAACAGGCTAGGACAAACACATTCACTCACATTAACTAGGTACACAAAAGAATACTTTACCTTAACCACGGGAGGGGTTCCAAAGGAATCCACCCCGATGCGAGCAGCAGATCTAAAAAAGAAAATCAAGACTAGCCCCGGTCACACGAACCAGGCTCGCTGCATATATCCACCTTTTGCTAAAGTCTGTCGGGTGCAGCCGTTTCCGTTCAGTTCTAATCTTCATTTTGAGCTGGTGCTCAAAATATCGGATTAGATCCTGATCCGAAAGACGACCTCCCCGCAAGACTTCCTCCAGTCGCGTCATCCAGATCACCATTCTAGCCGTGGCCAGTAGCGACAGAAACACCATCCGCTTCACTCCAGAGTACGGGGGCGACACATTGTCCACAGCGTATGCGCGATCAATGAGCACAAGCTCCCGCGGCGCGATACGAGCAGTCAACTCGCCGACACGCGCCCACAACGGGCGAACGCGCGAACAATGGAAGAAGGCGTGCGCAGACGTCTCCTTAATTCCAAGGTTGCAACGCTCACAATCTGGCAAATCCGCCAGGCCCATTGCAAAACGCTTGTCATTGAGCGACAAACCATTCCGAGCCAATCGCCAGGTCAGAGAAAACTCAGAGTTGCTGAGCCAATCCGCGCCTGGCGCCCAAGACCAATGAGAGCGGTACTCCACTCTCGACATGCCGAGCTTACTCCACAGCTTATCCTTCACGGCACCCTCCACTAATCCCCGATAGAAGATTTTCCTAGGCTGTGAAAGGTCACTGGACCGTGGAATGGCCTGTAAAGCCGCCAGACATTCGAGCAGGAATTTCGGTCGCACCCAAGGCCTGACGGTCAGCCATAGGGTCGGGGGCGTGATGGTAAGGCAAGGGAACATGTCCCTCACTACCCCCGCAAGCAACCGATCTTCCTCCAACGCGCGCCTGAGGAATGCCAACCTTGAAGCGAGCACGTGGCTCCTCAAGTGTGGCATCCCCAGACCCCCTTGACACGGACGGAGGCAACAGACTCCTTTGTCGACCATGTGTTTGCGTCCTCTCCACAGACAGGAGAATAGCAAACGCTCGAGCGCCTTCTCATGATCGTCACAAAGGGGAAGTACTGACAGCCGGTAAAGGATCATGGGAAAGAGGTATGTGTTACACACCTCCGCCAAGCCCTTCACGGAGAGACCCCGTCGACGCCAAATCTTGACCGACGCGCCGACCTTTGCCAGTACTTCTGACCAGTTTTTCTCCAGCTGTAAGTCCGGACCGAACCAAACTCCGAGGAGCTTGACCGGCCCGTCCGTCCAGCTGAAGGGCCCCGGGAGGGAAACTCCCTTCCAGGCACCTAACCGCAAGCCGGATGACTTGTCGCAGTTAATTCTGGCCCCTGTCACCTTCTCGTACCGTACAAGCGCCTGGTGTACCGCCTCTATGTCCCTGCGGGAGGACACAAAGGTCGTTACGTCATCGGCGTACGCAGAAACCCTGGCTCGAGCTCCGCCAGGGACTTCAATTCCACGCAGGACCGGACTGCCCGTCTCGTCCCTTAGCCTGCGAAGGAGGGGCTCCAAACACAGGACATAAAGGAGAGAAGACAGTGGACAACCCTGTCGGACCGACCTAGACAGCGCGAAAGCGCCCGACAGCTTCCCGTTCACCTGTACCACAGCCTTGGGGGAGCGATACAGAAGGCTAATCCAGCGGCTGAAGTCGGGTTTGAATCCGGCGGCCTGCAGGACAGCAGCCAGGTAGCCATGGTCAATCCTATCAAATGCCTTGGACTGATCTAAATTGATCAGCGCGGCCTCATCGTCGTCTTCTACACCCTCTATGATCGTGCGAATCAAGTGCAGGTTGCTCTGAATTGTTCTCCCCTTCACAGAACAAGTCTGATCCGGTTCCAACAGAGACTCGGCAACTAGCTGCAAGCGATTCGTCAGGATCTTGGCCAAAATCTTTAACTCTGTGTTTAGCAGAGTTATGGGCCTGTAGTCATCTAGTTCCCTCCCAACCTTCTTGCCTTTTCTCAACAGCGTGATCACGCCCCTGGTGATCCGACCGGGGATGGACCCCTGCCGAAACCAGTGGTTGAACACGACAGCCAAGAGCGGGACAAAAAGGTGCGACATCCTCAAGTACAATTCATAGGGCAAACCATCCAAACCTGGCGACTTGCCACTGCTGACCTTCTTCAAAGCCACGTAGATTTCGTCCTCCGTAATCTCCCCTTCGCAGCTAGCCGCTTCAGCCGGCAAAAGCCGGGGAAAGTCAGCCAAATAGCTGCGAAACTCCTCGTCACGGAGACCAGGCTCCTTGGTAAATCGGTGCTCGAAATGCTGCCGGAACGCCTCGCACATGTCGTCGGTGGACCTAAGGAGATGTCCCTCCGGGTCGCGTACCTCTCGAATGTACCGGTCGCCGGCATGGCGAATTTCTTCCTTGCGCAGTTCCGCGCCCATGTTCACAGCTTCGGAAGACATCTTGCTTAACTTAGCCCTAATTACCTGACCCATGTAGCGCCCGCTAGTCGAGCGCTCCAGGGCCTCCCTGGCTAAGGCTATTTCTAGGGGATCCCCACCAGCCTCCGCCCGGGCGAAATTAGCACTAAGTGTCTTTGCCTCCGCAGCCTTATCTAAGTTGAGCCGCTGGCTATATTTGGTGGCGAAAGACCTAATGGAGTCCTTAAGGTTAACCCACCACTTACTCCCAATGACTCGCCCAATTAACGCCCTCTGCACTAGTCTTGTCAGCTGGTCACGAAAGTCCCGCCTGTCCAGTAAGGACTGATTGAACTTCCAATAACCAGCCAACCTAGGCCTAAATTCTAACGCCACACGGGCACAAACGAGTTTGTGGTCCGAGTAGCCTAACCAGTGGAACGTTGGACATTCTAAGAAGTCTATGTCGGCTTCTCTCACTAACATCCTATCCAGGTACGCAGATACCCGGGTAGAAGGCCAACTACGCGTCCACGTCCACATGCTCCCATCCGGATGATCGACCCGGTATCTATCGACGAGACCAAAATCGCCGATCAGATCAACCAGGCTACGATCACCACTCCACCCGCTAGCGCCCCTTCCTCTATCCCATTTGGGGGTTAGGACGGCATTCCAGTCCCCAACTAAGATTAGCCGTGTTGAATGCACCATGAAGGGCTCCAACAGCCGAAAGAAAGAGACACGCTCACCTTGAACATTGGGCGCATAAACCACAATCAGCCGGAACGACTTGCTTTTCACTGCAATATCGGCCACGATCAGCCGGCCCTCGGCACCGACATGGACAAGGTCCACCCTCGCGTCCAGGGTACGCTTGACCAGCAAAGAAACACCTCTGGCCAGCCGGCTCCCATATGCTGAATAGACGACAAAGTCGTTAGACAGCACACACGAGTCGACTTCGCAAACAAAGTGAGTCTCTTGGATCGCGGCCACATCCACGCCGAAGGACAAGAGGTCACGAAGCAGGCGAGCCGCCTTACCCCGATCCCTCAGGCCCTTCGCATTTATACTGGCTAACTTAATAGACATTCTTTAGATCTGAAACGAAAAAAAAACAGAGAAAAACATGCAACGAACGGCTCTACTCGCATACCGGGTAGAAATCTCGGGTAGCCGGGACCCCGACGGACTGTCCTAGGGACCCTGTACCAATGTCGGACGTAATCCGTCCGTCTAGAACAATTCCGCCGACGTCCGTAGGGTAGGTTAGCTTTAGAACCCTATACAGACAGGGGTGGATTAAAATGGGGAACCTCCCCGCACAATTTCGAGCCATTTTTCTCAACTCGGGAGTGTCTTCCTTGACCATAGTCAGTTTCGGGTAGCTCCTCTGCGCTTCCGCAATGTGCTCCCAGACCCGCAGGTTCCCTCCGGTGTTGCGGACCAGAGTAATGACCCCTGGGGCCTGGGAGAAGTTCCTGGGGTTCTCAGTGGATAACCCATCCACTGAGGTGAGCTTGAGGAGTGGTTTCAGCAGCTTACGTCGCTGCGACGACCACTCATCTGCGATACCGGGATCCACCTTCATGAGTGCCTCCCCACGCGGGAGGTCTTTCTTTTTTTTGGTCCTACTGGGAGTGGGCATAGGAGAAGGGGAGGGTGAGGGCGTTGACACACTGACTTTGTGGAGGGGGGTTAATTTGAAGGTTGGGGACTGGGAAGCTTTTTGCGGGGACGCGGGAAGGCTTCTAGCCTTTTCCGCGTAAGAAGTTCTTGCTGGCGACACCGGCAACGACGAGCATTTTTGTGCTCGTGGCCTCTTCTCTCTGCTTCTACTTCTTCGCCTTGTTTTCGGGCTGTCCTGCCGCTCCTCCACTTCTTCCTCTCTCCCCCTCTTTAGAGAAGTCGACCTCTCCACTTCCATTTCTTGTTGGGGGGACGGGCTCCTTTCCTTTCTCTGCTTGGGGGGAGACTTCTTCGCCGGTGCCTCCTTTGGTTTTGACGGTGTTATGGCAGGTGGCCGCACCTTCTCAGCGGGAGGAGTTTTGGCCTTCTTTCTGCCGACCACCTGCCACTCACCCTCCTTGTTTACACCTGGAGATTGTGCCGTTTGCGTTGGTTTGTCGCTCTCCTTCTCTGGCTGCTGCTTTGCTGGTTGAGCTGCTTGGGCCTTTGGGGCCGACTTCTTGGTCAGGCAGGCCCTAGCGACATGGTCTGCCGCCCCACAGACCCAACAGCACGGCTTCCTGCCTTCCACAACAATGAAAATGATGCGACCCCTGCAGGTGAGAATGTTAGGGATTTTGCTGATGTTTTCCTTGGATAGCGTCACCTGCAGGGTCATGTCTCCTGTCAGGAAGCCAGCCTTAGACCGTAGCGAGGAGACCACGGCCACCTTTCCGTAAGCGGCGAAAAAGGCGCCAACGTGGTCCTCTTCAATGTCCATGGGGACGCCATGCAGAGTGATCCTAACTTTGCGGGCACCCATATATTCGGTGCTGAACTGGAGAGTTTTTGTTTCCAGCACCGTACCGACCAAGCTTTTGGCCTCCTCCGCCGTGCCCAGCAGGACATCCCACATGGCATTACTCCTCCTCGCCACGGCCCTGGCTTTGATGTTTAGCTTTTTTATGGCTTCCTCCAAAGTATCCCTTGTCACTCCGATCATCTTATGGGATTTCAGGTCCTTTGAGATTAGCGTTATCACTCTGGTCTCGATATCCGCCAATTTGTCAGGCAGCGAGACCAGCTCGGTGCCCTTGATGTATTCTGCATACCTGGACCTTATTCTCTCATAGTAGGCTTCGTCCTTCGTGGTGATCTTGCTGGCAATATTCGCCCCTGTCCAACCTGAGGTTGAAGGTAGGGGGGATCCTGGTGTTGTAGGAGGGGGATTGTCCCGAGGCGGTAATGCCCAATCCCCCTCTTTCCCTCCCACCGAGTCCGTGGTGGGAGGCACGATCGCTTCTGGCCTTTCCGCGGCCATGCCTCCTAAGAGGCCGAACACCTGACAATCGCTTCCGGTGTTTCGCAGCTATAAAGCCACTACTTTTACGCGGCCTGAGCAATGAACTCAGGTGGAATTGATATGTCAGTCAAACCACAAGTCGTAGTAAACGCTACTATGGAACAGATACTACACTTTGATCCTACTCAAAAACCACATAACGCAATTTTGGGTAGGGAATGGCTCGTTTTATTTATTTGTATAAATACAAATTGTGGCTCAAGGCCAAAAACTGGGAGGGGGAACAAAACTTGGGGTGGTCTTCAGCTACTCTATCCTATACCTAGCTAATCAGATTCACGACCCATACATACGTTACAATGATTCTCATTCACCATAAGAATTTGTCCATCACCACTCATACTTATCAAGCACCAAAATACCGCAAAACATACCGGGGACCTAAAAACGCCCCAAATGTACATAAAAATTTTATTACTATATAATACAAAAATAACTTTAAAAATTTGTACATGAAATGATATGATGGGACGGGGGTATGAAGAAACAAAAATCCCCAAAACAAAAACAATTTCAAATGAATATTTATACCTTATGTTAGTAAGGCCCAAACACACCCACATAATTAAAGAGGCCACTGTATTCTGCCTGTAGAGACAAAATCAAGCCGCTCTCTTTCTAAGGGGAATGGAGAAGTAGGGTACAAAAATAAAATGGACTGGAGAGTATATAAGGCTGACCCAGCCGAGAATGAAACGGGACAAAATAACTCTGGACAATGGGGATCTCGAACTGGATCATAACAAAAGCAAGGGAGCCGGGAACAGGCCGGGACTAACACTATCACTCACATTAACTAGGTATACAAAAGAATACTTTACCTTAACCACGGGAGGGGTTCCAGAGGAATCCACCCCGATGCGAGCAGCAGATCTAAAAAGAAAATCAAGACTAGCCCCGGTCACACGAACCAGGCTCGCTGCATATATCCACCTTTTGCTAAAGTCTGTCGGGTGCAGCCGTTTCCGTTCAGTTCTAATGTTCATTTTGAGCTGGTGCTCAAAATATCGGATTAGATCCTGATCCGAAAGACGGCCTCCCCGCAAGACTTCCTCCAGACGCGTCATCCAAATCACCATTCTAGCCGTGGCCAGTAGCGACAGAAACACCATCCGCTTCACTCCAGAGTACGGGGGCGACACATTGTCCACAGCGTATGCGCGATCAATGAGCACAAGCTCCCGCGGCGCGATACGAGCAGTCAACTCGCCGACACGCGCCCACAACGGGCGAACGCGCGAACAATGGAAGAAGGCGTGCGCAGACGTCTCCTTAATTCCAAGGTTGCAACGTTCACAATCTGGCAAATCCGCCAGGCCCATTGCGAAACGCTTGTCATTGAGCGACAAACCATTCCGAGCCAATCGCCAGGTCAGAGAAAACTCAGAGTTGCTGAGCCAATCCGCGCCTGGCGCCCAAGACCAATGAGAGCGGTACTCCACTCTCGACATGCCGAGCTTACTCCACAGCTTATCCTTCACGGCACCCTCCACTAATCCCCGATAGAAGATTTTCCTAGGCTGTGAAAGGTCACTGGACCGTGGAATGGCCTGTAAAGCCGCCAGACATTCGAGCAGGAATTTCGGTCGCACCCAAGGCCTGACGGTCAGCCATAGGGTCGGGGGCGTGATGGTAAGGCAAGGGAACATGTCCCTCACTACCCCCGCAAGCAACCGATCTTCCTCCAACGCGCGCCTGAGGAATGCCAACCTTGAAGCGAGCACGTGGCTCCTCAAGTGTGGCATCCCCAGACCCCCTTGACACGGACGGAGGCAACAGACTCCTTTGTCGACCATGTGTTTGCGTCCTCTCCACAGACAGGAGAATAGCAAACGCTCGAGCGCCTTCTCATGATCGTCACAAAGGGGAAGTACTGACAGCCGGTAAAGGATCATGGGAAAGAGGTATGTGTTACACACCTCCGCCAAGCCCTTCACGGAGAGACCCCGTCGACGCCAAATCTTGACCGACGCGCCGACCTTTGCCAGTACTTCTGACCAGTTTTTCTCCAGCTGTAAGTCCGGACCGAACCAAACTCCGAGGAGCTTGACCGGCCCGTCCGTCCAGCTGAAGGGCCCCGGGAGGGAAACTCCCTTCCAGGCACCTAACCGCAAGCCGGATGACTTGTCGCAGTTAATTCTGGCCCCTGTCACCTTCTCGTACCGTACAAGCGCCTGGTGTACCGCCTCTATGTCCCTGCGGGAGGACACAAAGGTCGTTACGTCATCGGCGTACGCAGAAACCCTGGCTCGAGCTCCGCCAGGGACTTCAATTCCACGCAGGACCGGACTGCCCGTCTCGTCCCTTAGCCTGCGAAGGAGGGGCTCCAAACACAGGACATAAAGGAGAGAAGACAGTGGACAACCCTGTCGGACCGACCTAGACAGCGCGAAAGCGCCCGACAGCTTCCCGTTCACCTGTACCACAGCCTTGGGGGAGCGATACAGAAGGCTAATCCAGCGGCTGAAGTCGGGTTTGAATCCGGCGGCCTGCAGGACAGCAGCCAGGTAGCCATGGTCAATCCTATCAAATGCCTTGGACTGATCTAAATTGATCAGCGCGGCCTCATCGTCGTCTTCTACACCCTCTATGATCGTGCGAATCAAGTGCAGGTTGCTCTGAATTGTTCTCCCCTTCACAGAACAAGTCTGATCCGGTTCCAACAGAGACTCGGCAACTAGCTGCAAGCGATTCGTCAGGATCTTGGCCAAAATCTTTAACTCTGTGTTTAGCAGAGTTATGGGCCTGTAGTCATCTAGTTCCCTCCCAACCTTCTTGCCTTTTCTCAACAGCGTGATCACGCCCCTGGTGATCCGACCGGGGATGGACCCCTGCCGAAACCAGTGGTTGAACACGACAGCCAAGAGCGGGACAAAAAGGTGCGACATCCTCAAGTACAATTCATAGGGCAAACCATCCAAACCTGGCGACTTGCCACTGCTGACCTTCTTCAAAGCCACGTAGATTTCGTCCTCCGTAATCTCCCCTTCGCAGCTAGCCGCTTCAGCCGGCAAAAGCCGGGGAAAGTCAGCCAAATAGCTGCGAAACTCCTCGTCACGGAGACCAGGCTCCTTGGTAAATCGGTGCTCGAAATGCTGCCGGAACGCCTCGCACATGTCGTCGGTGGACCTAAGGAGATGTCCCTCCGGGTCGCGTACCTCTCGAATGTACCGGTCGCCGGCATGGCGAATTTCTTCCTTGCGCAGTTCCGCGCCCATGTTCACAGCTTCGGAAGACATCTTGCTTAACTTAGCCCTAATTACCTGACCCATGTAGCGCCCGCTAGTCGAGCGCTCCAGGGCCTCCCTGGCTAAGGCTATTTCTAGGGGATCCCCACCAGCCTCCGCCCGGGCGAAATTAGCACTAAGTGTCTTTGCCTCCGCAGCCTTATCTAAGTTGAGCCGCTGGCTATATTTGGTGGCGAAAGACCTAATGGAGTCCTTAAGGTTAACCCACCACTTACTCCCAATGACTCGCCCAATTAACGCCCTCTGCACTAGTCTTGTCAGCTGGTCACGAAAGTCCCGCCTGTCCAGTAAGGACTGATTGAACTTCCAATAACCAGCCAACCTAGGCCTAAATTCTAACGCCACACGGGCACAAACGAGTTTGTGGTCCGAGTAGCCTAACCAGTGGAACGTTGGACATTCTAAGAAGTCTATGTCGGCTTCTCTCACTAACATCCTATCCAGGTACGCAGATACCCGGGTAGAAGGCCAACTACGCGTCCACGTCCACATGCTCCCATCCGGATGATCGACCCGGTATCTATCGACGAGACCAAAATCGCCGATCAGATCAACCAGGCTACGATCACCACTCCACCCGCTAGCGCCCCTTCCTCTATCCCATTTGGGGGTTAGGACGGCATTCCAGTCCCCAACTAAGATTAGCCGTGTTGAATGCACCATGAAGGGCTCCAACAGCCGAAAGAAAGAGACACGCTCACCTTGAACATTGGGCGCATAAACCACAATCAGCCGGAACGACTTGCTTTTCACTGCAATATCGGCCACGATCAGCCGGCCCTCGGCACCGACATGGACAAGGTCCACCCTCGCGTCCAGGGTACGCTTGACCAGCAAAGAAACACCTCTGGCCAGCCGGCTCCCATATGCTGAATAGACGACAAAGTCGTTAGACAGCACACACGAGTCGACTTCGCAAACAAAGTGAGTCTCTTGGATCGCGGCCACATCCACGCCGAAGGACAAGAGGTCACGAAGCAGGCGAGCCGCCTTACCCCGATCCCTCAGGCCCTTCGCATTTATACTGGCTAACTTAATAGACATTCTTTAGATCTGAAACGAAAAAAAAACAGAGAAAAACATGCAACGAACGGCTCTACTCGCATACCGGGTAGAAATCTCGGGTAGCCGGGACCCCGACGGACTGTCCTAGGGACCCTGTACCAATGTCGGACGTAATCCGTCCGTCTAGAACAATTCCGCCGACGTCCGTAGGGTAGGTTAGCTTTAGAACCCTATACAGACAGGGGTGGATTAAAATGGGGAACCTCCCCGCACAATTTCGAGCCATTTTTCTCAACTCGGGAGTGTCTTCCTTGACCATAGTCAGTTTCGGGTAGCTCCTCTGCGCTTCCGCAATGTGCTCCCAGACCCGCAGGTTCCCTCCGGTGTTGCGGACCAGAGTAATGACCCCTGGGGCCTGGGAGAAGTTCCTGGGGTTCTCAGTGGATAACCCATCCACTGAGGTGAGCTTGAGGAGTGGTTTCAGCAGCTTACGTCGCTGCGACGACCACTCATCTGCGATACCGGGATCCACCTTCATGAGTGCCTCCCCACGCGGGAGGTCTTTTCTTTTTTTTGGTCCTACTGGGAGTGGGCATAGGAGAAGGGGAGGGTGAGGGCGTTGACACACTGACTTTGTGGAGGGGGGTTAATTTGAAGGTTGGGGACTGGGAAGCTTTTTGCGGGGACGCGGGAAGGCTTCTAGCCTTTTCCGCGTAAGAAGTTCTTGCTGGCGACACCGGCAACGACGAGCATTTTTGTGCTCGTGGCCTCTTCTCTCTGCTTCTACTTCTTCGCCTTGTTTTCGGGCTGTCCTGCCGCTCCTCCACTTCTTCCTCTCTCCCCCTCTTTAGAGAAGTCGACCTCTCCACTTCCATTTCTTGTTGGGGGGACGGGCTCCTTTCCTTTCTCTGCTTGGGGGGAGACTTCTTCGCCGGTGCCTCCTTTGGTTTTGACGGTGTTATGGCAGGTGGCCGCACCTTCTCAGCGGGAGGAGTTTTGGCCTTCTTTCTGCCGACCACCTGCCACTCACCCTCCTTGTTTACACCTGGAGATTGTGCCGTTTGCGTTGGTTTGTCGCTCTCCTTCTCTGGCTGCTGCTTTGCTGGTTGAGCTGCTTGGGCCTTTGGGGCCGACTTCTTGGTCAGGCAGGCCCTAGCGACATGGTCTGCCGCCCCACAGACCCAACAGCACGGCTTCCTGCCTTCCACAACAATGAAAATGATGCGACCCCTGCAGGTGAGAATGTTAGGGATTTTGCTGATGTTTTCCTTGGATAGCGTCACCTGCAGGGTCATGTCTCCTGTCAGGAAGCCAGCCTTAGACCGTAGCGAGGAGACCACGGCCACCTTTCCGTAAGCGGCGAAAAAGGCGCCAACGTGGTCCTCTTCAATGTCCATGGGGACGCCATGCAGAGTGATCCTAACTTTGCGGGCACCCATATATTCGGTGCTGAACTGGAGAGTTTTTGTTTCCAGCACCGTACCGACCAAGCTTTTGGCCTCCTCCGCCGTGCCCAGCAGGACATCCCACATGGCATTACTCCTCCTCGCCACGGCCCTGGCTTTGATGTTTAGCTTTTTTATGGCTTCCTCCAAAGTATCCCTTGTCACTCCGATCATCTTATGGGATTTCAGGTCCTTTGAGATTAGCGTTATCACTCTGGTCTCGATATCCGCCAATTTGTCAGGCAGCGAGACCAGCTCGGTGCCCTTGATGTATTCTGCATACCTGGACCTTATTCTCTCATAGTAGGCTTCGTCCTTCGTGGTGATCTTGCTGGCAATATTCGCCCCTGTCCAACCTGAGGTTGAAGGTAGGGGGGATCCTGGTGTTGTAGGAGGGGGATTGTCCCGAGGCGGTAATGCCCAATCCCCCTCTTTCCCTCCCACCGAGTCCGTGGTGGGAGGCACGATCGCTTCTGGCCTTTCCGCGGCCATGCCTCCTAAGAGGCCGAACACCTGACAATCGCTTCCGGTGTTTCGCAGCTATAAAGCCACTACTTTTACGCGGCCTGAGCAATGAACTCAGGTGGAATTGATATGTCAGTCAAACCACAAGTCGTAGTAAACGCTACTATGGAACAGATACTACACTTTGATCCTACTCAAAAACCACATAACGCAATTTTGGGTAGGGAATGGCTCGTTTTATTTATTTTGTTTTTACACAAAATTGTGGCTCAAGGCCAAAAACTGGGAGGGGGAACAAAACTTGGGGTGGTCTTCAGCTACTCTATCCTATACCTAGCTAACCAGATTCACGACCCATACATACGTTACAATGATTCTCATTCACCATAAGAATTTGCCCATCAACACTCATACCTATCAAGCACCAAAAAACCGCAAAACATACCGGGGACCTAAAAACGCCCCAAATGTACATAAAAATTTATTACTATATACAAATATAATACAAAAATAACTTTAAAAATTTGTACATGAAATGATATGATGGGAAGGGGGTATGAAGAAACAAAAAATCCCCAAAACAAAAACAATTTCAAATGAATATTTATACATTATGTTAGTAAGACCCAAACACACCCACATAATTAAAGAGGCCACTGTATTCTGCCTGTATAGACAAAATCAAGCCGCTCTCTTTCTACGGGGAATGGAGAAATAGGTTAAAAAATAAAATGGACTGGAGAATATATAAGGCTGACCCAGCCGAGAATAAAACGGGACAAAATAACTCTGGACAATGGGGATCTCGAACTGGATCATAACAAAAGCAAGGGAGCCGGGAACAGGCTAGGACAAACCCACTCACTCACGTTAACTAGGTACACAAAAGAATACTTTACCTTAACCACGGGAGGGGTTCCAGAGGAATCCACCCCGATGCGAGCAGCAGATCTAAAAAAGAAAATCAAGACTAGCCCCGGTCACACGAACCAGGCTCGCTGCATATATCCACCTTTTGCTAAAGTCTGTCGGGTGCAGCCGTTTCCGTTCAGTTCTAATCTTCATTTTGAGCTGGTGCTCAAAATATCGGATTAGATCCTGATCCGAAAGACGACCTCCCCGCAAGACTTCCTCCAGTCGCGTCATCCAGATCACCATTCTAGCCGTGGCCAGTAGCGACAGAAACACCATCCGCTTCACTCCAGAGTACGGGGGCGACACATTGTCCACAGCGTATGCGCGATCAATGAGCACAAGCTCCCGCGGCGCGATACGAGCAGTCAACTCGCCGACACGCGCCCACAACGGGCGAACGCGCGAACAATGGAAGAAGGCGTGCGCAGACGTCTCCTTAATTCCAAGGTCGCAACGTTCACAATCTGGCAAATCCGCCAGGCCCATTGCGAAACGCTTGTCATTGAGCGACAAACCATTCCGAGCCAATCGCCAGGTCAGAGAAAACTCAGAGTTGCTGAGCCAATCCGCACCTGGCGCCCAAGACCAATGAGAGCGGTACTCCACTCTCGACATGCCGAGCTTACTCCACAGCTTATCCTTCACGGCACCCTCCACTAATCCCCGATAGAAGATTTTCCTAGGCTGTGAAAGGTCACTGGACCGTGGAATGGCCTGTAAAGCCGCCAGACATTCGAGCAGGAATTTCGGTCGCACCCAAGGCCTGACGGTCAGCCATAGGGTCGGGGGCGTGATGGTAAGGCAAGGGAACATGTCCCTCACTACCCCCGCAAGCAACCGATCTTCCTCCAACGCGCGCCTGAGGAATGCCAACCTCGAAGCGAGCACGTGGCTCCTCAAGTGTGGCATCCCCAGACCCCCTTGACACGGACGGAGGCAACAGACTCCTTTGTCGACCATGTGTTTGCGTCCTCTCCACAGACAGGAGAATAGCAAACGCTCGAGCGCCTTCTCATGATCGTCACAAAGGGGAAGTACTGACAGCCGGTAAAGGATCATGGGAAAGAGGTATGTGTTACACACCTCCGCCAAGCCCTTCACGGAGAGACCCCGTCGACGCCAAATCTTGACCGACGCGCCGACCTTTGCCAGTACTTCTGACCAGTTTTTCTCCAGCTGTAAGTCCGGACCGAACCAAACTCCGAGGAGCTTGACCGGCCCGTCCGTCCAGCTGAAGGGCCCCGGGAGGGAAACTCCCTTCCAGGCACCTAACCGCAAGCCGGATGACTTGTCGCAGTTAATTCTGGCCCCTGTCACCTTCTCGTACCGTACAAGCGCCTGGTGTACCGCCTCTATGTCCCTGCGGGAGGACACAAAGGTCGTTACGTCATCGGCGTACGCAGAAACCCTGGCTCGAGCTCCGCCAGGGACTTCAATTCCACGCAGGACCGGACTGCCCGTCTCGTCCCTTAGCCTGCGAAGGAGGGGCTCCAAACACAGGACATAAAGGAGAGAAGACAGTGGACAACCCTGTCGGACCGACCTAGACAGCGCGAAAGCGCCCGACAGCTTCCCGTTCACCTGTACCACAGCCTTGGGGGAGCGATACAGAAGGCTAATCCAGCGGCTGAAGTCGGGTTTGAATCCGGCGGCCTGCAGGACAGCAGCCAGGTAGCCATGGTCAATCCTATCAAATGCCTTGGACTGATCTAAATTGATCAGCGCGGCCTCATCGTCGTCTTCTACACCCTCTATGATCGTGCGAATCAAGTGCAGGTTGCTCTGAATTGTTCTCCCCTTCACAGAACAAGTCTGATCCGGTTCCAACAGAGACTCGGCAACTAGCTGCAAGCGATTCGTCAGGATCTTGGCCAAAATCTTTAACTCTGTGTTTAGCAGAGTTATGGGCCTGTAGTCATCTAGTTCCCTCCCAACCTTCTTGCCTTTTCTCAACAGCGTGATCACGCCCCTGGTGATCCGACCGGGGATGGACCCCTGCCGAAACCAGTGGTTGAACACGACAGCCAAGAGCGGGACAAAAAGGTGCGACATCCTCAAGTACAATTCATAGGGCAAACCATCCAAACCTGGCGACTTGCCACTGCTGACCTTCTTCAAAGCCACGTAGATTTCGTCCTCCGTAATCTCCCCTTCGCAGCTAGCCGCTTCAGCCGGCAAAAGCCGGGGAAAGTCAGCCAAATAGCTGCGAAACTCCTCGTCACGGAGACCAGGCTCCTTGGTAAATCGGTGCTCGAAATGCTGCCGGAACGCCTCGCACATGTCGTCGGTGGACCTAAGGAGATGTCCCTCCGGGTCGCGTACCTCTCGAATGTACCGGTCGCCGGCATGGCGAATTTCTTCCTTGCGCAGTTCCGCGCCCATGTTCACAGCTTCGGAAGACATCTTGCTTAACTTAGCCCTAATTACCTGACCCATGTAGCGCCCGCTAGTCGAGCGCTCCAGGGCCTCCCTGGCTAAGGCTATTTCTAGGGGATCCCCACCAGCCTCCGCCCGGGCGAAATTAGCACTAAGTGTCTTTGCCTCCGCAGCCTTATCTAAGTTGAGCCGCTGGCTATATTTGGTGGCGAAAGACCTAATGGAGTCCTTAAGGTTAACCCACCACTTACTCCCAATGACTCGCCCAATTAACGCCCTCTGCACTAGTCTTGTCAGCTGGTCACGAAAGTCCCGCCTGTCCAGTAAGGACTGATTGAACTTCCAATAACCAGCCAACCTAGGCCTAAATTCTAACGCCACACGGGCACAAACGAGTTTGTGGTCCGAGTAGCCTAACCAGTGGAACGTTGGACATTCTAAGAAGTCTATGTCGGCTTCTCTCACTAACATCCTATCCAGGTACGCAGATACCCGGGTAGAAGGCCAACTACGCGTCCACGTCCACATGCTCCCATCCGGATGATCGACCCGGTATCTATCGACGAGACCAAAATCGCCGATCAGATCAACCAGGCTACGATCACCACTCCACCCGCTAGCGCCCCTTCCTCTATCCCATTTGGGGGTTAGGACGGCATTCCAGTCCCCAACTAAGATTAGCCGTGTTGAATGCACCATGAAGGGCTCCAACAGCCGAAAGAAAGAGACACGCTCACCTTGAACATTGGGCGCATAAACCACAATCAGCCGGAACGACTTGCTTTTCACTGCAATATCGGCCACGATCAGCCGGCCCTCGGCACCGACATGGACAAGGTCCACCCTCGCGTCCAGGGTACGCTTGACCAGCAAAGAAACACCTCTGGCCAGCCGGCTCCCATATGCTGAATAGACGACAAAGTCGTTAGACAGCACACACGAGTCGACTTCGCAAACAAAGTGAGTCTCTTGGATCGCGGCCACATCCACGCCGAAGGACAAGAGGTCACGAAGCAGGCGAGCCGCCTTACCCCGATCCCTCAGGCCCTTCGCATTTATACTGGCTAACTTAATAGACATTCTTTAGATCTGAAACGAAAAAAAAAACAGAGAAAAACATGCAACGAACGGCTCTACTCGCATACCGGGTAGAAATCTCGGGTAGCCGGGACCCCGACGGACTGTCCTAGGGACCCTGTACCAATGTCGGACGTAATCCGTCCGTCTAGAACAATTCCGCCGACGTCCGTAGGGTAGGTTAGCTTTAGAACCCTATACAGACAGGGGTGGATTAAAATGGGGAACCTCCCCGCACAATTTCGAGCCATTTTTCTCAACTCGGGAGTGTCTTCCTTGACCATAGTCAGTTTCGGGTAGCTCCTCTGCGCTTCCGCAATGTGCTCCCAGACCCGCAGGTTCCCTCCGGTGTTGCGGACCAGAGTAATGACCCCCTGGGGCCTGGGAGAAGTTCCTGGGGTTCTCAGTGGATAACCCATCCACTGAGGTGAGCTTGAGGAGTGGTTTCAGCAGCTTACGTCGCTGCGACGACCACTCATCTGCGATACCGGGATCCACCTTCATGAGTGCCTCCCCACGCGGGAGGTCTTTCTTTTTTTTGGTCCTACTGGGAGTGGGCATAGGAGAAGGGGAGGGTGAGGGCGTTGACACACTGACTTTGTGGAGGGGGGTTAATTTGAAGGTTGGGGACTGGGAAGCTTTTTGCGGGGACGCGGGAAGGCTTCTAGCCTTTTCCGCGTAAGAAGTTCTTGCTGGCGACACCGGCAACGACGAGCATTTTTGTGCTCGTGGCCTCTTCTCTCTGCTTCTACTTCTTCGCCTTGTTTTCGGGCTGTCCTGCCGCTCCTCCACTTCTTCCTCTCTCCCCCTCTTTAGAGAAGTCGACCTCTCCACTTCCATTTCTTGTTGGGGGGACGGGCTCCTTTCCTTTCTCTGCTTGGGGGGAGACTTCTTCGCCGGTGCCTCCTTTGGTTTTGACGGTGTTATGGCAGGTGGCCGCACCTTCTCAGCGGGAGGAGTTTTGGCCTTCTTTCTGCCGACCACCTGCCACTCACCCTCCTTGTTTACACCTGGAGATTGTGCCGTTTGCGTTGGTTTGTCGCTCTCCTTCTCTGGCTGCTGCTTTGCTGGTTGAGCTGCTTGGGCCTTTGGGGCCGACTTCTTGGTCAGGCAGGCCCTAGCGACATGGTCTGCCGCCCCACAGACCCAACAGCACGGCTTCCTGCCTTCCACAACAATGAAAATGATGCGACCCCTGCAGGTGAGAATGTTAGGGATTTTGCTGATGTTTTCCTTGGATAGCGTCACCTGCAGGGTCATGTCTCCTGTCAGGAAGCCAGCCTTAGACCGTAGCGAGGAGACCACGGCCACCTTTCCGTAAGCGGCGAAAAAGGCGCCAACGTGGTCCTCTTCAATGTCCATGGGGACGCCATGCAGAGTGATCCTAACTTTGCGGGCACCCATATATTCGGTGCTGAACTGGAGAGTTTTTGTTTCCAGCACCGTACCGACCAAGCTTTTGGCCTCCTCCGCCGTGCCCAGCAGGACATCCCACATGGCATTACTCCTCCTCGCCACGGCCCTGGCTTTGATGTTTAGCTTTTTTATGGCTTCCTCCAAAGTATCCCTTGTCACTCCGATCATCTTATGGGATTTCAGGTCCTTTGAGATTAGCGTTATCACTCTGGTCTCGATATCCGCCAATTTGTCAGGCAGCGAGACCAGCTCGGTGCCCTTGATGTATTCTGCATACCTGGACCTTATTCTCTCATAGTAGGCTTCGTCCTTCGTGGTGATCTTGCTGGCAATATTCGCCCCTGTCCAACCTGAGGTTGAAGGTAGGGGGGATCCTGGTGTTGTAGGAGGGGGATTGTCCCGAGGCGGTAATGCCCAATCCCCCTCTTTCCCTCCCACCGAGTCCGTGGTGGGAGGCACGATCGCTTCTGGCCTTTCCGCGGCCATGCCTCCTAAGAGGCCGAACACCTGACAATCGCTTCCGGTGTTTCGCAGCTATAAAGCCACTACTTTTACGCGGCCTGAGCAATGAACTCAGGTGGAATTGATATGTCAGTCAAACCACAAGTCGTAGTAAACGCTACTATGGAACAGATACTACACTTTGATCCTACTCAAAAACCACATAACGCAATTTTGGGTAGGGAATGGCTCGTTTTATTTATACTGAGCAATACAGCATTATGGCACAAGGCCAGAAAAATGGGAGGGGGAACAAAACTTGGGGTGGTCTTCAGCTACTCTATCCTATACCTAGCTAATCAGATTCACGACCCATGCATACGTTACAATGATTCTCATTCACCATAAGAATTTGTCCATCACCATTCATACTTATCAAGCACCAAAATACCGCAAAACATAACGGGGACCTAAAAACGCCCCAAATGTACATAAAAATTTATTACTATATACAAATATAATACAAAAATAACTTTAAAAATTTGTACATGAAATGATATGATGGGAAGGGGGTATGAAGAAACAAAAAATCCCCAAAACAAAAACAATTTCAAATGAATATTTATACATAATGTTAGTAAGACCCAAACACACCCACATAATTAAAGAGGCCGCTGTATTCTGTCTTAAAAGACAAAATCAAGAAGCACTCTTTCTAAGGGGAATGGAGAAGCAGGGAACAAAAATAAATGGGACTGGAGAATATATAAGGCTGACCCAGCCGAGAATAAAACGGGACAAAATAACTCTGGACAATGGGGATCTCGAACTGGATCATAACAAAAGCAAGGGAGCCGGGAACAGGCTAGGACAAACCCACTCACTCACATTAACTAGGTACACAAAAGAATACTTTACCTTAACCACGGGAGGGGTTCCAGAGGAATCCACCCCGATGCGAGCAGCAGATCTAAAAAAGAAAATCAAGACTAGCCCCGGTCACACGAACCAGGCTCGCTGCATATATCCACCTTTTGCTAAAGTCTGTCGGGTGCAGCCGTTTCCGTTCAGTTCTAATCTTCATTTTGAGCTGGTGCTCAAAATATCGGATTAGATCCTGATCCGAAAGACGACCTCCCCGCAAGACTTCCTCCAGACGCGTCATCCAAATCACCATTCTAGCCGTGGCCAGTAGCGACAGAAACACCATCCGCTTCACTCCAGAGTACGGGGGCGACACATTGTCCACAGCGTATGCGCGATCAATGAGCACAAGCTCCCGCGGCGCGATACGAGCAGTCAACTCGCCGACACGCGCCCACAACGGGCGAACGCGCGAACAATGGAAGAAGGCGTGCGCAGACGTCTCCTTAATTCCAAGGTCGCAACGTTCACAATCTGGCAAATCCGCCAGGCCCATTGCGAAACGCTTGTCATTGAGCGACAAACCATTCCGAGCCAATCGCCAGGTCAGAGAAAACTCAGAGTTGCTGAGCCAATCCGCACCTGGCGCCCAAGACCAATGAGAGCGGTACTCCACTCTCGACATGCCGAGCTTACTCCACAGCTTATCCTTCACGGCACCCTCCACTAATCCCCGATAGAAGATTTTCCTAGGCTGTGAAAGGTCACTGGACCGTGGAATGGCCTGTAAAGCCGCCAGACATTCGAGCAGGAATTTCGGTCGCACCCAAGGCCTGACGGTCAGCCATAGGGTCGGGGGCGTGATGGTAAGGCAAGGGAACATGTCCCTCACTACCCCCGCAAGCAACCGATCTTCCTCCAACGCGCGCCTGAGGAATGCCAACCTCGAAGCGAGCACGTGGCTCCTCAAGTGTGGCATCCCCAGACCCCCTTGACACGGACGGAGGCAACAGACTCCTTTGTCGACCATGTGTTTGCGTCCTCTCCACAGACAGGAGAATAGCAAACGCTCGAGCGCCTTCTCATGATCGTCACAAAGGGGAAGTACTGACAGCCGGTAAAGGATCATGGGAAAGAGGTATGTGTTACACACCTCCGCCAAGCCCTTCACGGAGAGACCCCGTCGACGCCAAATCTTGACCGACGCGCCGACCTTTGCCAGTACTTCTGACCAGTTTTTCTCCAGCTGTAAGTCCGGACCGAACCAAACTCCGAGGAGCTTGACCGGCCCGTCCGTCCAGCTGAAGGGCCCCGGGAGGGAAACTCCCTTCCAGGCACCTAACCGCAAGCCGGATGACTTGTCGCAGTTAATTCTGGCCCCTGTCACCTTCTCGTACCGTACAAGCGCCTGGTGTACCGCCTCTATGTCCCTGCGGGAGGACACAAAGGTCGTTACGTCATCGGCGTACGCAGAAACCCTGGCTCGAGCTCCGCCAGGGACTTCAATTCCACGCAGGACCGGACTGCCTGTCTCGTCCCTTAGCCTGCGAAGGAGGGGCTCCAAACACAGGACATAAAGGAGAGAAGACAGTGGACAACCCTGTCGGACCGACCTAGACAGCGCGAAAGCGCCCGACAGCTTCCCGTTCACCTGTACCACAGCCTTGGGGGAGCGATACAGAAGGCTAATCCAGCGGCTGAAGTCGGGTTTGAATCCGGCGGCCTGCAGGACAGCAGCCAGGTAGCCATGGTCAATCCTATCAAATGCCTTGGACTGATCTAAATTGATCAGCGCGGCCTCATCGTCGTCTTCTACACCCTCTATGATCGTGCGAATCAAGTGCAGGTTGCTCTGAATTGTTCTCCCTTCACAGAACAAGTCTGATCCGGTTCCAACAGAGACTCGGCAACTAGCTGCAAGCGATTCGTCAGGATCTTGGCCAAAATCTTTAACTCTGTGTTTAGCAGAGTTATGGGCCTGTAATCATCTAGTTCCCTCCCAACCTTCTTGCCTTTTCTCAACAGCGTGATCACGCCCCTGGTGATCCGACCGGGGATGGACCCCTGCCGAAACCAGTGGTTGAACACGACAGCCAAGAGCGGGACAAAAAGGTGCGACATCCTCAAGTACAATTCATAGGGCAAACCATCCAAACCTGGCGACTTGCCACTGCCGACCTTCTTCAAAGCCACGTAGATTTCGTCCTCCGTAATCTCCCCTTCGCAGCTAGCCGCTTCAGCCGGCAAAAGCCGGGGAAAGTCAGCCAAATAGCTGCGAAACTCCTCGTCACGGAGACCAGGCTCCTTGGTAAATCGGTGCTCGAAATGCTGCCGGAACGCCTCGCACATGTCGTCGGTGGACCTAAGGAGATGTCCCTCCGGGTCGCGTACCTCTCGAATGTACCGGTCGCCGGCATGGCGAATTTCTTCCTTGCGCAGTTCCGCGCCCATGTTCACAGCTTCGGAAGACATCTTGCTTAACTTAGCCCTAATTACCTGACCCATGTAGCGCCCGCTAGTCGAGCGCTCCAGGGCCTCCCTGGCTAAGGCTATTTCTAGGGGATCCCCACCAGCCTCCGCCCGGGCGAAATTAGCACTAAGTGTCTTTGCCTCCGCAGCCTTATCTAGGTTGAGCCGCTGGCTATATTTGGTGGCGAAAGACCTAATGGAGTCCTTAAGGTTAACCCACCACTTGCTCCCAATGACTCGCCCAATTAACGCCCGCTGCACTAGTTTTGTCAGCTGGTCACGAAAGTCCCGCCTGTCCAGTAAGGACTGATTGAACTTCCAATAACCAGCCAACCTAGGCCTAAATTCTAACGCCACCCGGGCACAAACGAGTTTGTGGTCCGAGTAGCCTAACCAGTGGAACGTTGGACATTCTAGGAAGTCTATATCGGCTTCTCTCACTAACATCCTATCCAGGTATGCAGATACCCGGGTAGAAGGCCAACTACGCGTCCACGTCCACATGCTCCCTTCCGGATGATCGACCCGGTATCTATCGACGAGACCAAATTCGCCGATCAGATCAACCAGGCTACGATCACCACTCCACCCGCTAGCGCCCCTTCCTCTATCCCATTTGGGGGTTAGGACGGCATTCCAGTCCCCAACTAAGATTAGCCGTGTTGAATGCACCATGAAGGGCTCCAACAGCCGAAAGAAAGAGACACGCTCACCTTGAACATTGGGCGCATAAACCACAATCAGCCGGAACGACTTGCTTTTCACTGCAATATCGGCCACGATCAGCCGGCCCTCGGCACCGACATGGACAAGGTCCACCCTCGCGTCCAGGGTACGCTTGACCAGCAAAGAAACACCTCTGGCCAGCCGGCTCCCATATGCTGAATAGACGACAAAGTCGTTAGACAGCACACACGAGTCGACTTCGCAAACAAAGTGAGTCTCTTGGATCGCGGCCACATCCACGCCGAAGGACAAGAGGTCACGAAGCAGGCGAGCCGCCTTACCCCGATCCCTCAGGCCCTTCGCATTTATACTGGCTAACTTAATAGACATTCTTTAGATCTGAAATGAGAAAAACAAAAAGACATGCAACAAGGCTCTACTCGCATACGGGACGGAAATCTCTAGCAGATAGGACCCCGACGGACTGTCCTAGGGACCCTGTACCAACATCGGACGTAATCCGTCCGTCCAAGACAATTCCGCCGACGTCCGTGGGGTAGGTTAGCTTTAGAACCCTATACAGACAGGGGTGGAGTAGAACGGGGAACCTCCCCGAACAATTCTTGGACATCTTTTTCAATTCAGGAGTGTTCTCCTGACACATTCTAATATGAGAGTAATGTCTCTTGACTTCTGCAATATGGTCCCAGACCCTCAGGTTGCCACCGGTATTCCTTACCAGGGTGATGACACCTGGGGCCTGGGGAAAGTTTTTGGGGTCTTCTGTAGATAAGCCGTCTACAGAGGTCATCCTCAAGAGTGGTTTGAGCAATTTACGTCTATGAGACGACCACTCTGCCGAGATGTCCTCCTCTACTCTCATTAGCGCTTCCCCTCGGGGCAGGGCTTTTTTCTTTTTTGCCCGTGTGGGAGTGGGCATAGGAGAAGGGGTGGGAGTGGGGGTTAAAGTAACTGTCTTTAGCGGGGTTAATTTGAAGGTTGGGGACTGGGAAGCCTTTAGCGGGGACGAGGGAAGGCTCCTTGCCTTTTGCGCATAAGTCTGCCTTTCCGGCGAGGCTGGAAGCGAGGAGCACTTGTGTGTTGTAGAACTCCTCTCCCTGCTTCTGCTTTTCCGTCGACTTTTGGAGTTCTCCTGTTGTTCTTCTTCCTCCTCGCGGCCGCGTTTCAAAGACGACGCTCGCTGAGTTTCCATGGGTTCTTCCCTGGGTTTTTCTTCCGGGCCCTCATTTTGGGGCGGCTTTCTTGCCTTCCCCTGTTCGGAAGATGCTTTGGGTGATGAGGGCCCCCTTGACCTCGATGCCGACTGCGGTGGTGAGGGCGTTTTGGTCGGTGAAGGCGCTTTCTCCGCTGATGCGGGTGCTTTCGCCTTCTTTTTCTTCCCGACTGTTTTCCACTCGTTCTCCTTATCCGGAACTGCTGTTTTTGCCTCCGTCGGAGCTTCAGGTTTCTTCACTGCCGGTTTCTCTTGCTGCTGTTTCGTTGGCTGGGCCCCTGGGGCCGGATTCTTTGATGGACACGCCTTGGCGACGTGATCCGCCGCCCCACAGGCCCAACAGCAAGGCTTCCTGCCCTCCACTATGACAAAGATGACCCGCTTCCTACAAGTGAGGATGTTTGGAACTTCCTCAATCTGTTTCCTCGTTAGTGTCATTTGCAGGACCATGTCTCCGGACAGGAAACCCGCTTTGGACCTCAGTGCTGTCACCTCGGCAACCCTTCCATAGTTCGAAAAGAAGGCACCGATGTGGTCTTGGGAAATGTCCATTGGAACGCCGTGTAAAGTCACCTTCAACTTTCGCATCCCCATGTATTCGGTCTGGAATTCAAGCGACTTGGTCTCCAGGACCACTCCTGCCAACTGCTTGGCCTCTTCGGACGTGCCAAGCAGTACATCCCATATGACGTTAGTCCTTCTCGCCACCGCCCTTGCTTTAATTTTCAGGGCCTTGATGGCCTCTTCAAGGCTCTCCCTGCTTATCCCCACCGACTTATGCGTCTTGGGGTCCTTAGTAATCAGGGATATGACCCTTGTTTCAATATCGGCCAACTCTTCGGGCACCGACAGCAGCTCCGTTCCCTTGATGTAGTTGGCATATTTCTCCTTCATCCTCTGGTAATACTCCTCCCCCTTTATGATAACCTTACCTCCTTTCCAACCGGAGGTTGAAGGTTTGGGGGATCCAGGTGCTGCTGCTGCCGGTGCCAGTCCAGGTCCGAGTCCTGCTGCTGGTACATCTGCTGGTGTGGAGGGTGACTCCCGTGGCGGTAGCTGCCAGTCACCCTCCTTTCCTCCCACCGAGGCCGTGGTGGGAGGAACTACTTCCCCAGGCCCTTCCGAGGCCATGCCTCCCAAGAGGCCGAACCACGGACGCTTGTCTTCCGGCGTTTCGCGTTTTACCGCTACTTTTGCGCGGGCCTGAGCAATAAACTTAGGCTGGAACACAATTGTCCAGGAAACAAAGAGCTAGTAAATATCACTATGGAACAGATACTACACTTTGATCCTCTGCCATTTACCACACAACACAAGATTGGTAGGGAATGGCTCGTTTTATTTATTCTGAGCGTACAGAATTGTGGCTCAAGGCCAAAAAAGAGGGAGGGGGAACAAAAACTTGGGGTGGTCTTCAGCTACTCTATCCTATACCTAGCTAATCAGATTCACGACCCATACATACGTTACAATGCTTCTCATTCACCATAAGAATTTGTCCATCACCACTCATACCTATCAAGCACCAAAATACCGCGAAACATAACGGGGACCTAAAAAACGCCCCAAATGTACATAAAAATTTTATTACTATATACAAATATAATACAAAAATAACTTTAAAAATTTGTACATGAAATGATATGATGGGAAGGGGTATGAAGAAACAAAAAATCCCCAAAACAAAAACAATTTCAAATGAATATTTATACATAATGTTAGTAAGACCCAAACACACCCACATAATTAAAGAGGCCACTGTATTCTGCCTGTAGAGACAAAATCAAGCCGCTCTCTTTCTAAGGGGAATGGAGAAGCAGGGTACAAAAATAAAATGGACTGGAGAGTATATAAGGCTGACCCAGCCGAGAATGAAACGGGACAAAATAACTCTGGACAATGGGGATCTCGAACTGGATCATAACAAAAGCAAGGGAGCCGGGAACAGGCTAGGACAAACACATTCACTCACATTAACTAGGTACACAAAAGAATACTTTACCTTAACCACGGGAGGGGTTCCAAAGGAATCCACCCCGATGCGAGCAGCAGATCTAAAAAAGAAAATCAAGACTAGCCCCGGTCACACGAACCAGGCTCGCTGCATATATCCACCTTTTGCTAAAGTCTGTCGGGTGCAGCCGTTTCCGTTCAGTTCTAATCTTCATTTTGAGCTGGTGCTCAAAATATCGGATTAGATCCTGATCCGAAAGACGACCTCCCCGCAAGACTTCCTCCAGTCGCGTCATCCAGATCACCATTCTAGCCGTGGCCAGTAGCGACAGAAACACCATCCGCTTCACTCCAGAGTACGGGGGCGACACATTGTCCACAGCGTATGCGCGATCAATGAGCACAAGCTCCCGCGGCGCGATACGAGCAGTCAACTCGCCGACACGCGCCCACAACGGGCGAACGCGCGAACAATGGAAGAAGGCGTGCGCAGACGTCTCCTTAATTCCAAGGTTGCAACGTTCACAATCTGGCAAATCCGCCAGGCCCATTGCGAAACGCTTGTCATTGAGCGACAAACCATTCCGAGCCAATCGCCAGGTCAGAGAAAACTCAGAGTTGCTGAGCCAATCCGCGCCTGGCGCCCAAGACCAATGAGAGCGGTACTCCACTCTCGACATGCCGAGCTTACTCCACAGCTTATCCTTCACGGCACCCTCCACTAATCCCCGATAGAAGATTTTCCTAGGCTGTGAAAGGTCACTGGACCGTGGAATGGCCTGTAAAGCCGCCAGACATTCGAGCAGGAATTTCGGTCGCACCCAAGGCCTGACGGTCAGCCATAGGGTCGGGGGCGTGATGGTAAGGCAAGGGAACATGTCCCTCACTACCCCCGCAAGCAACCGATCTTCCTCCAACGCGCGCCTGAGGAATGCCAACCTTGAAGCGAGCACGTGGCTCCTCAAGTGTGGCATCCCCAGACCCCCTTGACACGGACGGAGGCAACAGACTCCTTTGTCGACCATGTGTTTGCGTCCTCTCCACAGACAGGAGAATAGCAAACGCTCGAGCGCCTTCTCATGATCGTCACAAAGGGGAAGTACTGACAGCCGGTAAAGGATCATGGGAAAGAGGTATGTGTTACACACCTCCGCCAAGCCCTTCACGGAGAGACCCCGTCGACGCCAAATCTTGACCGACGCGCCGACCTTTGCCAGTACTTCTGACCAGTTTTTCTCCAGCTGTAAGTCCGGACCGAACCAAACTCCGAGGAGCTTGACCGGCCCGTCCGTCCAGCTGAAGGGCCCCGGGAGGGAAACTCCCTTCCAGGCACCTAACCGCAAGCCGGATGACTTGTCGCAGTTAATTCTGGCCCCTGTCACCTTCTCGTACCGTACAAGCGCCTGGTGTACCGCCTCTATGTCCCTGCGGGAGGACACAAAGGTCGTTACGTCATCGGCGTACGCGGAAACCCTGGCTCGAGCTCCACCAGGGACTTCAATTCCACGCAGGACCGGACTGCCAGTCTCGTCCCTTAGCCTGCGAAGGAGGGGCTCCAAACACAGGACATAAAGGAGAGAAGACAGTGGACAACCCTGTCGGACCGACCTAGACAGCGCGAAAGCGCCCGACAGCTTCCCGTTCACCTGTACCACAGCCTTGGGGGAGCGATACAGAAGGCTAATCCAGCGGCTGAAGTCGGGTTTGAATCCGGCGGCCTGCAGGACAGCAGCCAGGTAGCCATGGTCAATCCTATCAAATGCCTTGGACTGATCTAAATTGATCAGCGCGGCCTCATCGTCGTCTTCTACACCCTCTATGATCGTGCGAATCAAGTGCAGGTTGCTCTGAATTGTTCTCCCCTTCACAGAACAAGTCTGATCCGGTTCCAACAGAGACTCGGCAACTAGCTGCAAGCGATTCGTCAGGATCTTGGCCAAAATCTTTAACTCTGTGTTTAGCAGAGTTATGGGCCTGTAATCATCTAGTTCCCTCCCAACCTTCTTGCCTTTTCTCAACAGCGTGATCACGCCCCTGGTGATCCGACCGGGGATGGACCCCTGCCGAAACCAGTGGTTGAACACGACAGCCAAGAGCGGGACAAAAAGGTGCGACATCCTCAAGTACAATTCATAGGGCAAACCATCCAAACCTGGCGACTTGCCACTGCCGACCTTCTTCAAAGCCACGTAGATTTCGTCCTCCGTAATCTCCCCCTTCGCAGCTAGCCGCTTCAGCCGGCAAAAGCCGGGGAAAGTCAGCCAAATAGCTGCGAAACTTCCTCGTCACGGAGACCAGGCTCCTTGGTAAATCGGTGCTCGAAATGCTGCCGGAACGCCTCGCACATGTCGTCGGTGGACCTAAGGAGATGTCCCTCCGGGTCGCGTACCTCTCGAATGTACCGGTCGCCGGCATGGCGAATTTCTTCCTTGCGCAGTTCCGCGCCCATGTTCACAGCTTCGGAAGACATCTTGCTTAACTTAGCCCTAATTACCTGACCCATGTAGCGCCCGCTAGTCGAGCGCTCCAGGGCCTCCCTGGCTAAGGCTATTTCTAGGGGATCCCCACCAGCCTCCGCCCGGGCGAAATTAGCACTAAGTGTCTTTGCCTCCGCAGCCTTATCTAGGTTGAGCCGCTGGCTATATTTGGTGGCGAAAGACCTAATGGAGTCCTTAAGGTTAACCCACCACTTGCTCCCAATGACTCGCCCAATTAACGCCCGCTGCACTAGTTTTGTCAGCTGGTCACGAAAGTCCCGCCTGTCCAGTAAGGACTGATTGAACTTCCAATAACCAGCCAACCTAGGCCTAAATTCTAACGCCACCCGGGCACAAACGAGTTTGTGGTCCGAGTAGCCTAACCAGTGGAACGTTGGACATTCTAGGAAGTCTATATCGGCTTCTCTCACTAACATCCTATCCAGGTATGCAGATACCCGGGTAGAAGGCCAACTACGCGTCCACGTCCACATGCTCCCTTCCGGATGATCGACCCGGTATCTATCGACGAGACCAAATTCGCCGATCAGATCAACCAGGCTACGATCACCACTCCACCCGCTAGCGCCCCTTCCTCTATCCCATTTGGGGGTTAGGACGGCATTCCAGTCCCCAACTAAGATTAGCCGTGTTGAATGCACCATGAAGGGCTCCAACAGCCGAAAGAAAGAGACACGCTCACCTTGAACATTGGGCGCATAAACCACAATCAGCCGGAACGACTTGCTTTTCACTGCAATATCGGCCACGATCAGCCGGCCCTCGGCACCGACATGGACAAGGTCCACCCTCGCGTCCAGGGTACGCTTGACCAGCAAAGAAACACCTCTGGCCAGCCGGCTCCCATATGCTGAATAGACGACAAAGTCGTTAGACAGCACACACGAGTCGACTTCGCAAACAAAGTGAGTCTCTTGGATCGCGGCCACATCCACGCCGAAGGACAAGAGGTCACGAAGCAGGCGAGCCGCCTTACCCCGATCCCTCAGGCCCTTCGCATTTATACTGGCTAACTTAATAGACATTCTTTAGATCTGAAATGAGAAAAACAAAAAGACATGCAACAAGGCTCTACTCGCATACGGGACGGAAATCTCTAGCAGATAGGACCCCGACGGACTGTCCTAGGGACCCTGTACCAACATCGGACGTAATCCGTCCGTCCAAGACAATTCCGCCGACGTCCGTGGGGTAGGTTAGCTTTAGAACCCTATACAGACAGGGGTGGAGTAGAACGGGGAACCTCCCCGAACAATTCTTGGACATCTTTTTCAATTCAGGAGTGTTCTCCTGACACATTCTAATATGAGAGTAATGTCTCTTGACTTCTGCAATATGGTCCCAGACCCTCAGGTTGCCACCGGTATTCCTTACCAGGGTGATGACACCTGGGGCCTGGGGAAAGTTTTTGGGGTCTTCTGTAGATAAGCCGTCTACAGAGGTCATCCTCAAGAGTGGTTTGAGCAATTTACGTCTATGAGACGACCACTCTGCCGAGATGTCCTCCTCTACTCTCATTAGCGCTTCCCCTCGGGGCAGGGCTTTTTTCTTTTTTGCCCGTGTGGGAGTGGGCATAGGAGAAGGGGTGGGAGTGGGGGTTAAAGTAACTGTCTTTAGCGGGGTTAATTTGAAGGTTGGGGACTGGGAAGCCTTTAGCGGGGACGAGGGAAGGCTCCTTGCCTTTTGCGCATAAGTCTGCCTTTCCGGCGAGGCTGGAAGCGAGGAGCACTTGTGTGTTGTAGAACTCCTCTCCCTGCTTCTGCTTTTCCGTCGACTTTTGGAGTTCTCCTGTTGTTCTTCTTCCTCCTCGCGGCCGCGTTTCAAAGACGACGCTCGCTGAGTTTCCATGGGTTCTTCCCTGGGTTTTTCTTCCGGGCCCTCATTTTGGGGCGGCTTTCTTGCCTTCCCCTGTTCGGAAGATGCTTTGGGTGATGAGGGCCCCCTTGACCTCGATGCCGACTGCGGTGGTGAGGGCGTTTTGGTCGGTGAAGGCGCTTTCTCCGCTGATGCGGGTGCTTTCGCCTTCTTTTTCTTCCCGACTGTTTTCCACTCGTTCTCCTTATCCGGAACTGCTGTTTTTGCCTCCGTCGGAGCTTCAGGTTTCTTCACTGCCGGTTTCTCTTGCTGCTGTTTCGTTGGCTGGGCCCCTGGGGCCGGATTCTTTGATGGACACGCCTTGGCGACGTGATCCGCCGCCCCACAGGCCCAACAGCAAGGCTTCCTGCCCTCCACTATGACAAAGATGACCCGCTTCCTACAAGTGAGGATGTTTGGAACTTCCTCAATCTGTTTCCTCGTTAGTGTCATTTGCAGGACCATGTCTCCGGACAGGAAACCCGCTTTGGACCTCAGTGCTGTCACCTCGGCAACCCTTCCATAGTTCGAAAAGAAGGCACCGATGTGGTCTTGGGAAATGTCCATTGGAACGCCGTGTAAAGTCACCTTCAACTTTCGCATCCCCATGTATTCGGTCTGGAATTCAAGCGACTTGGTCTCCAGGACCACTCCTGCCAACTGCTTGGCCTCTTCGGACGTGCCAAGCAGTACATCCCATATGACGTTAGTCCTTCTCGCCACCGCCCTTGCTTTAATTTTCAGGGCCTTGATGGCCTCTTCAAGGCTCTCCCTGCTTATCCCCACCGACTTATGCGTCTTGGGGTCCTTAGTAATCAGGGATATGACCCTTGTTTCAATATCGGCCAACTCTTCGGGCACCGACAGCAGCTCCGTTCCCTTGATGTAGTTGGCATATTTCTCCTTCATCCTCTGGTAATACTCCTCCCCCTTTATGATAACCTTACCTCCTTTCCAACCGGAGGTTGAAGGTTTGGGGGATCCAGGTGCTGCTGCTGCCGGTGCCAGTCCAGGTCCGAGTCCTGCTGCTGGTACATCTGCTGGTGTGGAGGGTGACTCCCGTGGCGGTAGCTGCCAGTCACCCTCCTTTCCTCCCACCGAGGCCGTGGTGGGAGGAACTACTTCCCCAGGCCCTTCCGAGGCCATGCCTCCCAAGAGGCCGAACCACGGACGCTTGTCTTCCGGCGTTTCGCGTTTTACCGCTACTTTTGCGCGGGCCTGAGCAATAAACTTAGGCTGGAACACAATTGTCCAGGAAACAAAGAGCTAGTAAATATCACTATGGAACAGATACTACACTTTGATCCTCTGCCATTTACCACACAACACAAGATTGGTAGGGAATGGCTCGTTTTATTTATTTTGTTTTTACACAAAATTGTGGCTCAAGGCCAAAAACTGGGAGGGGGAACAAAACTTGGGGTGGTCTTCAGCTACTCTATCCTATACCTAGCTAACCAGATTCACGACCCATACATACGTTACAATGATTCTCATTCACCATAAGAATTTGCCCATCAACACTCATACCTATCAAGCACCAAAAAACCGCAAAACATACCGGGGACCTAAAAACGCCCCAAATGTACATAAAAATTTATTACTATATACAAATATAATACAAAAATAACTTTAAAAATTTGTACATGAAATGATATGATGGGAAGGGGTTATGAAGAAACAAAAAATCCCCAAAACAAAAACAATTTCAAATGAATATTTATACATTATGTTAGTAAGACCCAAACACACCCACATAATTAAAGAGGCCACTGTATTCTGCCTGTATAGACAAAATCAAGCCGCTCTCTTTCTACGGGGAATGGAGAAATAGGTTAAAAATAAAATGGACTGGAGAATATATAAGGCTGACCCAGCCGAGAATAAAACGGGACAAAATAACTCTGGACAATGGGGATCTCGAACTGGATCATAACAAAAGCAAGGGAGCCGGGAACAGGCTAGGACAAACCCACTCACTCACGTTAACTAGGTACACAAAAGAATACTTTACCTTAACCACGGGAGGGGTTCCAGAGGAATCCACCCCGATGCGAGCAGCAGATCTAAAAAAGAAAATCAAGACTAGCCCCGGTCACACGAACCAGGCTCGCTGCATATATCCACCTTTTGCTAAAGTCTGTCGGGTGCAGCCGTTTCCGTTCAGTTCTAATCTTCATTTTGAGCTGGTGCTCAAAATATCGGATTAGATCCTGATCCGAAAGACGACCTCCCCGCAAGACTTCCTCCAGTCGCGTCATCCAGATCACCATTCTAGCCGTGGCCAGTAGCGACAGAAACACCATCCGCTTCACTCCAGAGTACGGGGGCGACACATTGTCCACAGCGTATGCGCGATCAATGAGCACAAGCTCCCGCGGCGCGATACGAGCAGTCAACTCGCCGACACGCGCCCACAACGGGCGAACGCGCGAACAATGGAAGAAGGCGTGCGCAGACGTCTCCTTAATTCCAAGGTCGCAACGTTCACAATCTGGCAAATCCGCCAGGCCCATTGCGAAACGCTTGTCATTGAGCGACAAACCATTCCGAGCCAATCGCCAGGTCAGAGAAAACTCAGAGTTGCTGAGCCAATCCGCACCTGGCGCCCAAGACCAATGAGAGCGGTACTCCACTCTCGACATGCCGAGCTTACTCCACAGCTTATCCTTCACGGCACCCTCCACTAATCCCCGATAGAAGATTTTCCTAGGCTGTGAAAGGTCACTGGACCGTGGAATGGCCTGTAAAGCCGCCAGACATTCGAGCAGGAATTTCGGTCGCACCCAAGGCCTGACGGTCAGCCATAGGGTCGGGGGCGTGATGGTAAGGCAAGGGAACATGTCCCTCACTACCCCCGCAAGCAACCGATCTTCCTCCAACGCGCGCCTGAGGAATGCCAACCTCGAAGCGAGCACGTGGCTCCTCAAGTGTGGCATCCCCAGACCCCCTTGACACGGACGGAGGCAACAGACTCCTTTGTCGACCATGTGTTTGCGTCCTCTCCACAGACAGGAGAATAGCAAACGCTCGAGCGCCTTCTCATGATCGTCACAAAGGGGAAGTACTGACAGCCGGTAAAGGATCATGGGAAAGAGGTATGTGTTACACACCTCCGCCAAGCCCTTCACGGAGAGACCCCGTCGACGCCAAATCTTGACCGACGCGCCGACCTTTGCCAGTACTTCTGACCAGTTTTTCTCCAGCTGTAAGTCCGGACCGAACCAAACTCCGAGGAGCTTGACCGGCCCGTCCGTCCAGCTGAAGGGCCCCGGGAGGGAAACTCCCTTCCAGGCACCTAACCGCAAGCCGGATGACTTGTCGCAGTTAATTCTGGCCCCTGTCACCTTCTCGTACCGTACAAGCGCCTGGTGTACCGCCTCTATGTCCCTGCGGGAGGACACAAAGGTCGTTACGTCATCGGCGTACGCAGAAACCCTGGCTCGAGCTCCGCCAGGGACTTCAATTCCACGCAGGACCGGACTGCCCGTCTCGTCCCTTAGCCTGCGAAGGAGGGGCTCCAAACACAGGACATAAAGGAGAGAAGACAGTGGACAACCCTGTCGGACCGACCTAGACAGCGCGAAAGCGCCCGACAGCTTCCCGTTCACCTGTACCACAGCCTTGGGGGAGCGATACAGAAGGCTAATCCAGCGGCTGAAGTCGGGTTTGAATCCGGCGGCCTGCAGGACAGCCGCCAGGTAGCCATGGTCAATCCTATCAAATGCCTTGGACTGATCTAAATTGATCAGCGCGGCCTCATCGTCGTCTTCTACACCCTCTATGATCGTGCGAATCAAGTGCAGGTTGCTCTGAATTGTTCTCCCCTTCACAGAACAAGTCTGATCCGGTTCCAACAGAGACTCGGCAACTAGCTGCAAGCGATTCGTCAGGATCTTGGCCAAAATCTTTAACTCTGTGTTTAGCAGAGTTATGGGCCTGTAGTCATCTAGTTCCCTCCCAACCTTCTTGCCTTTTCTCAACAGCGTGATCACGCCCCTGGTGATCCGACCGGGGATGGACCCCTGCCGAAACCAGTGGTTGAACACGACAGCCAAGAGCGGGACAAAAAGGTGCGACATCCTCAAGTACAATTCATAGGGCAAACCATCCAAACCTGGCGACTTGCCACTGCCGACCTTCTTCAAAGCCACGTAGATTTCGTCCTCCGTAATCTCCCCTTCGCAGCTAGCCGCTTCAGCCGGCAAAAGCCGGGGAAAGTCAGCCAAATAGCTGCGAAACTCCTCGTCACGGAGACCAGGCTCCTTGGTAAATCGGTGCTCGAAATGCTGCCGGAACGCCTCGCACATGTCGTCGGTGGACCTAAGGAGATGTCCCTCCGGGTCGCGTACCTCTCGAATGTACCGGTCGCCGGCATGGCGAATTTCTTCCTTGCGCAGTTCCGCGCCCATGTTCACAGCTTCGGAAGACATCTTGCTTAACTTAGCCCTAATTACCTGACCCATGTAGCGCCCGCTAGTCGAGCGCTCCAGGGCCTCCCTGGCTAAGGCTATTTCTAGGGGATCCCCACCAGCCTCCGCCCGGGCGAAATTAGCACTAAGTGTCTTTGCCTCCGCAGCCTTATCTAGGTTGAGCCGCTGGCTATATTTGGTGGCGAAAGACCTAATGGAGTCCTTAAGGTTAACCCACCACTTACTCCCAATGACTCGCCCAATTAACGCCCGCTGCACTAGTTTTGTCAGCTGGTCACGAAAGTCCCGCCTGTCCAGTAAGGACTGATTGAACTTCCAATAACCAGCCAACCTAGGCCTAAATTCTAGCGCCACCCGGGCACAAACGAGTTTGTGGTCCGAGTAGCCTAACCAGTGGAACGTTGGACATTCTAGGAAGTCTATATCGGCTTCTCTCACTAACATCCTATCCAGGTATGCAGATACCCGGGTAGAAGGCCAACTACGCGTCCACGTCCACATGCTCCCATCCGGATGATCGACCCGGTATCTATCGACGAGACCAAATTCGCCGATCAGATCAACCAGGCTACGATCACCACTCCACCCGCTAGCGCCCCTTCCTCTATCCCATTTGGGGGTTAGGACGGCATTCCAGTCCCCAACTAAGATTAGCCGTGTTGAATGCACCATGAAGGGCTCCAACAGCCGAAAGAAAGAGACACGCTCACCTTGAACATTGGGCGCATAAACCACAATCAGCCGGAACGACTTGCTTTTCACTGCAATATCGGCCACGATCAGCCGGCCCTCGGCACCGACATGGACAAGGTCCACCCTCGCGTCCAGGGTACGCTTGACCAGCAAAGAAACACCTCTGGCCAGCCGGCTCCCATATGCTGAATAGACGACAAAGTCGTTAGACAGCACACACGAGTCGACTTCGCAAACAAAGTGAGTCTCTTGGATCGCGGCCACATCCACGCCGAAGGACAAGAGGTCACGAAGCAGGCGAGCCGCCTTACCCCGATCCCTCAGGCCCTTCGCATTTATACTGGCTATCTTAATAGACATTCTTTAGATCTGAAACGAAAAAAACAGAGAAAAACATGCAACGGACGGCTCTACTCGCATACCGGGTAGAAATCACGGGTAGACGGGACCCCGACGGACTGTCCTAGGGACCCTGTACCAATGTCGGACGTAATCCGTCCGTCTAAGACAATTCCGCCGACGTCCGTGGGGTATGTTAGCTTTAGAACCCTATACAGACAGGGGTGGATTAAAACGGGGAACCTCCCCGAACAATTTTTTGCCATCTTTGCAAGTTCTGGTGAATGTTCTTTGACCATATTTAAATTGGTATAATGCTTCTGGACCTCTGCGATATGGTCCCAGACCCGCAGGTTCCCCCCGGTATTCCTAACCAGGGTGATGACACCTGGGGCCTGGGCAAAGTTCCTCGGGTCTTCCGTAGAGAGACCCTTCACAGAGGTCAATTTTAAAAGAGGCTTCAGTAGCCTTCGTCGCTGGGAAGACCACTCCTCCGAAATATTTTCTGGAACCTTCATCAGGGCATCCCCACGCGGGAGGGCATTTTTTTTCTTAGCCCGAGAGGGAGTGGGAGTAGGAGAAGGGGAGGGAGTAGGAGTTATGGCACTAGCTTTTGCCAAGGGGGTCAGTTTAAAAACTGGGGACTGGGAAGCCTTAAGCGGGGAAGCGGGAAGGCTTCTTGCCTTGTCCGCATAAGTCTTTCTCACGGGGGACACCGGTAGTGACGAGCATTTCACTTTGTGTACTCTTCTCTCTCTGCTCCTGCTTCTCCGCCGGGTCTTTGGGCTGTCGCGTTCTTCCTCCGCTTCCTCGTCTCTCCCACGTTTGAGAGACGCTGCCCTATCCACCTCCATCTCCATATTGGGTGCGGGGCTCTTTTCCTTACGGGAACCCCTTTCCGGTTGGGCTGGCGACCTCTTCACCGGTGTCTCCTTCACCGGGGTCTCCTTCATCTTAGCCGGCGTTTTGGCAGGTGGCAGCACCTTCGCCGGGGATGGTGTCTTATTCTTCTTCCTGCCTACCACCTGCCACTCGCCGTCCTTGTTGGCAGCTGGAGCCGGTGCTGGTGATGCCGTCTTTGGTGTTGCCGTCTTCGGTTTGCCTTGCTCCTGCTGTGGCTGCTTGGCTGGTTGGGCCTTTGGGGCAGGATTCTTGGTGGGGCAGGTTTTTGCTACATGTTCCGCCGCCCCGCAGACCCAACAGCACGGTTTTCTTCCTTCAACAATTATGAATATTACGCGACCCCTGCAGGTGAGGATGTTCGGAATTTTTTCGATATTTTCCTTCGATATGGTCAACTGCAGGGTCATGTCGCCTGTTAAGATACCGGCTTTGGACCGCAGCGAGGAAACACAGGCCACCTTTCCATAATTGGCGAAAAAGGCACCTATGTGGTCCTCTGCAATGTCCATGGGGACGCCATGCAGGGTAACCTTGATTTTTTTGGTTCCCATATACTCAGTGTGGAGTTGGAGCGTTTTTGTCTCCAGAACTACCCCAATTAGTCTTTTGGCTTCCTCCGCTGATGCCAGCAGGACGTCCCACATGGCATTGCTCTTCCTCGCCACGGCCCTAGCATTTAGTTTCAGAGCTGATATCGCCTCCTCAAATGCGTCTCTGGTTACTCCTATCAACTTGTGCGTCTTAATATCCTTCGTTATCAGCGTGATGATCCGCACTTCTATTTGCGCTAGTTGTTCCGGAACTGAGACTAGCTCAGTTCCCTTAATGTACTGCGCATATTTCGCTTTCATCTCGTCATAAAAATCTTCATTCTTCATAACGATCTTTCCCCCTGTCCACCCCGAGGTTGATGGTTTGGGGGATGCTGCTGCTGCTACGGACGCTACGGAGGGTGACTCCCGTGGCGGTAGCTGCCAGTCACCCTCCTTTCCTCCCACCGAGGCCGTGGTGGGAGGAACTACTTCCCCAGGCCCTTCCGAGGCCATGCCTCCCAAGAGGCCGAACCACGGACGCTTGTCTTCCGGCGTTTCGCGTTTTACCGCTACTTTTGCGCGGGCCTGAGCAATAAACTTAGGCTGGAACACAATTGTCCAGGAAACAAAGAGCTAGTAAATATCACTATGGAACAGATACTACACTTTGATCCTCTGCCATTTACCACACAACACAAGATTGGTAGGGAATGGCTCGTAAGCTTTAATGCTTCTAAAACAAAGCTACTATCAATTAACCATCATAGACAATTGCACCTACCTCCCATTAGCATGGACCAGGCTTGCCTCCCAGAGAGTAAAACACTACGCCTCCTTGGTCTCAAACTTACAGCGGACCTCAAATGGAATGACTATATCGAATCCATTGCTAAATCCGCTGCTATGAAAGACGGTTCTCTGTGCAGGGCCCGGAAGTTTTTTCCGTCTGAATCTATCTTGCACATATATAAATCTACCATCCGCCTGTGCATTGAATACTGCTGCCATATCTGGTCGGGTGCTCCTGCTAGTCTCCTCGGGCTTCCCGACAAGGTACAGCGGAGGGTCTGTAATGTGATCGATACCAACTTGGCAGACCGCCTGCAGTCTCTCTCTCACCGGCGCGACGTGGCTTCCCTGTGTCTCTTCTATAAATACTTTCACGGCTTCTACTCCAATGAACTTAGATCACTGCTGCCCCCTAGATATGAATTTGCACGAGAAACTAGATTAGCAACTAGATCCCACCCTTTTACAGTGAAACCGATAAAATGTAACCGCAATTTCTACTCCAACAGTTTCTTTGCTCGCACTTCCCGACTGTAGAATTCCCTTCCACATAATTGCTTCCCCGACGGCTACAATCTCCAGGAGTTTAAATGTAAGGTCAATAGACACTTCCTAACACACTAACTCGCTCCCATTCTTTCAAACACTCTTCCCATCTGCCCATCCCTCATCCTCGGTATCCTTACCCATCTATCACCTTCCTTCTGACATTTCCTACACCTAACCACTACTCCTCTTTACCTTCCCCTATGTAGCCCCATGCGCAATAGTGGCAATGGAATGCCTTGCTTGGGGTGAAATGATTTTAAAAAAATGTGTGTGTACATGCGTGTTCATGCGGGTATGCGTGTGTGTGTGTTCGCTTATACGTGTGCGTATGTGCACATATGCAGGATATTATGGTTATTTTTTGCTTTTATAATTTTCTTGTTTCCTTTTTTGTTGGGGAGTCACCCTTTCTCACACACTCTACGGACTCTTCCATGGTATACAAATAATCCTTCCTACACAGAACGCGTTGTTGTTGTTAGAGTTGGTGTTTGTCAGAGCAGTTGAACCGCCGCTCGTTCGTCAGCAAGAATATAGACTGTTACCCGGAATTACTTCTTGTATATGTTTGACTCCTACTAACAAGTATTCCTGAATCTGCTAACCGTGTACAGGTTGTATATCTTTTATTCAATATACTTACATTTTTCCTCTCATATCTGTTTTTGTTATTATTATATTGTGTGGTTTTCTAAACAAGAATCCACAACACTTATACTCTCATTATTCCTTCTCTTTCTTTTCTAAATTTATCGGGGCTGAAGGTCAAAAAGATAATGTTACAATGTTATTTCCGGGAGCAGATACGACTTCTATTTAGGGTAATATTCCTAAATATTCTTGGGTTTTCTAAAGTTTTTAAAAGTATAAATGCATTTTATTTTTTTAAAATTTATTCTTTGTTTAAATAATTATCTTTAGATTAATTCTTAAATGGTAAAGGCAATATATACAATTATGGCATTAAAGCCACTAAAACCCAAGTGGTTACAGTGTGTGAAATAATTAGGAACAGAAACATTAACAGTGAGTAGAGACAGAGAAGAGTAATCAGGACGACAGTAGATAGCAATTTAGATTGCATTTAAATTTCTGCAGATTAAGCTTGACTGGAAAACATGGAGTCGGAAGGGAGTTCCACAAGCAAGAAGTGCAACAGATATGCAAGAAGCGAGAAGTACAATAAAAGTTCTGTTAACGTGAAACTTACGGATACTGCTTGACTAATCCATTGTACCTGAAGTTGGCTTAACCAGTGAAAATCAAACACCAGAAAAATAAAAACGACAGAAAAAATAAACTGTCAATGGTTTAAAGTTAGAAGTCATGTTATAAAAGTATGCGAACGTTTCTTTTATCTGAAGTGATAAAAAGTGAAGTGTTGCAACGTAAGATGTGAAGTTTTTTTTTTAAATAGCTAGATAGATAACAATAAGGTACTATGTGTGGGTGTTTCAGTTAACTGCCATACGTGAAACACGCTTGGACGATCATGTCTTTTTCGAGACATGACTGACTGGGCAGAAAATTATCCCGCAGTAGGTTGCCATTGCTTTCTGTGGTAGACTGGTTGCCGACCAAGGCTATAGAACCCAATCTGTCCTGCTATTTAACCCATAACTGGAGGGATAGAGACGGATTAATACCTTTCCCAAGGGTGCGTAAGTGAATGCAATGGATTCAACTGGAATTCGAACTCGGCTCCCCGGTTTCTCGTTCCGAGCCGATATCCACTGTACCACAACGCACATCCGTGTGGGTGTTTACCTACCAAATTCCATGCCTTATAGGGCTACCCGCATATAGGCTAAAAATTGGCATAAGATTTCTCCTGTATAACCCACATGAACTTAATTAATCTTTATTTTTATCGGTATCACCCCAAGCAAGGTATTAAAGCCACTAAGACGCAAGGGGTTACAGGGCGCGGAAGAATTAGGAACAGAAACATTAATAGTGCGCAGAAAGAGAAAAGACTAATCCAGAGGACAGTAGATAGCAATTTAGATTGCATTTAAATTTCTGGAGATTAAACTTGACTGGAAAGCATGGAGCAGGAAGAAAATTTCACAAGCGAAAAGTGCAATAAAAGTGCAAGAAGCGAGAAGTCCAATAAAAGTTCTGTTAGCATAGAACTTACGACTATATTTAGCCAACTCAACTGTAAATTGATGAAACCTCAACGCCATTCTAGCATTGCGCTTAAATTCACGGTCTGATAGGAAGGACTAGATCAGCTTAAAAATATGTCCGGAGTCACCGAAAGTTTTCAGCCTGCAAAGAAGACCTCAACGCCAGATCCTGTTAAAGACTTTTCAGAGCTGTCTAATGCTACACCAATGGACTTCACCGAACTTCAGGAACTTGGATAATCTTTTGTTTTAATCGATATCACCCCAAGCAAGATCGTAAAGCCAACCATAACGCAAGTGGTTACAGAGTGTGGAAGAATTAGGAACAGAAACATTAATAATGCGCAGAAAGAGAAAAGACTAATCCAGAGGACAGTAGATAGCAATTTAGATTGCATTTAAATTTCTGTAGATTAAAGTTAGCAAGAAAGTATAGCGCCAGAAGAGCGCCCCCCAAGCAAGAAGTTCAAGAAAAGAAACTGTTAGCATAGAATTTACGGTTACATCAAGCTTGGTCTCCTGTAAATTGATGAGATCCTGACGCCAGTTTACTATTGCACTTAAATTCATTAAGTCTAGGTATCAGAGTGAAGAGCTCATGCGAACAATTACCATGAAAGAATTTATAGAAAAGGCACAGGTGAGTAAGTGACTAAAGCCAAGCCGTCAGATCAGCACTAATAATATTGCTGATTCTTCTTTTGAATCTTATCAAAAAGCTCAAGGTAAATAGTAGACGTATCGGACCATGTGTTGCAGTAATATTCTCATCATGGAAGAATGGTAGACTTATAGATACACTCCCGATCAAAAATTTAAGACCACTTAAAAATCTTTAAAAAGAAATAAAAGGTTATGGAAACAAAAAGCTATATTCCAAACATTTTATTTAGAAATTTACATTTTTATAAAATGAGGCGATTTACACATGATCAAAATTATAAGACCAGAGACAAAAATTCTACGAAATTGTACAAAACGTGTATGAAAAGTGTATGAAAACATTCAACAACTAAATTTAATAATGAGTTCTACCTCCACTGCTTTTGATGACTTCAAAAATTCTGTCGGGCATGCCAGAAATAAGCGTTTCCATTAAGGTGCGGGGGATGTTGCTCCAGCTTCTGAAGTTCATTTTTTGTTGAATATTGTTTGCCATTTCGATAAACATCTCTTGTCATCCATCCCCAAACATTTTCAATTGGGTTCAAGTCCGGTGAGCATGCAGGATTTCCCAAGAGATGGACCCCATTTTCTTGTAGAAAAGTCAAGGTCCGTCTTGCAGCGTGGATTGCAGCATTATTCTGTTGGAATAACCATCCATCCCTACACAAACGATGGCCCTCCGTCATCAAAGATGCTTTTTGTAGCATGCTAACATAACCAGATACTGTCTGACGACCCTGCACCACCTGGAGCTCCATCGTCCCTCTGTAAGAAAAGGCACCTCATATCACTAGAGACCCTCCCCCACTATGACGTGTGGAGAAAATTTCAGGAGGCATGTTTTTCTTATGCCAATATCGTTGGAAGCCATCAAGATCATCTCGATTGAATTTTTTCTCATCAGAAAACAGGACTTTCTTCCACTTCTCAACGTCCCATGATTGGTATTCAAGACCAAACGTTAAGCGGTCCACCTGGTGACGTGGAAGCAGCCGAGGAATTTGTTTACGTTTTTTTATTTATCATGCCTTTTTGTCGTGTCGTCTGATGGTTACGGGACTGCAATCAGCATCTGTGACTGCCTTAATTTGTTTGACTAGAAGAAAAGTCCCCCGTCTTTCATAACAACCCGTCTTATTCTCCTACTCAATGCTGGAGAGATTTTTGGGGGCCTACCAGAGGATTTTGCTTTTCCATAATTCTCACTGTTTTTAGAAAGTTGCAAATCACAATTTTACTACGATTTACCTTAGCTGCGATCGCCCGCTGTGACAAACCTTGCTTATGGAATTTTAGAATTCGAGAACGCTCAACTTCGGTAAGTTTGCTTGCTTTAGGCATGATAACACCTTTACGCAGTGATTGTTAATCTCTAACTGAACTAAAAACATTGGAATTACCATAGATCTAACAATTTATACCCCTGGTCTTATAATTTTGATCATGTGTAAAACGCCTCATGGAGGCTGAAAACGTTAGCTCTAGAAGGTGCAACGTGTCGCTTTCCCGGAGGTTAGTATCAGCCATGCTGAAGGAATGCGGAGAGGGGTCTCTTATATGATTAATGAAGGAAAATTTAGTTTTGGAGGCGTTAAAAATGACAAGCCATCTTTTTTCCCCGGGTAACGACGATCATGAGGTCGTTTTGAACATCAGCTGTCTTTTTGTTGTATTGAACGCTTTTAATGGCTTGACTTTTTACGATAAAACTTGACCATAAAACCTGCTTGTAAAAATAACTTTTTTAAAAATTATTGAAAAAATAACAATCTTTGCGCTAAGCATTATCATTCGTAATACTATATGTGTGTGTGTGGTTTATAAGTATATTGCAGAGTATATTTCAATAGAATAGCCATAAGTCGTATTTTGTCTTGTCTACCATTTCCCTTAGTGCCGTGAAGCAGATAAATCAGACATTTTCCGGAATATTTTCATATAACTATAAATTATAAGTTTCCATTTATCCGTACTTAACAAAGACGTCTCCAGTGATTGCGTTTACATATGTCCGTCCATTTGTTTATGTCGGAATCACCAACAGCATTAATCCCATTTTCCAGGTTTTCTAATTCAGACGACAAACGATGAGATTGATCGGGGAATAACCAAACAAAATCACAAATAGACATTTTCTGAATCAAATCAGTCTTTTCATATCTATCTATCTATCTATCTATCTATCTATCTATCTATCTATCTATCTATCGCAGTCTATTCATATATCTCTCAGTTCGTATCTATCTATCTATCTATCTATCTATCTATCTATCTATCGCAGTCTATCCATATATCTCTCAGTCCGTATCTATCTATCTATCTATCTATCTATCTATCTATCTATCTATCTATCTATCTACCTATCTCAGACTGTTCAATATCTCTCTCAGTCCGTATCTATCTATCTATCTATCTATCTATCTATCTATCTATCTATCGCAGTCTATTCATATATCTCTCAGTTCGTATCTATCTATCTATCTATCTATCTATCTATCTATCTATCTATCTATCTATCTATCTACGGCAGTCTATTCATACCTCTCTCAGTTCGTATCTATCTATCTATCTATCTATCTATCTATCTATCTATCTATCTATCTATCTATCTATCTCAGACTGTGCAATATCTCTCCCAGTTCGTATCTATCTATCTATCTATCTATCTCTCTATCTATCTATCTATCTATCTATCTATCTATCTGTGCAACCTGCATTAAATAGAATATCTTTCACGGCACGAGATGCCATTTTACAATGTGTATAAAATATATAAAATAATTATAATAGTATATCCAGCATTTCTATATGTTTCCCCGGTGCGGTCGAGCTCTTTGTATCAATTCTACAAATGATATCTCTTATACGGTACACGGATAGTTAAATTTGAAACGTAACTTGCAAAAAATGCTAAAATATAGCTAACAACATTCATCCGCAATTCTGATTTCCTGGTAATAATGGAGACAGTTAATGATTCCTGAAAAAACAAAACAAAACGAAAAACAACGAAGAGAAAACTTTGGACAGTTTATTCAAATTTATTAAACCAGATATGCAACTTCTTCTATGTGCCCTGTTTCTTCAGGACGTAGGCGATCATGGTTCTCCACGTCTCCCTATCCCTTGTGGCTCTTAGTATGTTTGCTCCTGTTACACCTCGCAACCTCCGTTCCGTCATCCACCTGATCAGGCCCTGCAAATATGTCATCCGTTGCCTTCTTCTGTCTCTTTTTCCCTCTATCTGGCCAGTCAGTATCAGGTTCTCCAAGCTCTCCTTCCTTATTGCATGTCCCAGGAACTTCACTTGTCTCTTCCTGATGCTCAGTATTAATTTCCTTTTGTTGCCATTCTTTCCAACACATCGTTGCTTGCATGCTCAACAATATATTTAAAAATTGTAAAAATTCAAGATAATATTAAAAAACCAAATCTCGACTGAATTTAATTAAATTTGTTTCAATAAATCTAAATCTATCTATCTATCTATCTATCTATCTATCTATCTATCTATCTATCTGTTCTCAGCTAAGTTTACATCTATCTATCTATCTATCTATCTATCTATCTATCTATCTATCTATCTGTTCTCAGCTAAGTTTGTTTACATCTATCTATCTATCTATCTATCTATCTATCTATCTATCTATCTATCTATCTATCTGTTCTCAGCTCAGTTTGTTTACATCTATCTATCTATCTATCTATCTATCTATCTATCTATCTATCTGTTCTCAGCTAAATTTGTTTACATCTATCTATCTATCTATCTATCTATCTATCTATCTATCTATCTATCTATCTATCTATCTGTACTCAGCTAAGTTTGTTTACATCTGTCTATCTATCTATCTGTCTATCTATCTATTTATCTATCTCTTTTTGTGCGATGAGTAAATTGTCGTCCTTTTATAATTTTAATTTTGCGCTTGTGCGTTCTTTTTTCTTGTATTTACCGACTGCACTGTATAATAGATTCAGTTGGGAACAGTATGAAACAAATTTAATTTACTCTACTAGAAATTTGGAAACGGCATACCGTACTGCTTGGGATTCGTGCCGGAAGCTCAAATATGAATATTTCAGAGTGTTTTGGTGTCAATCTGAGATCAGTGGAGAAGATTCGGAAAGATTTCGATGAGTTTAATGATGGTTACGAAGGTACGACAGCTCGGAAAAAATCACCTTTGATGGTTCTGATCAAAAAAAAAAGAAACATCGAATTTATTGGTAAGATTCAAGTCATGATTGAAAACGATTCCTCCAAATCAATCAGGTCGATACCCAGGGAGGTAGTGCTGCACTGGATCATGAGGGTGGCTGCTGGAAGATCATATGAACAGGACTCTGTATTATATCACACTGAATACTGCTGCCACAGCTGGTCGAGTGCTCCTGCTATTCTCCTCGGGGTTCTTGACAAAATACAACGGAGAATCTGTAATGTGATCGATACCGACTTGGCAGACCGCCTGCAGTCTCTCTCTCACCGGCGTGACGTGGCTTCCATGTGTCTCTTCTATAAATACTTTCACGGCTTCTGCTCCGACGAACTTAGATCACTGGTGCCCCTTAGGTACGAATTTGCACGAGATACTAGATTATCAACTAGGTCCCACCCTTTTACAGTGAAACCAATAAAATTTAACCGCAATTTCTACTCTAATAGCTTCTTTTCTCGCACTTCACGACTGTGGAATTCCCTTCTACATGATTGCTTCCCCGACGGCTACAATCTCCAGGAGTTTAAATGTAAGGTCAATAGACACTTCCTAACACACTAACTCGCTCCCATTCTTTCAAACTCTCTTCCCATCTGCCCAACCCTCATCCTCGGTATTCTTACTCATCTGTCACCTTCCGTCTGACATTTCCTATATCTAACCACTCTTTTTCTTTACCTTCCCCTATATAACCCCTTGCGCAATAGTGGCAGTGGAATGTCTTGCTTGGGGTGAAATGATTAAAAAAAAGAAAAAAACTTAGTCATGGTTTTCAGGCAATTTTACATCACCGCTTATATCTGTCCACCTACCACCCCAGACTGCACACCCCACCTGGTTATCTTCTGTGGGGCTTATTTGACCAACAAAACTCATTTTAACTCCAAAGATGACCAAGGGAAAGATTATAGCATCATTCACGAACATAAACTAGGAGATCGTCAAGAAGAGTTGCAGGAGATTCCGATACTGTCTGGAGGCCGTGATTGAAGCCAACGGCGGTTTTTTCACATTAGTCTAAATTATTAAATTTAATCTAATCATTTCCTTTTTTATATTTTCTAACTGGTCACACTGATTTACTGTTCTGATATTCGATGTCTGAGAATTATTTTTTTCGGTCATATAACTCAAAGTTCATTTTTTTTCTTGACCCTGCCACTCACAATCTTTTACTAATTCGAATTCTAGTCGGGTTTCTTATATTCTTTTACGCGAAAATGTTTTTGGGAAGGGTATGAATCCAACTCTTCTCCTCCCAGCTATGGGTTAAATAGCATAACAGACTGGTTTCCATAGCCTTGGGTTGCAACAAGTCTACTACCACTGATAGAAACGTCAAACTACTGCTGGAAAATCTTCTGGCTGGTTAGTCAAGAATCAAAATGGATATGATCGCCCATGATCTCATATGGCACTTAACTGACTGATCCCTCACAATATTTTTCTCGCTCACACTATCCGAAATCCTTTTTCTCGTTACCCACAATATTTTTTGTGCTAACAGTGCTGATAGCAGACACGGAAAGGAAATTAAAAGACCTCCTACAGAAGGTAGCTGAAGAGAGTGACAAGACAGGACTACAAATAAACTGCAAGAAAACTGTATGCATGGTCATCAGCAAAATGAGCAGCCCAAAATACCAAATACAGGTAGAGGGATACTAAAATCAGGCAGGTACAAACATTTAAATACCTGGGAAGTGTTCTAACAGGAGATGGAATGTGCAACACAGAGATCCGAAGGCGAATTGGCATGAGAAGGAATCATTCCAGAAGTTGAGTAAAGTATTAAGAAACAGGACAATTTCGCTAAAAAAAAAAGAAGAGAGTACTGGATTGCTATGTGATGTCAGTTCTTCAATATTGCACTGAATGCTGTACAATATCATCAAAGATGAAGGAAAAACTTGAAGGAATTGAAATGTGGTTCTACAGAAGGATGCTGCGGATATTATGAATTGAGCATGTGAGCAATAATGAAATTTTGGAAAGGATGGAAACGAAAAGGAAATTAATATTGAGCATCAGGAAGAGACAGCTAAAGTTCCTGGGGCATGCAATGAGGAAAGAGGGCTTGGAGAACCTGATATTAATAGGCCAGATAGAAGAGAAAAGAGACAGAGGAAAGCAGCGGATAACATATTTGAACAGAGCAGATGGATGACAGAACGAGGGTTGTGTGGTGTAACAGGAGAAAGCGTGCTAAAAGCCACCAGGGATAGAGAGACATGGAAAGCCATGATCGCCTACGTCCTGAAAGGACAGGACACATAGAAGAAGAAGAAGAAGAAGAAGAAGAAGAAGAAGAAGAAGAAGAAGAAGAAGATAAATATTCATAGTCTTTTTTCTTGGACATACCATTCAAAGTCGACCATATACCCAAAATCCTTTTCTCGGTCACACAGCTGGAATCGTTTTTCTCAGCCACATCACCCACAGTTTATTTTTTTCTCGGCTACGCCATTTACAATTTTTTCCACAGTCAAAATCTCTTTCTTGACTACATCATTCATAGAGGTTACCATTTTAACATGATTTAGCTAACACGATACTCCTTTTGCTGAAGACATATCCTGATGGCCAACACTCGACAAAAGAGGTTAAGTACATCTAGATATTAAGTACATCAATGTTGATAATTATTTTTTTTATCTCACTGTAAACTTCTTCCTCGGCACACTTAATTTGTGATTATAAAAAAAGAAAAAAACATACTTTATTTATTAACATAAACAAAACAATTCATTATACTTTGTAATAAAAAGAGAAGATTTAAAATTCTTAAAAGAACTATTTATTTATTTTTCTGTTTTATATAATTTAACATTTAATGATGTATCTGAACTTGAAATGTTTGTTAGAAAATCTTCTTTGTAAGGTCGCATTTTGGACAGGCATACTCTCCAATCTTCTTCCAAGGAATGTATAATTATGTACAATTATGTATACATAAATAAAGCGCGTATTTCAAAATTCAAATCACCTAAAGAAGGTCGGAACGCACAATAGTCGAAACGTCGTGAATATGGCAACCAAGTTAGGACAACAATACGAATAATATGAATAATTACAATACAGCATCTAAGAAATACAGACAAACAATATTTAAAAACAAAAATTGATCATGTTTATAATCCTTGGAAGAAAATTGAAAAGTATGCTCGCCCATAATTCGAAATTGCAAAGAAGATATTCTAAAAGAAAAACAAAAACGCTAAGGTCAGACACATCATTAAATGTTAAATTATATTAATCAGAAAAGTAAAGAAGTTTTTAATAGTTTTAAATATTGTCTTTTTTTTTGTTTGTGTTAATAAATAAATCATAAAATGTATACTGTTTTTTATTATTACGATTTAAGTGTGCTTCGGATGTGTGTAGAATGTAGTAATTTGTCCATTTCGTCATTCTTTTCAATTTAAACTCTATCTTTTTTCATTCTTTTTCCTCTTTTCTTTCAATTGTAGCCATTTTGACTTCCGGATTTCTAGACATATTTTTGCATAAATATTTTTAATGCTTATATATATATATATATATATATATATATATATATATATGTGTGTGTGTGTGTGTGTGTGTGTGTGTGTGTGTGTGTGGACACTGCGATTAACATCGACTGACTCTTTCATGGTTGAACAGCAATCTTCATGTCATAAATAGATGGCCTGAACATTGCGTTCAAACAGACTGTCGCCACTAGGTATTGACCTCAACATTCACTTATATACTTATGTACGTTCTATCATAGATATATTCTTTTATTGTATATATATATATATATATATATATATATATATATATATATATATATATATGTGTGTATGTGTGTGTGTGTGTGTGTGTGTGTGTGTGTGTGTGTGTGTGTGTGCATAAAGTGGGAGATAGAAAAAAGTGAAAGAGAGATAATAAACGAGTGAGTGTGGGAATTGAAATTTAGGAGAAAGCACACAATTGTCAGGGCCCAGTGGCTTGATACGTCACTCTATGTTATCGATGATGATCGATAAGAGAAACGAGGTAAGACGATAAGTAGATGGCAGTTATGATTTGCTTTGTTTGCGCATGCTCGACCGTACATTTATCAAGAGAAAGTCTTTGCAATCATAGACTGTAAAGTTTGTTAAGAACGTCTTAAAAGATAAATGCTAATTTAGTAAGAAAATATCTTAAACTATCGATTCAATGGAAAGGAGAGAGACTTATAGTTGCTTTCTCAGCACTAATCTATATATAACAATCTATTTCAAGTATTCCCTATCTATCTATCTATCTATCTATCTATCTATCTATCTATCTATCTATCTATCTATCTATCTTCTTCTGGTCAAGATCTGCTGACAAAACTGAAAAGTTTAAGAATCCAGTCGCACATTTATTGAGATAATCTAGTGATTAAAGCACTTTCTAAAACTTTCTCGTCTTAGTAAATTGTCTTCCATTTTAATTAGCATTTTCAAAATAAAATTTGTCGTCAGTCTTATTACGGTGAACGATTAATGCATTTAATTTATTGTTTTGTAATAGACCCCCTTTAGTGTTCATATAATCATTTATTTAAATTTCTCGAGGTTTCTCCGATACATTCCTTGTGGCAGTTATTACAGAAATATAGTAAATTCACTCTTCAAGATTTAGCTTTTTATTATGTTTTGTATTAATTCTTTCAGTGTTTTAGACGTTGTTGTCAAAGGTTTCATGTTGAGTTTAGCTAAATTCTTTTCATTTGTAGTTGTGAGCAGAACAATACATTTCGATTTGTTGTGTTTGTCAGGAAGGACCGCTTTTCTATTCTGAAATATTTTACGAACATTTTGTTTCGCATTGAATATGAAACAGATAATGTATTGAAGAAGCTGGAAAGTATTTTCAATGTGATACTCCTCTTCATGTAAATATTGAGATCTTCAAATACTGAGTGCTCTTAAAATTCAATAACGGGATCGATAATTAAAACAGTTGATAAAATAGTTAAATATCAAAGATAAATTACATAGAATTCACCAGAGATTTCGCTCAAAGAATAATTACTTTAGAATCAACAATGAAAGAATTTAAATGTACTAAAAAACCCGAGCAAAAATAAGGAAATCCACATATTACCTCCTCGGGTAATAGTGATTGGATTATTAATACACATAGGAACACGTACAATAAAAGAATTCATTTATTACTCAACGATACCGACACGTTTTAAATCTTCAAAATATTTTTTAATATGTGTTTTTGGGACATAATCTAGTCGATTTCATCTGTTGCCAGACAGCTTCATTAAAATCGACTAGATTATATACCCAAAACACAGTAAAAATTTATATTTAAAATTTTAAATTATCAGCGTTTTTCTTTCGTTTGTGCGCATGTGTAGTCACTTCAACGTAAACATAAAATTAGTCAAAGAAGCAATGAAGTTCTAACACTCTCAACTATTGGGCGTGTATAATGATAATATACACGCTAAAATCTCTGCCTTTTTATACCGAGTGCCCGTAGCTCAGAGGTAGAATCGCCGGCAGATGCTAATTCGGCCGGGTTTCAATCCTGGGTAAAAATCAATCGGCTGTCAAACCGTATTGATGAGCTGTGATACAGCAAAACAGATCTGTCTGCAGATGACTATATATTGAATCCTTTTTGATTCAGTCACAGTTAAGATGGGTTGGGCATGTTGTTCGAATGAAAGATAGAATGCCATAAATTCTGATATACAGCCAATTTCTTAATGGGGCTCGAAACATTGGAAAGATTCGTTATAAAAACAAACTGAAGTTAAATCTAGGAGCAGCTCACATATCAGTTGATTCCTTCGAATTTTCTTCTTTAGATCGAATGAACTGGGGGTCAGCTTGTCATCGTGACATTACAAATTTTGAACAGAACCACCTCCATCATCTCGATGCACTTCATTTGGGAACTAAAACTCGATATTTCATGACTAATTTATTCATCTGTGGCGACGTTCAAGAGCCCAATTTGTCATTTGTTATGCGAATCCAAGACTGGTTTGAAGGCTCATACTCGGTATAAACAAACTGAATCCGGGTCTGCATCGAAGGTTTCTGATTCTCAGACAGATAGTTTCAAATGCTCCCTCTGCAGAATGTTATGCAAATCAAAAGCAGGCTTGATGTCGCACATAAGTCAGTCAGTCAGTTAAGTGCCATACGTGATATACGCTTTGGGCGATCATGTCTCGAAAGAGACATGATTGACTGGGCAGAAGATTATCCCTCAATAGGTTGCCATTGCTTTCTGCTGTAGACTGGTTGCCGACCAAGGCTATAGAACGCAATCTGTCCTATTATTTAACCCATAACTGGAGGGAAGAGACGGATTAATACCTTTCCCAAGGATATTTGTGTCTAAGTGAATGCAAGGAATTCAACTGGAATTCGAACTCGGCACTCCGATGTGTTGTTCCGAGCCGATATCCACTGCACCACAACGCACATAAGACACAAGCATAAAACGATGTTTTATGTATCAAACAAGTTGGATCCTCGTACGTCTAAATCGACGGGAGAGCCTATTATATATTTATGTGGAGAAAAGCCCTGTGTGTGTGTGTGTGTGTGTGTGTGTGTGTGTCTTTGTCAATAATTCTGTAGCATAATGAAGACGTTAGCACAACAAATATTTCAGCATACTCATTTTTAATAATGTACTTTGATGGGGCTTTTCCATACAAAATATTAAGCAAATATTATCATTTCGGATAAGAATCTATCTATCAATGTTTGTCACTGTAAACGTTATTTTTAGTGGATATTCGTATTTGAGTAGACGCTCCTTTTATTTATTAAAGATTATATTTATACATTTTCGTCTACAGGCATAAATGTTCGGGAAATCCTATTAAAGAAGAATTTACGCTTTCCAGAAGGTATTATAATTAAGTTTTTTATATAGTTTTTTTTGTGTTCCGAAAAGAAAAAAATTATATGTTCACATGAAAACTATATAAAAAATTTAATGATAATACATTGTCTGTCATTTTTAATAAAACATGTATAAAAGAGATTATTGAAAGTACAAAACCATTGGACAATTCTTATATAAATTGAGTTCCGAAAAAAAAATTATATGAACACATGAAAAACTATATAAAAAGTTTAATGATAATATCTTGTTTGTCATTTTTAATGAATAATGAAACCTGTATAAAAGAGAGATTGTTGAAAGTACAAAACATTTGGACAATTCTTAGCCCAGAGGTAGACTCGCCGACTGACGCCAATTCGGTCGGGTTTCAATCCTGGGTTAAAAGCAATCGGAGTCTAACCGTACTGATGATCTGGGATACAGCGAAACAGATCGGTCTGCGGATGACTATATATATATATGTGTGTGTGTGAATTGACGAAGATGGATTGAAACAGCAAATAAAAGACATATCTACGAGGTCAGATCAATAATTTTAATAGGTAGCTGGATACAGATATTAACATTTCACTGTAATATTCGATATATGCGGTTAATAGTCACTTGAATTAAGTGCTTTGACAAAGAAATGGATTCTGTTGAAAAGCAAAATACTCATTGTGTAAAATAAATGCTCGTTTTATCATGAGCCAATGCACTTATTAACTTAACTATTTTTAGTGATTTTTAAGATCGATTTTTAATCCGAAATTATTTCTTCTGATAATAAACGTTACTTTTAGTGGGTACACGTGTTTGAATTGCTAACCGTATTTAATTTCTTCTTCTTCTTCTTCTTCTTCTTCTTCTTCTTCTTCTTCTTCTTCTTCTTCTTCTTCTATGTTACGTGTTCATTCAGGAGGTAGGCGATCATGGCCCTTCACATCTCCCTATCACAATATTTATTCATGTAAAAATACACGAATTGTGGCACAATGCCGAAAAAAGGAAGGGATACAGGTTGGTCTTCAGTTAACTATCCTATACCTAGCTAAACACTATCACGACCCATTCACTCATTACAATTTGCTCAATCACCAAAAGAACCCATCCATCACATCCCAATCCTTCATACACCACAATACCACATATTTACGAGGGGCACATCTCCCTATCACTTGTAGCTCTTAACAACCCTTCTCTGTTATCCCGCTCAAACCCCGCTCCGCCATCCATCTGCTCAAGTTCATCAAGTATGTCACACATTACCTTACCTTGTCTCTCCTTTCCTCTATCCGTCCTGTGATCATCAGACTCTCTAAGCCCCCTTTCCTTATTGCATGTCCCAGAAACTTCAGCTGTCAGTTTCCTTTTCGTGTTCAAAAAACGTCGTCGTTGCTCACATGTGTCTACAGTATCCTCAGTATCCTTCTGCAGTTCCACATTTCGGCTGCTTCAGGTCTATCCTTCATCTTCATAATATTGTTTAGCATTCGATGCCATATTGAAGGACAGACATTACATAACAGTCCAGCACTCTCTTCTTTGTTTCCAGTGAAATCTTCCTGTCTCTCAATACGTTATCCAGCTTCTGGAATGCATTCTTGGCAATACCAATACGCCTTCGGATCTCAGTGTCACACTTTCCGTCCTCTGTTAAGAAATTTCCCCGGTATTTAAATTTCTGTACCAGCTTAATTTTAGTCTCCTCTACTTGTATTTGGCATTTGGGGCTCCTCTTTTTATTGATTACCAAGCATTCAGTTTTCTTGTAGTTTATATGTGGCACTTTCTTTTCGCTTTCTGTAACTACTTCCTGTTAGAGGTCTTGTAGTTTACTATTCGTATTTTCTTACACAATGAAATTAATTACAACCGATCAAAAAGTCAGACTAAAGAAAAATGTGCTTGTCGAAAAATCGAACTTATATCCGCATTGTTTTTTAAACGGTGAACTTAATACTTGGATTGAAGTTTACAATAATCGAAATGGTCTCCCGTGGTCAAACAGGTAACGTCAAGGTTTGGCTCTCTGAGAGCAATCCTTGATGTAAAAAGACGTTACAGGTTCTGATTTTTGTAATATAGTCTAGTTTAATAGGCTAGTTCTTATTAATTTCGCAGTTTTATATAAAAATAAAACATGAAAAAAAAAAAAAGAAACAGGGATAGTAATTCAAACATGTACACTCACTAAAATAACGTTTATCATAAAAAAAAAATTATCTACTTATATAAGCTTCAGCAAAAAAGAAGCCAAAAATACCAACTATAGGTCAGGGTTACTAAAATCAAGCAGGTGCAGAAATTTAAATGCCTTGGAAGTGTTATGACAGAGGACAGGAAGTGCGACACATTGAGAGACAGGAAGATTTCGTTAGAAAGAAAACAAAATAAGAGTATTGGACTGTTATGTGATATCTGTCCTACTATATGACAATGAATGCTAGACAATCTTTTCAAAGATTAACTAAAGACATGAAGTAACTAAAATGTGGTTCTACAGACGGATGCTGAGGATAGAATATACCGAACATGTGAGCAACGACAAGGTTTTGAAGAGGATACGCACGAAAAGGAAACTTATGCATAACATCAGGTAAAGACAGCTGAAGTTTTTGGTACACGTAATGAGAAAAGAGGTCTTGAAGAATCCGATACTCACGGGATGGATAGAGGGAAAGAGAGACATGGGAAAGCAATGCGTGACCTGCTTGAAGGGCTTGAGCAAGTGGATGGCAGAGCTGGGTTTGGGAGAGATCAGTCAGTTAAGTGCCATACTTCGACGATCATGTCTCGAAAGAGATGACTGACTGACTGGGCAGAAGATTTTCATGCAGTTGGTTTCCATTACTTTCTGCGATAGACTGGTTGCCAACCAAGGTTATAGACCCTAAATTTTTCTGTTATTTAAGCCATAGCTGGAAAGGGAATCGATGGATTCATGCCTTTCCCAAAGGTATTTGCGCGTAAGTGAATGCAACGAATTCAGCTGAAATTTGAACCAAGAGAAAAAGTGCTAAGAGCAACAAAGGATAGGCGTAAGCGGAGGTCCATGGTCGCCTACGTCCTTAAAGGACACGGCACATTAAAAAGAATAATATATCTAAACTTATTTATAAATGGAACTTTGTCTGTGTGTGTGTGTGTCTGTGTGTGTATCCGTTACCTATAGACTCCGAAACGGCTGAACCGATTTTCTTGAAAATTTACACAGTTGTACTATAAGCGTCTGCGAGTGTTTCTAGGCTAGGTACCTCGACGTACCCCCGATAAATATCGAAAATCGATAATCGAAAAAATCAGGTTATAGAAGGAGTGACCCGATTTTAATCAAATTTGATACACTCCATAGACAAATACATAAGGAACGATATTCAGAAGTTTCAAGGTTGCAGTTCTTACAATAGGGCAGAAAATTTGATATCGATACCAGGAAATCAAATTTTGACTTATATCCATTTATTTTCCTTTCAGTCTACGGTTTCGCTTTAACTGGAAACAACTATTGCTTTTTAGTCTTTCGTGCCAACGTCCAAAGAGTCTGAGCTCCAGGACCATGCATTAGTTTTAAAGATTTCATTACACCCGAGCAACGCCGGGCTATACTGCTAGTATATATATATAAGCTGAAACGAGAATAAAAAGGTAAAAAAGAAAAGAAGAAAAATGGCAAAGTAAAATAAATAAATACAAAAGCAAATACCACCCACCACAAAAAAAAAGAAACAAATCACAAATTAATATTTTTAGCAGATATTAAATTATAGAGTGTACGCCACACTGAATTGCTCCGTACAATGTTTTCTCGTGTGGTAAAAGAAAATATTGGCAGCAAAACCGGATATTGATTTTTATTGAATTATTACTTTTGGATATCCTGGATACTAAGTAAGTCGGATTGACGAATGAATTTGTCTCTTCATGTGAAGTTGTACGAATTTTGATTTGAGATCAGATTTTTTTTTATGTTTACGTCCGGCTGATTCGGCAGTGAAGATCATCTTCATATCGACTTCAAACAGTGTAAACTTTCATCTCCCAGCCATCATCGAACTTGTGTCTGGCCGAATATAATGGCACGTTTGGCAAAGACGTTATTTCCCATAAAAACTGGTTTGGATTTCAGTCTGACAATCAGCATGAAAATGTACAAACCTTTCGGCGCATGTACAAGGGAGGTGGCAGAATATTTTGCTCATTGTTAAGACAAAATAACACACTTGAGCTATTTTTGAAACGAGCTAATAAATCAGTTCAGTTCTTCGTATCTGTGTGGCTTTCTCTCGCTCTCTCTTTCTCTTTCTCTTAGTTTCCTCACTCTTTCTATCCATTCGACGGTATAACTCACATTTCCTCTCTATCAAGCATTTCAGATAGCCCTCTCCCTCACTCTGTTCACATCTATCTATCTATCTATCTATCTATCTATCTATCTATCTATCTATCTATCTATCTTAATCTGTTAATATCTATCGTAAGCTGTTAATATCTATCTATCTATCTATCTATCTATCTATCTATCTATCTATCTATCTTAATTTGTTAATATCTATCTATCTATCTATCTATCTATCTATCTATCTATCTATCTATCTTAATCTGTTAATATCTATCGTAAGCTGTTAATATCTATCTATCTATCTATCTATCTATCTATCTATCTATCTATCTATCTATCTATCTATCTTAATTTGTTAATATCTATCTATCTATCTATCTATCTATCTATCTATCTATCTTAATTTGTTAATTTATTCTATCTATCTATCTATCTATCTATCTATCTATCTATCTATCTATCTATCTATCTATCTAAGTTTGCTCAGAAGGCTGATGTAATAAAATAGAAGCGGCCAACATTAAATAAGGTATTTTTTCCATCGGTGACCGTATATTGAAGTGTTTTTAAACACAGACACAGACGCGCGTGCACACAGACATAAATATTTCAGTTTATATCACCGTTTTTATGACGTCACTTTGAGTGACGTAAAATTGCTTTCATCAAACGCGAGAACGTCGGAATTAAAAAGCATTTGCACAAATACACACAGAATAATCCTTGAACTCAAATAGATCAACATTCTAAAGTACTCGGGAAAATGTTATGTATACGATGTGTGTCTGAAACATAACAGGACTTGCTGTGCCGTATGCGCCCATGGCGAAGAAGTGAGAAGCGGAAGCGTTATTCTCTAATTCTACACCCCCTCCAATCAGAATGGATCAGGTTAATCTCTCTGAAAACACTGCGCCTTCAAGGCCTAAATCTATCAGCTGACCTCAAGTGGAATAACTACACTGAATCCATAGGTAAATCTGCTGTTCGGAAGGTTGGTTCCCTTTGTAGGGGTAGGAAGTTTTTCTTGTCTAAATCCATTTTGCACGTATATAAATCTACCACCCAACCGTGCATTGAATACTGATGTCCCTGCTATTAATCTCGGGCTTCTTGATAAAATCCAACGAAGAATCTGTAATGTAATTGATCCCGACCTGGTAGCTCAAATTCAGTCCCTTATTCACCTACGTAATGTGACTTCCTTCTGCCACTTCTACAAATACTTTCACGACTTCTGCTCCGATGAGATTAGCTCCCTGGTGCACCCTCTCCAAGAATTTAACCCAGCTGCTAGATTAGAGTAAAACCAATAAAATGTAACCGCAAGTTCTACTCAGCAGCTTCTTTTCTCGCACTTAACGTCTATAGATTTCCCTTTCGTATACTTGCTTCCCTGACAGCTACAATATCCAAGAGTTTAGATACAATGTCAATTGTCATCTCCTAGACTCGCATCCTTTCCCCGACAGCCCTTGTATCATGTTCTTCTCCTTTTACACTAGCTGATAGATTAGCGGCTAGATCCCACCCTTTTACAGTGAAATCAATAAAATGTAACCGCAACTTCTACTCTACTAGCTTCTTTTCTCGCACTTCCCGCCTGTGAAATTCCCTTCAGTATACTTGCTTCCCTCAAAGCTACAATTTCCAATAATTCTCTAATTCCCCTGTAACTCACCTTTTATGTAACCCCCTGCGCACCAGTGGCAGTTCTGCTTTGCTTGGGATGAAATGATTAGGTAAATATCTTGGGAGTATATAACTATAATCATAGCTTTCTGTAACCATTGCATTTTTCCCACCTAATTTTGTGGTAGGAAAAACCGTGGTTACTTTACCAGGACAATACACCTGAACATCCGGCAGTTTCTGACATCGCAGTACCTGAACAACCTTCCTATTCACCTGATCTTGATACGTGTAATTTTTTTCTTATCCTCAATTTCAAGGCTATCGTTTTGAAAGCGTTGAGGCTATCAAGAGGGCCGTAATGAAGGAGATGACGGGCATTCAAGAAGAATCCTCCCAGAAGTGCATGGAAGCGTGACAGAGAAGGATGGAAAAGTGCATTAGACACGTGCGAGGTTACTTTGAAGAGGAAACCATCTAGTTTATTTGGAATTAAAATAAATTGCTTGTGACACCAATACCGTAACGTTTAAGAGAGGCCTCGTATATATATATATATATATATATATATATATATATATATATATATATATATATATATATTACGTATATCACGTGTATTGTCCTGGTAAAGTAACCACGGTTTTTCCTATCACAAAATTAGGTGGGAAAAATGCAATGGTTACAGAAAGTATGATTACGTCGTTATTATGTATATTTATCAATATATATATATATATATATATATATATATATATATATATAGATACATATTGATAAATATACATAATAACAACGTAGGATAATATGTATACTTATTAATATATATAAAATAGCTCTGTTTATACTACATTCAGCATTATTTTTATAGTTGTGCGTATTCCCATATTTATTAATTCACATAACTATATATATATATATATATATATATATATATATATATATATATATATATATGTGTGTGTGTGTGTGTGTGTGTGTGTGTATTTGTGTTTGTGTGTGTGTATATATTATTATTTATTATGTTGAGCTTACAAGCGTACAAGGATTTAAGTTCAGTGATCATGGCTGACATGGAGAGCTTGGCAACCAATACCCTACTGCAAAAATATCGTACATTCAGCAAGAAAGCAATAAAGAAAATGTAAAAAAGAAAAAAACACACTTGACATATGAGTGAATCTTTTACAAAAAAAAAAAATTACAATAGTTTTATTTCCAAAATATCTTTACAGATAACACCAATAACATATAAAGTGATCTCCTGGCCAATCTAATATTTTATTTACTTACTTTTTGAGGTTACATATTTTCAACATCAACGGATTGATACCTTTCCCAAGGGTATCTGTACGCAAGTGAATGCAAGGAGTTCAACTGGAGTTCGAACTCGGCTCCTGATTTATCCTTCCGAGTCGATATCCACTGCACCACAACGCACATAAATTGTAAAGGTTATAGATTTTAAATATAATATAATATAATATAATATAATATAATATAATATAATATAATATAATATAATATAATATATGCAATCTTACAGCCCATAAAGATATAAATATTGAAGATATTGGATTATACAGGGATGATGGCCTTACGTAGATTGCAAAATAGATAAAATTAGAAAGATAATATAGAGAGAATTTAAAAAACTCAATTTAAAATTGACTATTAATACAAAAATAAACAAGTGATTTTCACGATGTGATTTTAGATTTAGAAAAGTATATAATCAACCATATAAAAAACAAAATACAAATCATATATATATCCACCCAAAATCTAACGATCCTCCATCCATTATTAAACATGTACCCTCACCCATAACTTATGAAAATAATAAAATGGATATTAAAATTTTTAATAAATAGATATTAAAATCTTTTACAAATTAAGAGTTTTATGAAAAATTAGGATAAAATGCATTCTGAATCGAAATAAAAAGAGTATAATTACATTCAAAGGTCCCTTTAAGTTAGATCAAAAATATAAAATGTTGTCTTTTTTATTTTGTTTTAGAGAAAGATGGGATACAGAGAAAACTAAAATAATAATTTTGTAACAATAATGGATACATCAACGGAAATGCAGTCTAGACAGGGGTTTTGATCAACTGACACTTTTTCTATTAAGACTGAAAGAAGAAATCATGTATTCCCCAAAATATAACCTTGTTTTAAATTTAAGGTAGACTTCTATTCTGATTAGTGAAATTAGTAAACACACATAGTTTTTTCTGTCTTCCCACATCCATAAATAACAAACGTGTTGTTTCGTATATTCAAATGAAAATAATTTTCACAATAATGAGCTAACATTGCCTGATGACCAGGAAAAATCACGAAACATAGAAATATCCGTGTCGTAATATAAACAATAATCGTTTTAAATAAAAAAAAAACAAATGTAATTATATATATATATATATATATGGCGTGTGTATACACCGCGTATGTAACACTTTAAAATCTGCATTTTTTCTCAACTGTGCGCCGTTAGCTCAAGGGTAAAATCTCTGACTGATGCAAAATCAGCCGAGTTTCGATACCAGGTAGAAGCAGTCTGATGTCTAACCACATTGATGAGCTGTATGTAGATGACTATATATATATATATATATATATATATATATATATATAGAGAGAGAGAGAGAGAGAGAGAGAGAGAGAGTCATATATATATATATATATTTCCCTCCTGTCACGTTCACGGAGAGACGGAGAGACGGAGAGAGAGAGAGAGAGAGAGAGAGAGAGAGAGAGAGAGAGAGAGAGAATAACGAGGCAGCGTCGTCTCTGTTCATTCTCTTTACTATCAGTGATGAAAGCTTGTGCCGTGTGTTTGCTCTTTAACAGTGACGTATTTTTGTTTTTTGCAATAGTTATATATATCCTCTCTATTATTAGAAAGTTGTTATGTATATATACGGCAAGTTTTACAGAGGATTATATATATATATATATATATATATATATAATCCTCTGAAAAACTTGCCGTCACTTTTGACAGCAGCAGTACTACCGTAAAAGAATGAGAAATAAAGAGAGAAGATCACGTTTGACATTGCATTTAAATTTTTGAAGATCAGACATTAATGGTAAGCAAGAGAGCGGAAGAGAGTTTCATAAGCAAGGAAGAAACTGTTAGCATAGAACTTCCAATTATATCTACCCATTTCATCTGTAAAATGATGAAAACTTGTCTCCAATCTAGTAATGCGCTTAACTTTATATAGTCTAGGTACCATAGGGGAATGTTCATCAGAACAATTACCATAGAAGTATTTATATAAAAGGTACAGGGAAGCTACGTTACGGCAGTGGGAGAGGGATTTGAAACCGAGATGACATGTCAGGACCAATGGCATTACCGATTCTTCTTTGGATTTTATCAAGAATCTTTAAATACAAAGTAGGAACGCCATGTGAAATTAATATTCAAAGCAAGGATGAATAAATAAAAAGCGTCGATTATTTTACTTCACTGTAAAAACCATTGCTTATTTTGTTTATTTAATTACTTGCAACACACACACACACACACACACACACACACACACACACACACACACACATATATATATATATATATATATATATATGATAAAAATATACTTTTAGGATATGCTACATTTTTGTGTAACAAATATCAATATAAGAGATAAAACGATCCCGATCGATCCCGACTTGGCAGCTCAGATACAGTCACTTTCTCACCGACGCAGTGTGGCTTCCCTGTGTCTCTTCTACAAATACTTTCACGGCTTTTGCTCCGATGAACTTAGCTCACTGGTACCCCCTATATATGAATTTCATCGAGCCACAAGATTGGCAACTAGGTCCCACCCTTTTACTGTGAAACCAATAAATTGTAAACGCAAATTCTACCCCAGCATCTTCTTTTCTCGAACTTCCCGCCTGTGGAATTCTCTTCCGCATACTTGCTTTCCCGACTGCTATAATCTCCAAGAATTTAAATGTAAAGTCAATAGTCATCTCCTGTACACTAACTTACATTCACTCTCTCATGCTTTTCTACATCCACCCCACTCTGATCAGTACTCTCTTTCCTCTCCTACTCTCTTCCTGACACATCCTGCAACCTCTCACTCCTCATAATATTCCTCTTCGTCCACCCCACTCTCATCAGTAATCTCTTCCCTCTGCTACTCTCTTCCTGACACCCTTTGCAACCTCTCACTCTTCAAACATTCCTCCTATGTAACACCTTGCACAACAGTGGGAGTAAAATGCCTTGCTTGGGGCGACACGGTTATAAAAAAAACAAAAAACAAAAAAAAGTGTTTAAATAAGAAATATATAAGTAGACACGGAAGTGAATACCGACTGAAAATAGTTTGTTTCATGCATAATAGTATTTTTCAGGCCTGAAGAATACGCTCAACCATGAAAAAGAGTATAGAATCTTTGTGCCTGATTATATATATATATATATATATATATATATAAACTTATTTATAAATGGAACTTTGTCTCTGTGTGTGTGTCTGTGTGTGTGTGTGTGTGTATCCGTTACTTATAGACTCCGAAACGGCTGAACCGGTTTTCTTATAAATTTACACATTTGTACTATAAGCGTCTGCGAGTGTTCTTTGGTAGGTTTTGTGTCGATGTACCCCCGATAAATATCGAAAATCGATAATCGAAAAAAATCGGGTTATAGAAGGTGTAGTCCGATTTTAATCAAATTTGATACACTCATAGACAAAGACATAAGAAAGTTATCCAGAAGTTTCAAGGTTGCAATTCTTACAATAGTGCAGAAAATCGAATATATATATATATATATATATATATATATATATATATATATATATATATATATATATATATATATCTTTAAAAAGAACAGACGTCATATTATTTAAACCCGAGGAACCTTTCGGCCAACTCTTATCAAGGGTTCTCGTTGGCTTTAATTTTAAGGGAATTAAGGAAAAGGACAAGGCAAAATAAATTACTTACAATGCTGGGAGATGATGGAACTCGTTTAAAAATAAATTTATTGAAAAAAAAAAACACATAAAATGTAGGCGGGTGTACACATATAATTCCACAAGAGTGTTTAAAAGTGAAAAAATGTTACACGCACAGACTCACCAGCAATTGTAATATATATATATATATATATATATATATATATATATATATATATATATATATAAAAGGCAAGAAGTTTGTGTGTGTGTGTGTGTGTGTCTGTTTATCTGTCTGTATGTCCTTTATACACATCCACATTTTTACCCGATTCTCACCTAACTTCACACAAATATTCTTTAGGCAGAGTCTGAGCTCCAAGACCATGGATTAGTTTTAAAGATTTCATTACACCCGAGCAACGCCGGGCTATACTGCATATATATATATATATATATATATATATATATATATATATATATATATATATATATATAAAGCGTGTGTGTGTTTGTGTGTGTGTGTGTGTGAGGGAGAGAGATAGAGCGAGAGAGAGAAAGAGAGAAAGGTAGACAATGAGGACAACCTCAAGTGACGACAGTCTGTTTCATGCTTGAAAGGAATCAGCATGCCAAGGGTCTGAGGTTTTCGTTCATGCATGAAACAGGCTGTCAGTACTGCGTGTTGACTTCAGTTCGCAATTGTTATATTTACTCACGCTCTAACCGTATTTCCAATGAATAGATTGCGATAGATGAATTGTCATGTAAATTACGCAAACATGAAAGTAACATCTCATATTGACAGATACATTTATCAGAATTACACAAAAATATCTTTCAATACTAGAGAGTAAATTTATTTGATAAAATCGCGATTGGCTTCAATCCCGGCCCCCAGACAAGTTCGGAATCTCTTGTATCTCTTCTGGACGGTCTCCTTGTTTAAGTTGGTGATACTGCAATAACCCTTGCCTTTACTTTATCTTTGATATTACAAAGACCTTTGTTGATCTCTCTCTCAAATCGCGATTCGCCTCAACCACGGCCCCCAGACAAGTTCGGAATCTCTTGTATCTCTTCTGGACGGCCTTTACAAAGACTTTTGTTGATCTCTCGCGCCACTGCGCCCCATACATAATAATCTCTCGGAGTTTGAAATTTTGGAGAGTTAGGTGGCCAGATGTTAGGAGTGATGTTGCTGCAGAAATTGTCTGATAGCCATGATTGGAGTGCAGAAACCTGTTGCCAGACACAGAGTATCCCAGCAGCCGCCCTCTTGACTAATGGCAGCACAACCTCCTCAAGAAAGTTGATGTAGGTCTCTGTGTTAAGTTTGAGGCCCTAGGGTAAGATGCTTGGAGGCATACTGGCTTCATTCTTAGTGATCACTCCAAATACCATGACGTTGACTGAATATAGCATTCAACACTTTCCGAATCCTCTTCACTCTCCTCCGATTGACAGCCAAACGCACTGAAATGTTCGTGTTGGAGCTTCTGGTGCGAATGCCAAGCAGTACAGAATGTCATTTCCAAATTTCTGGCGGAGTGAATTACGTCTTGGTGAACTTTTTCTCACAGGCGGTACCCAACTGAAACTATTATAATATGCAGTTGACAAAATCATAAATAAATAAAGAGTATGCATGAAATTCAAAATATAAAATGTCAATAATTTACCTATCACACCTTGTATATATATATATATCGCTCATTCAGTAATGAATTAGATCACTCTGGCTATTGGGCGTGTATAATGATAGTATACATGCTAAAAAGTCTACCTCCTTCTACCGAGCGTCCGTAGCTCAGAGGTAGAATCACTGACTAACGCCGATTCGGTCGGGTTTCAATCGTGGGTAAAAAGCAATCAGATGTCTAACCGTACTGATGAGCTGTGATACAGTGAAACAGATATGTCTGCGGATGACAATATATATATATATATTATTTGTAAACGAGCTAGGTTATGCAACCAAGGTTTCTACCATGTAAATCGCCTGGAGACACCACATGATAGAAACCTTACTCGCGTAATAACTCGTTTACAAATGAAAATTATTCAAAAGTTCTACAATATAATTGTATTGAACACTTTTTAATACAACTGTGTACTGGTCTAATTTTATTATGACCAAAAACTAAGTAATTATATATATATATATATATATATATATATATATATATAGTCATCCGTTTCGCTGTATCACAGCTCATTAGTACGGTTAGACCACCGATTGCTTCTAGCCAGGATTGAAACCCGACCAAATTGATATCAGCCGGCGAGTCTACCTCTGAGATATGGGCGCTCGGTAGAGGAAGGCATACTTTAGCGTGTTGTATACAATGTAAACACACGCCAGTCACCAAGAGTGTTCAATATATATATATATATGTATATATATATATATAAAATTATATTTTAATTTATGCTATATTTATTGGTAATAGCAATAGAGCCTGTAGGCACTGAAGACAATACAAGGTATTTTAAAAAGTACAGTCTACCGAGATGTTGTGAATTTTTCCATTTTTAACTCATTCTCTGGAGAAGCTTTAATAAAATGAAACATGTTTAAATTGAGATACGTTTCCTACTTTGTTCTTTATTCTATCATCTTGTCGGATTCCGTTATTCAACTTGCATTTTTTAGTCATTAATATATTTGTTTTTTCTGAATTATCTTTTTTACTAGGTTAATCGTTATATTTTGGTAGCTACACGTGTTTGAGTAGACTTCCTGTTTTATATTACATTTAACAGCCTTTTCATTCGAGAGTCTTGTTATAAAGTCTGTCACTTTAACTAAGCACGCTCATGCCGACTTCGATGATTTGTAAAGAAACCGTTATGATATTCTCACTCGTCAGGGGACTTTTGCCGTTGGTTCCCGGTTTTTTCTTATTTATATGGAACATGATGTGATTTTTGTGAGAGTGGTCTTATTTGTGATTGATTGATTTTCTTTTTATTTATTTTTACTGTGCAGGTGTCTGATTTATTTTTATTGCTTATTGCTTTTTGGTGTGAGTGGATGTTCGTTTAATTGCTTTATATTAAATAAGTGTCCGTTTAATTGCTATTTTAATCTGAGTTGACCTCTTTTGTTGTTGTAGTGACCTGTTTTATTGTTTTAACTTTTTTTTCTTGCCATATTAGCGTATTTTGCCGCGTGACAGTTTATTCTTTCTGGGTAAGGTTGTGCTTTTATGTAGATCTGTGTTTGTAGGTTTTATGTTTATTTTTTCGGCTTGGTGGTTGTATTATTTTCTGTTTTTGTTGTGACTGAGTGAGGGTATATATATTTTTATTTTTATCATCATATTTTTTGTATGTTTTGTTTTTGTTTATTATTTTCTGTTTTTGTATGCTTGGATTTTTATTTTTATATTGTATATGCATATTGTTTCTATGTTTCGTTTTTATTTAATTTTGTTGTTATTTATTATTTGTGTAGCAAAGTAGGTATTTGTTCGAGATAATTGAAAACTGTATATATATAAACAAATACCTACTTTACTACACATTAATCTGATGTGTGTGTGTGTGTGTGTATATGTGCGTGTGCATATTTAGGTAGCATATACTTATTTAAGCATGTTTGCTTAAATAATTTAAACATGTCCTTTATATCATAAAATGTTGATATCCGCTTCGCGTCATGCTAAAATTCGTAACGTTAAGCCACAAGAAATTCGTAAAGGACAACTACATTAATTTTGTCTTAACAATCCACTCTTGAAGATGATACCGAATAAAATTGAAAGTACTTGGGGAAAAAAGCCGAATGAAAACAACCACAGCGGCTTTCTTGCTCATTTTAATCACCATACAAGGAAATGTTATGGTGCCCTTCTATGAGGAGTGAACTCTTCCTCTTGCTATTTATAATTACCTGCGTGATTTCCGAAAGGCAGTTAAGGACGCCGTTAACGACAGCTAGTACGCTGTTAAAGCCAGCTAACATTCAGGCCATAAGCAGCGTAACTGTACCGTTCGGACTTATTTATTTCTATTTACTTGTTACTATCACCTACATTATATATATATATATATATATATATATATATATATATATATATATATATTGTAACAAAGTTGTGTAACTCGTAGGTTTTTTAACCTGCTGTTCATGCATTTACTTTTATAAAGAGTGCTCGATACAAACGTCGAGCGTTATATTGTAATAGTTGTTACAATGGTTTATAAATTCATAAATGAATTTATAAACCATTGTAACAGTATATACAATATATATATATATATATATATATATATATATATATATATATATATTCTTGTCATACTAATACACTGTTTTGAACCTACCTTATGTTTTCCGTGTCTTACTTCCAACCAAACCGGTCACTACAACTTTGCTGTGAAGTTTCGCCGCAACAACACCACGACAAACAGGCGACGAAGATTTGCGTTAAGATTTGTCACAACAAATTGGCAACAAAGATCTACAACAGGAAACTTATTCGTGACTACGATATGATGAAGGTAAAAATATGTGTTAAATATATATATATATATATATATATATATATATATATATATATATAGATATATATATAGATATATATTGCCTATTCTTAACTAGCCATCTCCGCTACTGAATTATTTCTGTCAGGTTGATTGCGGTTGGTGGGGGGAGCGGCGTTTAATCAATAGGGCTTCTCTAATAGTAAGATGTCAACGGTTAAGTGATTAAGTCACATTTTTAAATCCCATAACCGTCGACATCTTAATATTAAGTGTTTTCTAAAAATAGAAGTGACACTCATGTCAACCCAGTAAGGCATGGCACGTGATTGCACCAAGCGGTCACTCTTTCGCAAGAATCTTCTCACAGTCAAAAATACTATGTAGTACAACAGATGGAGAATAAATATACCGAATGCAACACCCTCGAGAACGGCTAACGTACTGGCCGAAAGCACTCGGAACAATAAAAACTACGGACAATTTTTATATTCTTTTATATTCTGGTTATCAAATAGGAGGTAAAATCCTATCAAACCTTTGATATGCATATGATCTGGCCATCATGACCTACTCTAGAACTGATCTGCAAAGCTTTCTGAATGTATTGACTAAACATACACTAGAAGTCGAATTAATCATCAACATTTCAAGAACTAAGTACATGACAACTGATAAAACAATTCCAATCTGCATCTCGCGATCTACAACCAGCAAGTTATTCAAGTTACGGAATTTGTATATCTCGGTCACAAGCTAACATCAAGGAACAATAGAATATTTTATTTGCAGCATTGCATCGCTCTGGGTCGGGAAGCTTTCACCAAGAACAAAGAAGTGTTAACATTAAATGGAACTTGTCATCGCTTGACGACTAAGATCTTTGACACGCACATCCTGTGTTGTATGGGCACGATTGTTATGAGTGGACGACAAAATCACTTCAAAGGCTCGTTACGTTCCAGAACCACATCATGAAACTGACAAATGCCTCAGCAACCATATCTCTATCAAATGATCTACTCAACATTACCAAGCTTAAGCTAATCGTATCAGTTACCAAGTTAAGAATACTTAAACTGCATGATCATATCAAAAGATCAACTCATGGGTGAGTAACTTATACCGAGAGGGAAAGTTAGTCGGTTAGATAAACCAAGGCCGGCAGCCAAAACGGTTGATAATGTCCACTTATGAACTGGACTTGACTTTTACTCTTTGATTTCTGCTGTTGGTGATTAAACTTTGTAGAGAAGAATATTTCGTCTTGATGTGCACTCTGCAACAAGCGGAGTTAGCGACTGATGATATTCAGGGGAAAATGTAGGAGAAAGCCAAACAGAAAGGGAATAAAGAGATTGCGGTTGGTAAGTGGATACAGAGGTAAGATAAATAGATAGATACCACACACACACACACACACACACACACACACACACAAACACATACAAAATTTGCTGAAAAGTTCTCGGCCCGAGCAGCTTTCAATCAACTTGAATGGCAAAATATCAGAAATTTGGGGCGACGAACCTCTTGTTCGGATCGGAAAATTATCAGTATTCACGTCGACACACACACACACACACACACACACACACACACACACACACACACACATTTATATATATATATATATATATATATATGTATATATATATATATAATTCCAGGTGAAGAGGACGAAAAAAAAAAGAGATAAAGTTGGTTAGTATGTATTCTTTGGGGTCAAATCCCAAAATAAATCTCCATTCTGATTAGCTACAAGAAGCACCCACATACATTCACAGCAAACCAAAGGTTTTCGTCATTGAAATGTAAATCATCTGCACATCAACATTGCCTGATGATGAGAATCTATCTCGAAACAGAAATTTCCGTGTCGCAATGTACAATTGATACATAAGTATATATATATATATATATATATATATATATATATATATATATATATGAAGACAGTGTAGATATAGGAATCAACATTATGTGATGGCTGTCGGTTTCACTCTTTAAGAGTTCATGGTCTCATGTGAAACTGACAGTCCTCATACAGTATTGATTATTATATCTACACTTTCTATGTTTATAAACCTCCTGTCTCCGATATTGAGCACTCTTTCGCCACAAATATAGTAAATATGAAATAAAAGTAACAACACGCGCGCAAATATATTCATGAACGTCGACAAGTTCAAGAAAGAAGAAGGCTTACTGCTAACTTACCATCAATTATCCAAGATAATCTGTTGGGCATACATTATGCATTTCAAAATCAAGCGTCTTTTGAATTTTGATTTGCACCGACAGAAAAAAAAAGCTTTATTTCAAAGATGAGTCCATTATCTCAATTAAGATGGCCCGATGTCGTGATATGAATGCCTATCATAATAAAAATCTGCTGAACAGATGGTTTGAATGGAAAAGGTAGAATCGAACAGCCACAGGAATCAAATCGCAGGCTATTATACTTTATAGTTGACTGGAAAATATATAAAAAACAAAGAATGAAATAAACGCAGCCATTGAAGCAAAATGCGTTTGAATATATATATATATATGTATATAGACTGAGATCGATAGATAGATAGATAGATATGAATAAACTGAGATAGATAGATATGAATAAACTGAGATAGATAGATAGATAGATAGATAGATAGATAGATAGATAGATAGATATGAATAAACTGAGATAGATAGATAGATAGATAGATAGATAGATAGATAGATAGATAGATAGATAGATATAAACAGACTGAGATAGCTATGAATATAGATAGATATATTAAAGGATAGATATGAAAAACTGAGATAGATTGATATGAACAGAGTGAAAGAGATAAATATATAGGAAGAGACTAAGATAAATAATTAGATAAATAGGAATAGATAGATACATATGAACAAACTAAGATAGATAGATAGATAGATAGATAGATAGATAGATAGATAGATAGATAGATAGATACGAACGCACTGAGATACATAGATATGCGTACAGAGTGATAGGGATATTTTGAGAGAGAGAGAGAGAGAGAGAGAGAGAGTGAGAGAGAGAGGGTGGAGGAAAAGAAGGGTCTGTGAGTTGAATCGATAGATAGGCATATCTTGTAAAGGTAAAAGACAAAGATAAACAGAAATGAGCAGATTGTAGTAAATAGATAGACAGATATGAATAGATTGAGATAGATAGATAGATAGTTGATTTTCTAAGTGCCGCTTAGAGGTGGCACAAGGCCGAAAGTATGAAGTACCCAGTGAAGATCGAACCTACTACTCAGTTGTAATAGGTTGTAGCAAGGCAAGCTTGCTAACGATTACAGTACACCGAGATGCCCAAGAAAGAAAGAAAGAAAGATAGATAGATAGATAGATAGATAGATAGATAGATAGATAAGGAAAATACTAAAATAGATAAATAGATATGAACAGACTGACATAGATAGATAGATAGATAGATAAGGAAAAGACTAAAATAGATAAATAGATATGAACAGACTGACATAGATAGATAGATAGATAGATAGATAGATAGATAGATAGATAGATAGATAGATAGATAGATAAGAAAAAGACTAAAATAGATAAATAGATATGAACAGACTGACATAGATAGATAGATAGATAGATAGATAGATAGATAGATAAGGAAAAGACTAAAATAGATAAATAGATATGAACAGACTGACATAGATAGATAGATAGATAGATAGATAGATAGATAGATAGATAGATAGATAGATAGATAGATAAGGAAAAGACTAAAATAGATAAATAGATATGAACAGACTGACATAGATAGATAGATAGATAGATAGATAGATAGATAGATAGATAGATAGATAGATAGACAGATAAGGAAAAGACTAAAATAGATAAATAGATATGAACAGACTGACATAGATAGATAGATAGATAGATAGATAGATAGATAGATAGATAGATAGATAAGGAAAAGACTAAAATAGATAAATAGATATGAACAGCCTGACATAGATAGATAGATAGATAGATAGATAGATAGATAGATAGATAGATAGACAAGGAAAAGACTAAAATAGATTAATAGATATGAACAGACTGACATAGATAGATAGATAGATAGATAGATAGATAGATACATACATACATGCTAAATAATTGTGATAGATAGATAGATAGATAGATAAGGAAAAGACTAAAATAGATAAATAGATATGAATAGACTGACATAGATAGATAGATAGATAGATAGATACATAGATAGATAGATATTGAATAGACTGAGATAGATAGATAGATAGATAGATAGATATTGAACAGACTGAGATAGATAGATAGATAGATAGATAGATAGATAGATAGATATTGAACAGAATGAGATAGATAGATAGATAGATAGATAGATAGATAGATAGATAGATAGATAGATAGGAATATACTGAGATAGATAAGCGCACAGTGTGATAGGAATATTTTGAGAGGTTGAAAAAGAAAGAGAGAGAAAGCAGGTGAAGGGGAAAAGAGTCTGCGAATCGAATAGATAGATAGGCATGTTTTGTAAAGGTGAAAGACACAGATAAACATGAGCAGACTGCGATAGATAGATAGATAGATAGATAGATAGATAGATAGATAGATATGAACAAACTGAGATAGATAGACAAATAGATGAGAAGAGACTGAGATCGATAGATAGATATGAACACACTGAGATAGATAGATAGATAGATAGATAGATAGATAGAAACAGGCTAAGATAAATAAAGAAAAACAGGCTAAGATAGATAGATAGATAGATAGATAGATAGATAGATAGAAACAGGCTAAGATAAATAAAGAAAAACAGGCTAAGATAGATAGATAGATAGATAGATAGATAGATAGATAGATAGATAGATAGATAGATAGATGCTGCATGCAGATTGGTATGAACACACTGATAAAAATATGCGTACAAAGTGATAGGAATATTTTCAGTGAGAAAGGAAGTGAGGAAAAGACAGGGAGAGAGAGAGAGAGAGAGAGAGAGAGAGAGAGAGAGAGAGAGAGAGATGAATAGATAGGACCGAATAAGAGAGAAATATGCATCAGAATAGTCTCTGATAGGAAAGTTAACAAACAAATAAAACCAATACCAATGAAATAAATTCAGAATGTTGATATTGGTAAGAAAACAACAAGTAATTTGATGCAAATAAAAAATAAAAGTTAAAAGAAGACGTAAAATAAGGAAATATGGCGATAAAAAAACAAAACAAAACAAAAAAAAACAACTAAAAAAAAACGTCTTGGTGTTAGAAAACGCAAGAAATTCTTGTGTCGTACCAAAAGGCGGATCACATTTTATTTATTCCCCTAATCAAATATGGCGGATCACAAGAATATTGTCAGACCGATGACAACTAAATCGATTAAGTGCTTTTATTTAGCATTATGGTAAGTATTTCACACATTTATTCCATGTATAAGTGAGTAGTCGAACACATAACGACTGATGTGTATTTCGTATATACAAAGATAATAAAAAACGTTTCTATACAAAAAACATTCAACATTCTTTGACCAAAACGTTAGCGTTAATCTCGGTTGAAATTTGTGTTATTTAATGTCGGAATTTAAATATTTGAAACACAATTTTATGGCTTAAACTAAATATATTTTAAACGTAATCGTATATCTTTTAGTACAGATTAAATGTAGTGTTCATTTTGCTATAAAATGTATTGTTGGCAATTCTGTAAAAAATATTAGAAAATAAGTATGGCTCATCATTTTGCAATATAAAAATGTGTTGCTCATAGCTGTAACCCTAACTGGTGCTACCATCCCCGGTTCAGAGGGGTCCTGAGAGCATCAGCAATTCAGATGTGGAACACTGTTCCTCACAGTCTCTAATCTCCAGATCAGAAGCCTCGCTGCCGGATGTGATTAATCGTCATGCACAGGACTGCAGTTCATTTAAAAACTTAATAATAATAGAGTGGAGACTAAGTTTGCGCTCACCATAATAATAATAATGATTCAATTAGAAAAGGAAATCATGCTAAGTTTGAAAGAAGATATTGAATGCGGTTGAAAATAGCTCGTAAATTTTAATGCCTCCAAAATGAAGCAGCTCATCTTTTACCACCACAGAGAAACATCTCGGTCTATCATCATGGCCGTATCTGACTACTGGGCATACCGGGCACGGGTCCGGGCTGATCCGTGCAATTATAGTGAAAATCCGGGTAAGGAAAACTGTCTTGGTCAGAAATCAAACTAAACAATTCACAAAGAAAGAAAAACGAAGAAAACATCCGAATGAACGCAGTAAAAATCTGCTATTTATTAATTTTGGGAGAAAAGACTGGTTATATTCAGAAAGTCCGAACACGATTTCCTGCTTTCGTTCACGTTCTGTGCTTAATTTCCATTGAAATAGCCGAAAAAATCCGCAGAAATCATAGTTTCTGGAAACGGATGACACTGATGACGTCTTCACATTGTCAACTAATAAATCCGGGCAATTTTCTCTGTGCCCCGTGTTTTTTAGCATCAGCTACGGCCCTGCCTATCATTAGAATAATTTCTAGAGACCAACGCACTGCGCCTATTTGGCTTCACTCTCTTAAATGACCTCAAATGGAATGATTACATTGAATCCATAGCTCCATCTACTGCTAGAAAGTTTGGTTCACTTTGTCGGGCCAAAAATGTTGTTCTCGTCCCAATCTGTTTTGTACATTTATAAATCTACCATTCGTTCGTGCATCGAATACTGTTGCCATATCTGGTTGGGTTCTCCTGCTATTCATCTCGATGTTCAAGACAAAATCCAAAGGAGGATCTTCAATGTAATCAATCCTGACTTGGCAGCCCACCTTCAGTCACTTTCTCACCGACGTAATGTGGCTTCCCTCTGTCTTTTTTGCAAGTATTTTCATGGTAATTGCTCTGACTAGCCTTTTCCCGTGATATCCCAGCCACATGTATTTACTAGACTGGCATCAAGATAACACTCTACCACCAAAATATTTAAATGTAACCGCCTCTTCTACTCTAACAGTCTCTTTTCTCGCACTTCCCTTTTGCGAAACTCATTTCCATTTGCTTGCTTCCTTAATAGCTAAAATATCCAAAAGTTTAAATGCTATGTCAATTGCCATTTTTTATGTACTTGATTCTCATCCATCTCTTATCTTTTCTTCGACATCCCCTGCATTTTATTATTCATTCACTGTAACCCCCTAAACATCAGTGACATTTCCGCTTTGCTTGGGCGAAATGATTATATATATATATAAACAAAATTTAAAATATATATATATATATATATATATATATATATATATATATATACAAAAATACAAAATTGGCTGATACAAAAATATCGCGACTGTTGCTATAGCAACGGAGAAAAGTAAGAAGCGCCTTTTTGCACAGATTGACCGTGAACTCTGTTGCGTATGTGCACTAAACGTTCTCGCTCACTTTCGTTGTTTATAATAATGTTTGAAAGGAAAGTGTGTAGAGAGTGGTCGTTTTACTACATCAAAGGTTTTTTCACTGACCATGGCAGAGAAAATTCAGCTGAGAATTTGCATCAAATTTGACCAAAAGATTAACTTTACTTGCACAGACCAGCCAGTCAGTCAAGTGCCATACGTGATACACGCTTTGGGCGATCATGTCTCGGAAGAGACATGACTGACTGGGCAGAAGATTATTCCGCTGTAGGTTGCCATTGCTTTTGCAATTGGTAGACTGGTTGCCAGCCAAGGCTATAAAATCCAATCTGTGCTATTATTTAACCCATAGCTGGAGGGAAGAGACGGATTAATATCTTTTCCAAGGCATTTCCGCGTAAGTGAATGCAAAGAATGCCCTGCATTCTCTTGCGTACTCTTGCACAGATACTTACGCAGAAATGCAGAAGATTTAACTTAAAATCCATTTAACATTCGACTTCTACTGATTAGAAATAATTAGTCGTAAAAGTAAAGCTAATTTTAATTCTTAAATGCGAGTTGAAGTTTGATTAATTATAGAATAATCCCCCCTTATTATATATTTACAAATAATTAGGATATGCATATAAGAAAACAGTTTCGGGGAGATCTAATATAACATGATATTGAACATGTTAAAGATAACGAAAATAATATTTTATAAAAAATATTGTTCTCCCATTTCTTCCATTATTAATCAATGAAGAATTCTCGCGAGATTATTAATGATTCGAAAAAATCAATCACTACAAGAGATTCGTATTGCATTATTATTCAGAAACAATAAATTGAATATCTATATCTATATATATATATATATATATATATATATATATATATATATATATATATTCAATTTCTTGTTGTTATATATATATATATATTACGATTTTAAAAAAAGTTAAACTTATTTATCGGATAGCGCAAAGGTCAAAGCGTTGTGATAAAAAAATCAGGAAAATAGTACGAATTTTAAAAAATTTAAATAATGATAACTCTGCAAAAATTCAAACCTCCCCAATATAAATAAAAATAAAAGAAGCAAAGATATTAGTTTTTTCAAAATTTTTATTTAAAAGATGTTCATAAATATTAATCCGGTTAACTGAAAATTTCAGTAAATTATGGAGAAAATTATGGAGGCTGCTAAGTGACATAATTTAATGTCTAATAAACAAAAGTGTGGAAATTGATATTTCAATAATTTCAGTATGTGATAAATTTATGTATTTTATGTATGAAATAACAAGAGATTTTAAATTTAACCGTTTCCTTTTCTTCCACATTTTTATAGTCATGTATATTGGCTTGGGATGTGAGTAATTCTTTCAGGAAAGGAGATATTGAAAAAAAATTCTTATTGACGAAACGCGTTAGTAAAGAAAATTTTTCGTTTTGTCCTTATTCATGAAGATAAAAGGAAAACTTTTCATTAAAAATGCGTTTCATCTCATGATGAACTTTATAAAGTTAAATGAAAAGATTTATAAACAGAAGTAAAGTGGCGGGAAAATATCGTAATCTTTTCAGATTTCATTTACACGCATGCATACACAAACCTGCATGCGCACACACACCAACACACACACATCAACACACACACACACTACACACGCTACACGCACAAACCCACACAAACACACTACACACACAAACACACACAAACAATTCACACGCTATACACCCACACACAAACACACACACTACACACATACAGACACACTCACACGCACAAACACACACGCATACTACACACACATACTACACACATACTACACACACAAACACGCACACACTACACACACAAACACACACACAAATACACTCACACGATACAGACGCACACACAAACACACACACACTACACACACAAACACACATACACTACATTAATATTATATTCACACTACACACACATACTACAGACACAAACACACACACACTACACACACAAATACACCCACACGCTACAGACGCACATACAAACACACATTACACACACATACTACATACACATAATGCACACACAAACACACACACTACACACACAAATACACTCACACGTTACAGACGCACACTCACACAGATATATATATATATATATATATGTATATATATATATAATAAATATTTAGTGAACTTATCTGATTTGACTGACTTCACAGTTTTGCGCTTTTTCTGCTCGTTAGCCTTTCCCTCGTATTATAATTTGTCTGTTATAATTTTTCAATGGACGCTTGGATGTAAATGTTGTTAAACTTTTTTCTTTTGTTTGTAAGGACTAACTTTTATCTTCCTTGGGATGTTTCTCCTCCTTCCACCACGTATATGTTGGTTAACCGGCCTTTTGCTAGCTTGCTACACACGCTACACGCTTTTGCTAGCTTGCCACACACACACACACACACACACACACACACACACACACACACACACACACACACACACACACACACACGTATATATTTATATATATATATATATACAAATGAATAAGGAACGAAGAAAATATTGACAACGTTCAAAATATTAATTTAAAACAGTGCTCGATATAGAAATAGATCTATGAATATTTAATATAAATTATAATTTAGAACATGTACAAATTACAATCTACTACAAAGTGTATATTTTGTTTTGACATTGAAAGGACAATGTCTCATCAGGTAGAAAACGCTATTTTTTGAAGGGAGATGGAAAGTTCATTTCCTTATATTGGTAAATTTTTGTGTGTGAGGTAAAGGGGGCCTGGGTGTTTATGTCAGGGAACATACCCCCTTGGCTTGAGTAATTTCTCTTGAATCTTCAGACCATTCTTAAATGTGTCTCTCTTTACTAAACTCAGTTACCTATCTTTTCTTTCTCTATCACTCCCCTTTTTCTCCTGACTGTTCTTTTCTAGACAGTATTTCAGATAATATGGACAATACCGTTTTCTCTCACCCGTTCAAACTCTGTCACTGATCTTGCTGGTGTCCATATCCTGAACTTCTCAATCACTCAGTCTCTCACGCATTTTCTCAGTATCCCTGAAGAACACGCTTCACTTTTAGATTTTTGCTCCACTTATATTCCTGACTCTTGCCATGCCATGTAGCTCTGCCCCCTTGGTTACTCCGATTATGTGGTTTCCGTTAATAACTTTTCCACTCTTCCATACTCCAGGACCACCTACCAGCAAAATACTTCTAATATTTGCGATGTCCTTTGGAGCAAAGTATTTAGCTTCCTCGTTGAAAACTGCGCCTCTGAGGCTTCTTCTTGGGTGAAACTGGCATCTATGCTTTCATTCCAACCAGAAAGTTCTAACTTTCAACCTCATTTTCTCGTGCTTGCTCGGCAGCCATTACCCACAGGAATCACTTCTGACTTTACCAGAGCGATGAGTCTGACGACTACAACAGGCACCTTTTTCTCTACTCGTAGTGAATACAAACGTGTCCTAAATGATACGCCGTTGTTTGCTGATAAAATGAAGTAGCGTATAGCATCCCGAAAGTTTGGCTAAAAGACTACTGGTGGATCTGCAAAAGTGTGTTAAAGAACATCAAACCCTTGATCCCTTCTCTACTCAATAAATTTGATTCCCTCACAATCACAGAAGAAAAGGTTGAGTGCTTACTCGTAAATTTTCCTCAAATTCCACACTTGACTCGTCTGGAGTACTCGCACCCAATATCCCACTTAGAACTGATGCTCAACTGAGTGACGTATATATAATTCCCTCTCTAGTCTAACATAATTTCTAAGCTTTACTTTCATAAAGCAAGCAGAAGTGACGGAATTCTAGTCATTGCTCTAAAGAAATGTACCCCTGAACTCTCTTCTGTCCTCTCCAAACTATACAACTATTGCCACGCTGCTTCTTGCTTTCTTGCTTGTTAGAATTACTCCTCTGTAGTTCCAGTCTTTAAAAACACTGACCTCTCAAACTATCACCCTATCAACCGCTTACTGATTTTTGGCAATGTGTTCGAGGCTATTATTAATGCTGTAGTAGTTCATTATCTCTCATCTCTATTCTCTGATTAACGCTTCACCAGGTCTACCGCTGATATACTAACGACCATCACCGAATATATATACCAGGCCCTTGATAAGAACAGCAAAGCTCGCGCTGTTGCCATGGTTATTTCGAAAGCGTATGGCATAGTTTGGCATGCTGGCCTTCTGCGCAAGGGACAGGGCTATGGTATAACTGGGCATTTGTTCGATTTAATCCAGTCGGTCCTATCAAATTGCATCATAAAGGTCGTATTCAATGGGTGTCCCTCTGGGCTCTATCCTAGGTCCTACGCTTTTTCTGATCTTCATCAATGAATTTCCTGATGTAATCAGATCCCAAGTAGGCATATATGCAGATGACACCACCATTTAGATTAAAGACACTTTTTCCTACTTGTTCTTTACTTATTCTATTCATATATATATATATATATATATATATATCTACGCATCGTTTATTCAGTAATGAATTTGAACACTCTCAGCTATTGGTTTACTGTGTTTACATTGTATATAATACGCTAAAGTCCGCTTTCCTCTACTGAGCGCCCTTGTCTTAGAGGTAGAATCGCCGGCTGATATCAATTCAGTCGGGTTTTAATCCTGGCTAGAAGCAATCGGATGTCTAACCGTACTGATGAGCTGTGATTAAGCGAAGCAAATCTGTCTGTATATATATATATATATATATATATATATATATATATAGAGAGAGAGAGAGAGAGAGAGAGAGAGAGAGTGTGTCAGACCGAGTGAGTCCTATGAAATCCTAAAGGACAAAATGCATCACACCAAAAAATATTTCACTTCGTCATCAATTTAGTATCATATAAATATACTGATTGTTGACTTTATTTAATTTTAATTTATTTTATTATTTTACGTGTATATATTGTATATTATATCATATATTATTTTTACATTATTATACGGTCGAAAATGGTGTACTGTTCTCATTTTTAAGTTGGAGCTGCCGAGTCCTTCCTCAGTCACCAGTCTCGATAGTGTTCAAAAGCGTCTTTGTGTCCTTCTTGGTAACGAATCATTTTCACCCCTTGCAACCTCTTCTCTCACAGGCGGTGTATGGCGAGCCTCTCACTGCTCTATCGCTACTACTATGGAAAGTGCTCAGATAAATTACATTTCTTGGTTCCGCTAAGAGCTAACCTTCACGGCTAGGACCCGCCATTGCCAGTTACATTGTAGCAAACTACCCACACTGCCTCCGTATTTCATTGGTGAGAATTAAGTTCCACTTGAACAGCTTCTTCCCGCGAACCATTTCTCTCTGGAACCAAAAAACCAAGACGATTTTTCACGATCACTACAACCTTAACCTGTTCGAGACGAGTTAACCGTTATCTTCCCCTTCTATTCGCATAAACTATCCCTCAACGTAACCCTCTACCTCGAGTGGTCCCTGGGCCTTGTTCAAGGTTGAATCTTCTGAAAAAAAAAAAGAAAAAAAAAGGGAAAAGGAAAACATGTTTTAAGAAAAACTGCTTAGAATACCTTGTCAAAAGAAGAGTTTGCTTACGTTACAGAATAGTCACCCCTTAATTATATGCTAATAATTCGAAATAAAATTCTATGTCTAGAAAAAAAAAGAGTTTAAACGATAAATTCTGTAAAATGATACCAGAAATGTTAAGAATAACGAAAAAGCTTTAAGCTTTTCGGAATGTAGCTATCGTATTTCTTCCAGTATTAAAGCGTTCTAGCGAAAATTACAAGTGCACTTAGACATTGGTGTTACGGATCTCCTTTTAATGGACATTGGAAGCTGCAGACAAAAATCTTCAGCATCCGGCTCAGTCTGTAATCACATGCACTACGGACTTGTAGTAACACTGGATACAACTCGCTGCTTCGTAAACTGACCGCTAGTTGGCAAACCATCACTTTGTTTACAGCAGCGTAACACATATGCAGCTTATTGTTCTATGGTTCTCCCCATTTTTTAATATTCCAGTGTGTTGAAGTGGTTTTATATAGTAACACAAAACTTGAGTTCATCAGACTTAGTGTTGTTGATTACAAAGTAGTCTCCTTTATCGTTTATATTTGCCAATGAATTCAAATGTAATTTTGTATTTATATTTTATATTTACATTTAAGTAATTTTTTAGTTATACTTCATATAGTTTTTTTATATTTTTGTAATTTTATATTTATATTTATATTATATTTATATTTTTGTAATTTTATATTTATATTTACATTGTATTTATATTTTTGTAATTTTATATTTATATTTATATTATATTTATATTTTGTAATTTTATATTTATATTTATATTATATTTATATTTTTGTAATTTTATATTTATATTTATATTATATTTTTATTTTTGTAATTTTATATTTATATTTTTGTAATTTTATATTCATATTTATATTATATTTTTATTTTTGTAATTTTATATTTATATTTATATTATATTTATATTTTTGTAATGTTATATTCATATTTATATTCATATTTATATTTTTGTAATTTTATATATATATTTATTTTATATTTATATTTTTGTAGTTTTATATTTATATTCATATTATATTTATATTTTTGTAATTTTATATTTATATTTATATTATATTTATATTTTTGTAATTTTATATTCATATTTATATTATATTTTTATTTTTGTAATTTTATATTTATATTTATATTATATTTATATTTTTGTAATTTTATATTCATATTTATATTATATTTATATTTTTGTAATTTTATATATATATTTATTTTATATTTATATTTTTGTAGTTTTATATTTATATTCATATTATATTTATATTTTTGTAATTTTATATTTATATTTATATTATATTTATATTTTTGTAATTTTATATTCATATTTATATTATATTTATATTTTTGTAATTTTATATATATATTTATTTTATATTTATATTTTTGTAGTTTTATATTTATATTCATATTATATTTATATTTTTGTAATTTTATAGTTATATTTATATTATATTTATATTTTTGTAATTTTATATTCATATTTATATTATATTTATATTTTTGTAATTTTATATATATATTTATTTTATATTTATATTTTTGTAGTTTTATATTTATATTCATATTATATTTATATTTTTGTAATTTTATATTTATATTTATATTATATTTATATTTTTGTAATTTTATGTTTATATTTATATTATATTTATATTTTTGTAATTTTATATATATATTTATATTTATATTTTTGTAATATTATATTCATATTGACATTATATTTATATTTTTGTTATTTTATATTCATATTTATATTATATTTATATTTTTGTAATTTTATGTTTATATTTATTTTATATTTATATTTTTGTAATTTTATATTTATATTTATATTTTTGTAATATTATATTCATATTGACATTATATTTATATTTTTGTAATTTTATATTCATATTTTTGCCAATAAATTCGAATGTAATTTTATATGTATATTTAAGATATGTCAGAGTTTAAACGAAATATTATGTAAAAATTTCACTGGAAATGTTAAAAATAACTAAGAATTACTTTTAATCGAAAAATCGCCGTCGTATTTCTACCAGTATTAAAGCATTCTAGAAGAAATTACAAGTACGCTCATACATTGGTTTTACGGACCTCCTTTTAACGGATATCGGAAGCAGCGGACAAAATCTGGAGCATTCGTCTCAGTTTGTAAGCTACTCGCGCTACGGACTTGTAGCAACTCTGTTAACAATTCGCTACTTCGTGAGTTGACCGCTAGTTGGTAGGTCATCACTTTGTTTACATCAGCGTAACCGTATATGTAGCTTATTGCACCATTGGTCTCCCCATTTTTAGTGTCTTTAAGTGGTTTTATATTCATCATTTTCTATGATCATATCGTCTGGAGGAAGAGCAGAAAAGCAGAAATGAGTGAATTTGACAGTAGCACAAAGCTTGACTACATCAAACTTAATTTTGGTGACTACACTGTAGTTTTCCTTATTTACTTATTCGAATGTAAATTCTCTGTTTATGAAATGTCAGAGTTTTTTTTTTAATCATCTCACCCCAAGCAAGGCATTCCACTGCCACTATTACGCATGGGGCTACATAGGGGAAGGTAAAGAGAAGGGGTGGTTAGACATAGGGAATGTCAGGAGGAAGGAGACAGATGAGTAAGGATACCGAGGATGAGGGTTGGGCAGGTGGGAAGAGTGTTTGATAGAATGGGAGCAGGTTAGTGTGTTAGGAGGTGTCTATTGACCTTACATTTAAACTCCTGGAGATTGTAGCCGCCGGGGAAGCAATCGTGTGGAAGAGAATTCCACAGTCGGGAAGTGCGTCGAAAGAAACTGTTGGAGTAGAAGTTACGGTTGCATTTTATCGGTTTCACTGTAAAAGGGTGGGATCTAGTTGCTAATCTAGTATCTCGTGCAAATTCGTATTTAGGGGGCACCAGTGATCTAAGTTCATCAGAGCAGAAGCAAAATAAAAAATATATTATTGTTGTATCGCCGAGATGGCAGAACGATACCCAGATATGTGCTGAGTATCTACAGCACAATATCTGGATATTAATACAAATAAGACAAACATCAGAAGACAGCCAACAGATAGCAGAAGAATGGAGAGATTATGTCGTTAGAGTAGTAGAGAGCACAGTCTGATACTAATTGTCAATGATACTCCAAAATTATGCTGACTGCTATTAGTCTTTATTGTTATAGCTACCTTGGACCACAGACCATTCCATTCTTGAGAGCTCTACAACAATTATGTAAAAATTTCAATGGAAATGTTAAGAATAACAAACAATGTATTACATTTTTTTTCCCCGGAAAATCGCTATCGTATTTCTTCTAATATTAACCAGGAAGGACTTCTGGTGGGGGTAACATGTACACTCATGCCTCGGTGTTACGGTCCTTCCTTCAACGAATATCGTAGACACAGGCAAAAGCTAGAGCAGCCAGCTCTGTTTGTAATTCTTGCGCATCACGGAATATACAAGCCGCTGATTTTCGAGCTGACCACTTGCTGGCGGGTCGCCTCTTTGCTTACATCTGTGTAACCATGCGTATAGCTTATTGTTCCATGGGCTTTCCCCTTTTTTTTAGATATCAGTGAATTTAAGTTGTTTCATATTCATCATTTTCTATAACTATGTCGTTTAACGGAAGAGTCTAAAAGCGGAAAAGGATGAATTTAAAAGTACCCCAAAATAGGGTATTTTAAAGTGTACAGGTATTTTACAGTGTCAGACTGGATAGTGTGCTTGATTAAACGAACAGTACTATATTATTCCTCATATTCTTTCGTGGATTACGGCCACATGCTTTAAAATTTTAAGATCACCGAAGTTAAGCAACGTCGAGCCTGGCCAGTAACCTTAATGAGTGATCACTTGGGAATATCAGATGCTGTAAGCTTAAATATATGTGTATTGCAAAGGATCATCATCATCATCATCATCATCATCATTTATCCGTCACACCCAGATGGTGCATAAGGCAGCAATTTTTTGTTGCTTTTTCTGTAACAAACTGTTTCTACGGGGCAAGGTTGTTAGCCCTGCGCCCAACCCCAAGCCTGGAGGACCGTTGGACCATTCTTGGTCCTTACGTTTACAGCACCTGGTATTCCCAAATGGTCACCCATTTAAATACTGACCAGGCTCGATGTTACTTAACTTCGGTGATCGGACGGGAACCGGTGTATTGAACACGATATAGCCGTAGACTTTGCAAAGGATAATCAATCGGAATTGTTAATTGGGGAGCAGAGTTACAATTCCTGTCGGGTTCATTATATTCACTTACGCGCACATAAACTGGATAAAAGATATAAGTTCACCTTTCCTTTCCCAACTGTGGATTTATTTAGTAAGATGTATCACTAAACCATTATAATCTCCCCCACCAAATTCTTAAAATTTAAAAATATTTTCCTTGCTTTAAATAACCTTCAAATGATTGATAAGCAATAGAAAACGAATCAATCAATATTTCTCTCTCCCCTAACCCGTGTCATACTCCTCCCCAGTCTTTTAAACAGGACTAAAGGTTTATCTTTGTTTCCTGTTTAGGATTGGGTTTCCGGTTCCTTCTAAAGTTTATTTTTATACTGTACTTTTCTGTCTTTAAATCTTTAAGTTTAGAGTTAAATGTTATTTTACCTGCATAGTCCCAAGAACTTTAGTCTTTGACAATTCTTACATTCAAACATCATCGAGTAACCGTCTACCTTTAGTGGCTCTTGGATCTTGTACTGGGTGGACATTAGTTAACAAAAGTGTAATTATTGGTACTAGCCACTACAGGCTTAGTGTCGGTAACTACAGACAATCGGCCTTATCGGACAGATGTTTCCCTGCTTTTATCCGTTAAAACGAGTTATGAGTGTATAGTGAAGAATCAATTACACTCTCTCACCCTTTTACAGTAAGATCAACCAAATGCAGACGACAATTCTACTCCATCAGCTTCTTTTCTCGCGCTTCCCGCCTGTGGAACTTCCTTTCATATACTTGCTTCCCTGGCGGTTACAGTCTCCAGGAACTTAAATGCAAAGTCAATTCCCATCTCTTATCGGCTTAACTCAAGCCCTTTCTACATCACCCCCATGTATCTTGATCTTTTCCTTTCTCTCTACCTTCGTAACTGTCTTCACTCCTGTGTTCACATCCTTCTCTTGCCCTTTTTCTTTCACTCCATGTAGCTGGTTCGTCTTTGTCGTCACTCTCCTCTTGCCTAAAAATTTAACTCTCTTATTTAGCACCCCCCATCCCCCGTACATCAGTTGGGGTTCCGCCTTGCTTGGGGTGAAATAATTAAAAAAATCGATCGGTAAATAAAGGTCATTGCTTTTGCTTGCCGGGCAGAACGATTTGTGGGCTTGGTGAGCGTAAGTTCGCTTTTCAGTTTCGAAGGGAGGTGGGTTTCTGACCCCGTTTTTGTTGCCTGCTGGACTGTTCACAACAGATTTGTGATTGAACTTAGTGTTGATACACGAATTTTTTTTTATTGATTTTTGGTTGATACCCAATTATAAATCTATAAATCAGAAGCAAAAAACGAAAAATGCGTACTTTCGGATCAATTTCCATCTTGAATTTGTGATAATAATATTTTTTTTTAAGTAGCAGATTAGTTTAGACAAGACAAAAAAGCGAATAAAAAAGGCGATGAAAAACACAAACCAGAAAATGAGTAGATGATTATTTTTAATATTGGATTTCTTTTTATACAAGAAGGATTATGCATGTTACATCTTTTTTAAAATATTTATTTTTTAAATAGATAACAGAATCTATATAAGCAGATAAATAGATGCTTTACTACATTCCCTGTAATCATAAAATAATCAAGGTTTAATTATCACAGCGCGTAATAATGTTCCCATTTTTTAATACTGAATGACAACGATAATATTGAATAACAAAGTAAACCTGGCTAGTACTCTTGAACAGAACCTCCAATCAGTGGTTAACTGGTGTAAGAAATCGCTTGTAAATTTTAACGCTTCAAAAACAAAGCTGCTTTCATTTATTCACTAAAGAACCTTTTCTGCCTGCCATCAGCACGTCTGATGCTAAGCTACAGTATTTAGTCGCCTTCCCACTTAAGGCAAAATGTGGCACAATGCCTTTTTAATATGGGTCTTCCGGGCCATATAGCCCGGCCCAAAATATCTGTCTATTGTTCCCCAGTCGTGATTCTACCCTTCGGCGGAACCACGACTGGGTTGGTGCTCTCTGCTCGGAAGCAGTGAGCGCCCGCAACCCGAAGACAGAGAGCTGACAGTGACAAAGGCAGTTACTGCGAGGCAACTACTGATGCTAAGCTGCAGGAAAGCAACCCATTGCGCCTTCTTGGCTTATCGTTTTCTACTGGCAAGAAGTGGAGCGATTATGCCGAATCAATTGCTTTGTCTACTGAAAGAAAAACATAGTCACTGTTTCGTGCCAGAAAATGTTTCTCATAAGAATCCACCTTGCACATTTATAAATCTACCATGCATTGGATGATGTTAACACACTGGACAGATGCGCCTGCTGTACATCTCGAGATTCTTAAGAAATTCTAAAGAACAATGTAATCGATCGTGACCAGGCATCTTGTTGGTGGACCTCCCTTTTTCTATGATAATGGACTCCAGTTGAGTATATATATATACTCCTGCCATAATGAGATACGGCAATTATCGTAAGAAATTCTAAAGAACAATGTAATCGATCGTGACCAGGCATCTTGTTGTTGGACCTCCCCTTTTTCTATGATAATGGACTCCACTTGAGTATATATATACTCCTGCCATAATGAGATACGGCAATTATCGTAAGAAATTCTAAAGAACAATGTAATCGATCGTGACCAGGCATCTTGTTGTTGGACCTCCCCCTTTTCTATGATAATGGACTCCACTTGAGTATATATATACTCCTGCCATAATGAGATACAGCAATTATCGTAAGAAATTCTAAAGAACAATGTAATCGATCGTGACCAGGCATCTTGTTGTTGGACCTCCCCTTTTTCTATTATAATGGACTCCACTTGAGTATATATATACTCCTGCCATAATGAGATACGGCAATTATCGTAAGAAATTCTAAAGAACAATGTAATCGATCGTGACCAGGCATCTTGTTGTTGGATCTCCCCTTTTTCTATTATAATGGACTCGACTTGAGTATATATATACTCCTGCCATAATGAGATACGGCAATTATCGTAGAGATCCGTGAGAGTTATCGGAGAGTACCGGGATTGATCCGTAAGTTACCGAGAGATACCGAAGTTACACAAAGAATACCCCGTCAGTTGGCATAGTAGTTCTGAGCTCCACTCAGTCAGAATAATATTGCACGGATATACTATTTCCAACTCGGCTTCACTTCAAAGACTTGTATATATATATTCTTTACTAATCGTATTCTTGGATTACTAACCTACGTTCAAGTTTGTGTATTTACGTTCAATATAACTTATTTTTCTATCTCCAATATTCGTTTTGTTGTTCATTATTTTGTGTGGTTCCTCACCCGAATCCACAACACATCTCGACTTTCTCACCGACGTGATGAGACTTTCCTCTCCCTTTTCTACAGATATTTCCATGGAAACTGAACAGACGAGCTTTTGTTTCCTGGTTCCCCAACTACATGCATGTAACGATGCTATGAGATTGGCATCTAGGTCCCACCGTTTTGCCTCTAAAATTAGCTGAATGCAACCGTCGCTTCTATTCCAATAGAAATTTAAACTTGTTTTCAGCTGACATGAATTGAAGTGACCACATTGAATCAATAACTGCATCTACTGCAAGGAAAGCAAAGTCATTGTGCCGTGCCAAAATATCTTCCTCGACAGAATCCATTTTGCACATTTACAAATCTACTATTCTTTCGTGCATTGAATACTGTTGCCATATCTGTTCCTGCTATTCATCTTGAGGTTCTCAACAAAATCCAAGAAGAATCGGTAAAGTAATCGATCCTGATCAGGCATCACCACTTCAGTCACTTTCACACCGACGTGATGTTGGCTTCTTTCGGGTTTTCTACAAATATTTTCATATATCGCAACTGCTTCGATGAACTTTGTTCTTTAACGCCCTGAATACATGAATTTAAGCCTACTGCTTGTTGTGTCGTGGCTCGTACCATGTGACACCCGGTCGCCCAGATGTATAAAAGACAATGTGCGCTTAGCAGAGAAGATGTTGTCATAATCACGGACTTCAGGAAGTAAAACCTACTACTGCGAGAGACTGTAAATATTGTGTATACACCTTGGTTGTACCACTCTGTTAATAAAGTAGTTTAGCTATTTTTATATGTGTATTTCTTCATTCCACGATACAACAGTTGGCGACTAAGATGAGATGAACGCAACACTACAAATTTGGCAACTAGGATTCACTATTTTATTGTTGAAATAATTAGATGAAAACGCCACGTCTACTCAACCAGTTTATTCTCTTGCAGTCTCCAACTGTGGAACTCCCTTCTGATTTCTAACTTCCATGATAGTAATTAATAATCTTCATAAATTTTCTATCTATCTATCTATCTATCTATCTATCTATCTATCTATCTATCTATTTCAAAGTATTTATATCTATCTATCTATCTATCTATCTATCTATCTATCTATCTATCTATCTATCTATCTATCTATCAAAGTAGTTATATCTATCTATCTATCTATCTATCTATCTATCTATAAGCAGTTTAGTTTTAAATGTGTTAAAGTTTTCAAGTCGTTCCTTTCCCTATTTAACCACCGATTGGAGTTCCTTTTCGTGAGCAGCTGCCATATTTACTTTGTCGGGTCAGTCGGACTTGCTATTAAGACGGGAATAAATGGTTGTGTTATCTGCATTAATACCGAGTTAGAATCAGGTGACATCAGGGATGAAGATCACAAACAGATAGCTATACGATATAAAACTAGGAAAAGTAATATACTAAATGTAAAATTGCTCAAGGAATGGCATAAAAGGATATGGACATGGCTCTCCTTCGCGAGGGACTGGTGTTATTACTAGGCGCCGGGTCATTTCCCAAAAATTAAATTCCGAGGGGTCCTGAGCAATTTTACCCAAAAGTGATAAAAATAAAAGCAAAAAAAAAAAATACTAAATGAGATCGACTGGACTATATAACCAAGCCCCCCCCCCCCCCACATTTCTCAATAATTTTTTAATCCAACACATTTTATTTATTCAAATATATATATATATATATATATATATATATATATATATATATATATATACTGGCGTGTGTTTACATTGTGTATATAACACGCTAAATTCCACATCCTCAACTGAGGATCATATCTTAAAGGCAGAATCGCCGACCGATATTAATCCGATCGGGTTTCCATCCTGGTTAGAAGCAATTAAATATCTAACCGTACTGATGAGCTGCTGGTGACTTTATATATATATATATATATATATATATATATATATATATATATATATATATATATGATTTAACGAAACTACTTATGCCAAACATATATCAGATCCTCGTTCAAATGACTATCTATTTTAGTCTGTTTGAACAGACACGGACAGTTACCATATTTCTCTCTCTTTCTCTCTCTCTTACACATAAACATAATAAACTTTATTCTTAGACACAAGATACGTGTGTGACTGTGGGTGTGCGTGTGTGCATATAAATAAAAGTGAGAACAATACACGATATATATATATATATATATATATATATATATATATATATATATATATATATATATATACAAACAAAATATGACATCACTTTCTAAATATTTTTGTAAGTTAAAAATGAAAATAAGACACCTAAAGTTAAATGGAAAATACTCAAGCAGGTTAGGACATCTAGATCGGTAAAGGAACCATGTTTCCTTTGTCTATATGAAATATAATACATATTCCTATCCCAAACAAATAGGAATACTTTCAAAAGTTGGTCCTAAAGACTGAAGACCTCATACGAAGGATGAGATGAAAGGCACATTTTTTCATTAAGGGACATTGTGCTTCCGATACAAAAGACACATACGGATTTAAAAATTTAAAAACTACATCTCTCATTGACAAACTCTTCAACTTTGAAAACGATTTATTCGATATCATAAACAAGATCACTTTCCACAGACGTGAAGAAAACAAATTTCTAAAACACCAAGATACATTTGTCAGAAGCATAAATGAATCGAAGAAAATATTCGTAAAATCGGATAAAACCTCTTATTTTTATAAGATGGACCCCAAGGAGTACAAAGCACTTATTAAGAAAAATCTAACTAAAAACTACGAAAAAATCAACATTGAGCACTCGAACCACATTGATAGAATTAATTATGCGGACAAACAAATCACTGACAAACTAAAAATCAGTGACAGAGTCCCTAAAATTACGACGAAGGAGGCGTATATATTTTTGAAAGACCATAAACCAGAATTCCACTAAAAAGTATCCACTAGGATTATCAACCCAACGAAATCAGAAATCGATAGAATTAGTAAAATAATAATAGAAAGAGTAAACCGACAGATTAAAAATCAACTCCAACTCAAACAATGAAGTGATACTTTGGAGGTAATCGACTAGTTCGAAAACTTGGAAGATAAAAATAATTCCACTTTTCTACAATTCGACATCGTGGACTTTTACCCATCTTTATTTGAAAGCCTCTTCCATCTTGCCCTGGAATTCGCTGAATTTTATTCGGACATTTCCAAAGAGGAAATCAAAATAATCTTGAATTGCTGGAAATCAGTCCTTATCCATGACAACGAACAATGGACTAAAAAAATCAACGGATAATTTTGATTTATCTATGGGTGCTCCGGATTCTGAAAGTCTTCGGATTTAGTCGGATTATTTATTCTGTACAATCTCACGGTTTATGAAGAAATCGATATTAAAAATATAGGGCTTTATAGAGATAACGGACACATAATAGTAAATAAATTCATTGGAGGTAAGGTTGATAGACTTAGAAAATCAATTCATAGAATATTTAAATCTTTTGGTCTCAGCGTAGTAACTAACCCTAATATAAAAAAAGTTGACTTCTTAGACATAACATTAGACTTTCAACCTTACTTGAAGAATAATGCTAACCCAATCTATATAAACCATAGCTCTAATCGCCCACCATCCGTTATCAAATATATTCCAGCATCAGTTGAACGCCGCATTAACAAACACTCCTCAAATAAGGAAATATTCGATTAGCACAAAACAACTTACGATAAAGTTCTTAGAGACAGTGGTTATCGATCTTTCTAGATCAATTTTGTGGAAAAATTTAGTAGCTCAAAAAGGAAAAACAGAAGCTGGAAAATCATGTAGTATAACCCTCCATTTAATCAGTTGGTTAATTTTAACTTTATTTTTTTAAGACATAAATTTCTTAAACTAATAGATAAACATTTCCCCCAAAATAACCCTTTAAGCAAAATTTTCAACAGGAATACAACAAAACTCAGTTATAGTTACTCCAACAACTTAGAAGAAATAATAATTAAATTACATAACACTAAAATTTTGGAATCATACAACAAAAACAACTCTAACACCCATGTCAGTTTGTCCCATAATAATATCTCATGTAATTGTAGAAACCCGAACCAATGCCCCCTACGTAATAAATGCGTAACAAAATCCCTGGTATATATGTGTTCGATTTCATCCGTGGAGAATTCTAAGGATGCTAAAATTTATATCGGAAATACTATGAAGTTTTTTTAACAATCACCTCTCATCCTTCAACAACAAGGACAAATAAAATATGATAATCACTTTCTCTAAATATTAAAAAAAAACAAACTGAAAATAAGACATCTGGAGTTAAATGGAAAATCCTCAAGCAGGCTAGAACATCTAGATCGGTAAAAGAACCATGGTTTCTTCTTCTACATGAAAAAATGGAAATCATTAAATACATGAGGAGTGACATATTACTAAACCAGAGGCATGAAACCACAGTAAATTGCAATGATTGTTTTTTCGATTTCGAAACAAAATGTATACTTTTGTAGTAAATTATAATTTGTATATGTTCTGAACTTTAACTTATAATATATATATATATATATATATATATATATATATATATATACAAACTGTTTATATTCGGACTATTGTCCTCATGTTGTAACTAACCTTACAATCTTGCTTAAATTACTAAATCCAAAGTTCGGATCTCTAGAAACGATTAACCTTTATCATATTATTCTTAGTACCACGATATTCACTTCTAACTGTATTATATCTCTCCTGATATATTTTTACCGCTTAAGCTTTATATAAAATAATTTTAAATTTTTAAATTTTTAATTTACTTCACCAATTTATTATATTTAGCACTAATGAATTTATATTTTCATGTATTTTTTTTTAAAATATCCTCAGATTTGCGCTTTTTAAATAATTCATATGTTTGTGTATGTGATTTCATCATTTTTTATAAAAAAAGCCAAAGGTTTCAGTTTTAAAAGATGTAACAATGAATGTATCTAACTGCAATCCACTTCCGGCCAATTGTTTGACATCTTTATTCCTTTTACGTTTTCTCCTGTCATTTCGCACCCCCACAACTTTCTTCACTCTGTTCATTTTCTCACTTCTTCCATTTTGATAAGCCCAGACGTAGCGTGACACTTATGTGTATCTACGTATATTTCACCCCTTACCAAAATTTTGGGGTGTATTTCTCTCTAAGCCGTTATCATCAACTCTCTCCTCTCCGCTCTTCCCCTTTGATTTTTTATTTCCACTTTTTTATTTTTTATTTTCTCTATATTTTCTCTGTGTTCTTTTTATTTTCTGTATCACGCTCGTTATTTCCTATGTTTCTCTCTTTCTTTTTTTGTTTTACTCCCTCTTTTTCGATTTTCTTTTTTGTTTTTTTGTTTTCCCTTCTTTTCTATCCTCTTTAACTCATACATTTTTCCAAAAATAAAGGGGAAGTGAGAGTTTTTAATCTTTTTCAAAAATAACATTTAGTACCACCATTATTAACTACCTGATGAGACATTGTTTTTTCGATTTCGAAACAAAATGTACACTTTTGTACTAAATTATAATTTGTACATGTTCTAAACTATAACTTATCGCTCATTCAGTAATGAATTAGAGCACTCTGGCTATTGGACGTGTATAATGATAATATACACGCTAAAAAGTCTACCTTCATTTACCGAGCGCCCATAGCCCAGAGGTAGAATCGCCGACTGACGCCAATTCGGTAGGGTTTCAATCCTGGGTTAAAAGCAATCGGAGTCTAACCTTACTGATGAGCTGTGATACAGCGAAACGGATCTGTCTGCGGATGACTATATATATATATATATATATATATATATATATATATATATATAAACTGTTTATATTCGGATTATTGTCCTCATGTTGTTATCTCAACGTTTCGGCCCTCTACCTCTCCTGTCTTATCGATTTGGGTAAACTCCAGGGTATTCTGAACTTTATTCAAATCCCGGTCATAGGTTGTTTTGGAAAGGTTTATCTCGAATCTTATTTCTTTGAAAATTTCGTAGATGTTGATTTTCTGTTCAAGATCATTACACGTTGAAATACAATTATTATTAACGGCTTCTTAACATTTCACTAATAAAATTATTTTTCAAAATTAATATTCTATTAAAAAAATCATTAACTTTAATCTTAAGATAAAAGTTAAACTCATCAATCTAATAAGATTTACGATTAGATGTTAACATATATAGTCAGTCAGTTAAGTGCCATACGGGATACACGCTTGGGCGATCATGTCTCGAAAGAGACATGGCAGAGTAGAAATTTTTCTGCAATAGGTTGCCATTACTTTTTGCCCTAGACTGGTTGCCCACCAAGGCAATACAACTCTATGTTTTGCTATTTAACCCATAGCTGAAAGGAAGTGACGGATTAATACCTTTCGTAAGAGTATTTGCGTGTAACAAAATGCAACGCATATCACCTGGAATTAGAACTCGACTCTCCGATTTCTCGTTCTGAACCGATATCCACTGCACACAACCTCTTAAATACAGGTGCGTCAGTTGGTTTCAAGCGTCGAGGAGGTAGTATGTTTTAGGTTGGTTTCAAACATTACCAAAATATTTGTAAAATAAGAAATCGATAATTTTTGTAAAGATTTCCAGATTCTTTTTTTTTCAGTGATTTCCTTAAAATAATCCTTGAGGGTGATGAATTATTTTCTATCCTACAATCCCTTTTCCACAAGCCTCTGACAACTTTATCGCTATTTCCATGGACAATGCTCTGACGGACTACACTACCGGACATAATTATTAAACCACCCCAGTTTAAAAAAAGAAAATGATGTATTTCATACTATTTTAAGTGGATAATTCTAAATAATTCGAATTCTAGCTGAATTCATTGCATTCACTTACACGCAAATACCATTGGAAAAGGTATTAATCCGTCTCTTCCTTCCAGTTATGGGCTAAATAATAGGACAGATTGGGTTTTATAGCCTTGGTCGGCAACCAGTCTACCGCAGAAAGCAATGGCAACCTACTGCGGGATAATCTTCTGCCTAGTCAGTCATGTCTCTTTCGAGACATGATCGCCCAAGCGTGTATCACTTATGGCACTTAACTGACTGAATTCTAGATAAAAATAGAATGGTTCTTTTGTTATTATTACTTTGCAAAATTTTACAAGCCAAGGAAGTAAAGATGAACTTGTCCGAGTCACCCTAAATTTTTTTCATTCTTTCATTGATGGAACTGCAATATAGGTAATTATTAAATATTTATAAACTCAATTGATGCACATGTTATTGTGCAGTATTAACAAAAGAACCATACTATTTTCATTTATAATTATTCACTTGGCAATAAATGCTAAAAAATAGTATGAAATACATCATTTTTTTAAAACACAGGGTGGCCTAATAACTATGGCCGGTAGTGTACATTCCCCAGTTTTAACCTTCACGCGACTCACATTGCAGCGAACCACATTCATTCCTATCGTAATCCTTTGGTGAGATGTAAGTTCAACTCGAGCAGCTTCTTTCCACGAATCCCTGCTTTGTGGAACCGGCTCTTAAGAGGTTGCTTCCGAAATTACTACAATCTTAACCTGTTCATGTCTAGGTTTAACGACTATCTTCTACATATATCCCCATGCTCCTCTTATTCTAGAACCATCTAATTCGAGTGGTTATTGAGTCTTGTACAGAGTGAACGTTGTTGTTAAAAAATATAAGATTATTGAAAGCTTTCATATTAAATTAAATTAAAATTAAAATGATTTTTTTTTTATAAGCGTTTCACCCCGAGCAAGGCATGTCACTGCCATTACTGCGCAGGGGGGCTACATAGAGTAAAGAAAGGATGATTAAATATAGGAAATGTCAGAGGGTGGGTGATAGGCGGGTAGGGATACCGAGAATGGTTAAATATAGGAAATGTCAGAGGGTGGGTGATAGGCGGGTAGGGATACCGAGAATGGTTAAATATAGGAAATGTCAGAGGGTGGGTGATAGGCGGGTAGGGATACCGAGAATGGTTAAATATAGGAAATGTCAGAGGGTGGGTGATAGGCGGGTAGGGATACCGAGAATGGTTAAATATAGGAAATGTCAGAGGGTGGGTGATAGGCGGGCAGGGATACCGAGAATGGTTAAATATAGGAAATGTCAGAGGGTGGGTGATAGGCGGGTAGGGATACCGAGAATGGTTAAATATAGGAAATGTCAGAGGGTGGGTGATAGGCGGGTAGGGATACCGAGAATGGTTAAATATAGGAAATGTCAGAGGGTGGGTGATAGGCGGGTAGGGATACCGAGGATGGTTAAATATAAGAAATGTCAGAGGGTGGGTGATAGGCGGGTAAGGATACCGAGAATGAGGGTTGGGTAAATGAGAGTGTTCTGAGAATAATTGGGAGTCAGTGTGATAGGAGGTGTCTATTGATCCCTACATTTAAACACCTGGAGATTGTAGCTGTCGGGAAAGCAGACTTGTGGAAGGGAGTTCCACAGGCGGGGATTTTATTTTGGGATTAATTTAAATAAAATATGTAGTGTTTTATCATTTCACCCCGAGCAAGGCGGGACCTCTACTAGTGCACAGGGGGTTACAGCATCAGAAAAAAACTGGGTACCGGGGTAATTAAAGAAAGATTAAAAGATGAACGGGATTAAAGAAGATAGACGATGGTAATTGACGTTGCGTTTAAATTTTTAGAGATTGTACCTATTAGGGAAGCAGGAAAACGGAAGGAAGTTCCACAGGTAGGAAGTGCGAGAAAAAAAAACTTTGAGAATAAAAGTGGTGGGACCTAGGTGCCAATCTAGTAGCATGCTTAAATTCACGTGATCCGGGCACCAGGAAATTAAAAAAAAATTTGGTAAATTTACATTTTTTTAAAAAGATTATGGATATAATAAAATATTATTTTTATCGTTATTCGTGAATATTATGTTACTTGCTTTTTTTTTACGATGTCAAGAACCTCTAAGTTATTTTAAATGTCAGTTCCCAACAGTAGTGGATTGACTATGAAACAAATGAAGCTGCTGGGCTTCTAATTCCAGAGGGATCGTAAGCAATTTTTCTTTAATAATTAATTTTCAACAAAATCGATGGCTTTGTTATTTAAATAAGACCATTTTAATAATAGAATCGTAAGTTGAAGTAGCTATTATGAGCCTTAGAATATGCTCTAATGCTCCTTAGATATGGCCTGTAAATGATGGTCTCTAATTAGTCAAATTTAAACATTTTCTTGGCTTCCAGCAGTATGAGCTCTTTTAGCCCATCTACAGCCTACATTTTGGCAGTTGGAACCTCGAATCTGTTGTTGCGTATTGCAAAGGGATCCCTATATTTGTTCAAGCTACCGGGCCCCCCAAAAATGTAGGCCCGCCGCTGGTTCCGAAACCAAATATATCGAATCAAACCACTTAATGTTTAATTTTGGAATTTTGCAACCAATTTTCATAAAACGAATTTATAGGTTACATTTTAAATAATTTTAAAGAATGCCGTATTTAATGCCAGTCTTTAATGCCGTCTTTAATGCCAGTCAGTTAGTTAAGTGCCATACGTTATATACGCTTGGGTGATCATGTCTAGAAAGAGGTTGCCTTACTTTCTGCGGTAGTGTGGTTGCCAGCCAATGCTATAGAATCAAATCTGGAGAGATGGATTAATACCTTTCCCAAGGTTATTTGTGCGTAAGTGAATGCAAAGAATTCAACTGGAATTCGAATTCGGCTCCCCGATTTCTCCTTCCGAGCCGATATCCAATGCACCACAACGCACATCCTTAATGTGGGATGTGCGTTAATGCCAGTACTTATTTTTAAATATTATATATTGGTAGCAACAAGAATGAAAACAACAACAACAACAACAACAACAACAACAACAACAACAATAACAAAAACAACAATAATAATAATGATCATAACTAGGAAGACCCGTGGAAATTTTACGGTTTTTATTATTGGAATTTTCTGATGAATCTTAATTCTTAAGTTAATGATTGAAGAAGCTCATGGCGAAATCGTATAAATTCCCCTATCACGCTGTAAAATATGTGAACTCAGCAACTTTAACAACATATTAAAATAACAATCGTAAATATAAAGGCTGGTCGTTATTTTAAGAAGTACAAAGGAAAAGATTTGAAATTGATAACTTCTTCCATTTTACAAAAACAGACGTTAAAAACTTCTTTTTTTCATTCATTTTGTCATTGAAACCAAGTAGCGTCTCCGATGTATATTTTCTGTCTTTCCACGCGATCAAAAGAGTAGTATAATATTTATGTGGTGTTGGCAGGGTGTAACGGTCGGGCTAACTAAGGGAGGAACAAGCAGAATTGTAAGATAAAAATCAAATATAATGCCCCAGGAGTAACTCTAATGGCTTCTGATTTTAATTAAGTAGATAAATGGATGTGCGTTGTGGTGCAGTGGAACGAGAAATCGTAGAGCCGAGTTCGAATTTCAGTTGAATTCGTTGTATTCACTTAAGCGCAAATACCTTTGGGGAAGCTATTGATCCGTATTTTCTTCTATTGGTTAAATAGCAAGACAGATTGGGTTCTATAAGCATGGTTGGCAACCAGACTACCGCAGAAACTAATGGCAGTCTACTGCAGGAAAATCTTTTGCCCAGTCAGTCATGTCTCTTTTGAGACATGATCGCCCAAGCGTGTATCATGTATGACACTTAACTAATCGGGATAAATGGAGGTGCTAATGTGTACATGTTTCGTATCGATGAATTAAAATCAACATACATACATTAACTACTAGGTTCAGTAATTATGGCTGTATCCAGTTCCCTAGGGACTGACGCACTGTGCACCTTTTTTTTCTGTGCGAGGATAGAAGAAGAGTGTTGTGACCGGGTGTCAAGAGCTTTGAGCTTGGTAAGGCTACTGGGGAGTCACATCTAGATATTTAGAAAAACTTGGAATCTGAAACCGTTTGCGCAGACTGCGTAAAACTGACCATAAACTCACTGGGCCAAACTTATTTAGCTGTGGTGCATGTGCAGACAAAGTTATCATGATGGGCATATTAGGTATCATAATTTTGTAGATCAGCGTAACTTTTTTTAAAAATGTTGGTTCTTTATTTAATAACAACTAGCAGTATAGCCCGGCGTTACTAGGGTGTAATGAAAGCTTTAAAACTAATCCATGGTCCTGGAGCTCAGACTGTTTGGACGTTGGCACGAAAGACTAAAAAGCAATAGTCATTTCCAGATTGAAAGAAAAATGAATGGATGTAAGTGAAATTTTGATTTCCTTGTATCGATATCAAATAAGTGTTTTTCGTCGTAAACTGAATTTTGAAGGCTAAATAAGTCCTCTGAGTAAATGGTATCATGGCTGAGACTAAGAACTACAATTATACCTACTTAGAGCCAAACCCGAAGTAAAAACTAAAATAAAAGGTCTGAAAAAAATCCAGACATACAGGCAGATAAACAGACACACGCACAAACATCTTGCCTTTTATATATATATATATATATATATATATATATATATTATCGATTTTCTGCACTATTGTAAGAACTGCAACCTTGAAACTTCTGAATCTCATTTCTTATGTCTTTGTCTATGAGTGTATCAAATTTGATTAAAATCGGACCACTCCTTCTACACTGCGTGCCAGAATTATATGGAAATTGATTTTTTTGTTCTAACTCCAATAGTTTTTAATAAAAATTAGTGAAACTGGGCACGTTATATGGCAACACTAACACATGCGGAGATCTACGATTCTAAGCTAATCTGCGCAATAGCAAACAAACGGCAGCCATTTTGGTAACTTGCAGCCTGTTTCAACGTGCCAACTTTATATGCAAATCATTGCTAAAATCTCAAATATGGTGAAGTGGTAACGGAAAATTAAAACATTGATTATTTTAAGAATATATAATTTGAGAACAACAATAATACAGAGCAAACATCTTCAATATGGTTTCATAGTACAATCAATATTGTATATAATTGTCATTTTTATTAAGAAGAGAAAAAAGCCTTTAGTCCATTGAAGATGTCAAACTTTCCATTTCATCTGATGAAATTTCTTTGGAAGCAGTCAGAACGGCATTCCAGGGGTCATCTTTGGAGGTGTATTGCCTTCCTACAGAGTAAATCTTCCTTTTGAAGATGCTCCACAGATTTTCGATGGGATTTAAATCTGGAGAACAGGCTGGCCATTGCATTATTTTCCCATGTCTGGCAAAAACACTCTCCAAATATTCAGTGGTTATCCTTGCAGCATGAGATGGTCCATTATCATGCATGAATACCATCTTTTTCCGAAAAGACAAATTCTTCTTCTTGTGCTAGGATTCGAGGTGTTCCTTAATGAAGTCAATGTAGAGTTTGGCGGTCATTTTCACTCTAAGACTCTGAATGGTCTTACCAGCTCATTTTCCAATGATTGCAGCCCAAAACATCACAACCACCACCTCCTTGTTGACGCCTGATCCGTTGGGGACGTAGACCCTCATTACGGTACCATCCTCTCCTTTACCCATCGGGTACATCAAGGGTCGCTCGACACTCATCGGTGAACAAAACAGTTTGAAAATTTACCATCATGTGATTTCTTGCCGACTCCATCCTCTTTTTCTTGTAGATATCCTTTAATGGAGGGGGAACCTCTGGCTTTCCACATTTTGCAACCGCCCTCAAGATCCGACATCGAGTTGATTTGGGCACATCACGAACGCCAGTGTTTTCAAAAACTTTTTTGCTAGTTTCAAGAGGGTTAGAGCGGACTTCTCTTCTGATCCTACTCATGACTCGATGCAACACAGGTGCTTTCTTACAAATTTTCTCTTTGTCAGAACGTCCGTTGCAAAGGTCAGGATTAGTAACAAATTTTTTAATTGTACGATGATCACGGTCCAATTCTTTGGCTATTTCTAAGGTAGATATCTTATTATAAATCCTTTGGACAATTTTAGACGACTCAACTTGACTCAAAGCACCTTTAAATCGATTTGCATATAATTCTGGCACGCAGTGCATAACCCGATTTTTTTGATTATTGATTTTCGATATTTATCGGGGGTACCTCGACACAAAACCTAGCTAAGAACACTTGCAGACGATTATAGTACAACTGAGTAAATTTTCAAGAAAATCGGTTTAGCCGTTTCGGAATCTATAGGTAACGGACACACACACACACAGACAGAGAAAGTTCCATTTATAAATAAGTTTAGATAATAATAATAATGTGAATAAAATTCCTAGACACATCATACCTTCAAAAATACAAATGATTACTTTGTGTGGAACTGCATATATTATTCGCAAAACCACTCCATTCCAACGAAACCCACCAAGTATATATAGACAATTCTTCTAAATTGCCATTTTTACTCATAGATCCCCGGATGGGATTTGATAATTAGGCACTTAAAATTATCATCTGGCAAGATGTTAGCACACAATAATAATAATAATAATAATAATAATAATAATAATAATAATAATAATACTGAAAAAAAAGTTAAACTAAAATGAACTGGCAATTGAAATAGAAAAAATGTGGAAATTGAAAATAATAGTACCAATGATAGTAGGTGCGCTTGGAATGATAAAACAAGGAACAAAACAACACACTGAAAGAATCTCTAGAAATCCCAGCTTAAGAGTTATACAAAAAATTGTCATGATAAGTACAACCACACAGAAAGAAGAACTTTGTCCATGTAACGCTAGTGATGTTATGGGAAATAAAAAAATAAATAAAATGTAGCCATAACAACACACCACTACCTGCCTTAGGTCTTTCCGCAGATTTGGTAGGTAGTGTGACCAAAGCAGAAATCAGATTAAGATAATTAATAATAATAATAATAATAATAATAATAATAACACAAATTCAAATAGGAATTTCAAGTAGATGAAGAACAATAAGTGAACCCAAATTAAATTTGGAGACAAAGAACTTAAAATAAGAGGCAAAAGTAAATCTCTTTAAAGTCAGTACTCTGCTCATGACAACCAATCTGAAGCGGACAAATTTCATATCCATCAATGGTATTAAGATATACAGAGGTTCACCAGTAGCCCGGTTCACACTCCTTCCTCGTTTTTTTTAACAGGAGTAGATGTTCATTCCCTGTTTTCTGTTAGGGATTGGTGACCCTGGTTCTTTTACCTAAAATTTTAATTTTTTCCAGTAACCCGCTGCCTCATAGTGACATGATTGCATTTCTTGGGGTGAAATGAAAAGAGACATGTAAAACTTTCTTATTGATAGGATAGTCCTTCAGATTGTAATGTATCTTTGAAGATCTTCAAAAAACTATCAAAATTCAAGAATCTTGAAGTTGAAATCTCAAAAATGGGGCAAAAAAAAAAAAAAAAAAAAAAAAAAAAAAAAAAAAAAAAAAAAAAAAAATATGAACTTATAAGTAATTTTAGTTGTGGTTGGGGCCATGGGTTTGATTGACAAGGATTCTGGTAGACTTACTGAAAAGATTCTTAGTAGCCTATATCGAGAAATACGTTCTGACAATTACAGCTCACACCTTACGAAGGGCTTTATCTATGTAAAATGTGTATGCGTTTTAAATTTTTTATTACACAAATTTTCATTGAAAAAAGTTATGATGCTTTTAGGTGTCTGGTTAGAACCCGGAAAGAAATGAAGCTACAACAGACACTAAAGGAAATGATAATAAGTAACGAGTTATAAATCCATCAGCTACCAAATAATTACATCATTCAGTCAGTTAAGTGCCATACGTGATACACGCTTGGGCGATCATGTCTCGAAAGAGACATGACTGACTGGGCAGAAGATTATCCCGCAGTAGGTTGCCATTGCTTTCTGCGGTAGACTGGTTGCCGACCAAGGCTATAGAACCCAATCCATCCTGCTATTTAACTCGTCCCTGGAAGAGATAGATTATATTACATTATTATAGTAAGTATAATTAGTGGGGGATCAGTTTATTACTTCATAATAATAGAAAACCGATCCCCCACTTTATGCCAGTAGAAGTTTTAATTATGTTTCCAATTATTATATTCAATCAGTCAGTTAAGTGCCATACGTGATACACGCTTGGGCGATCATGTCTCGAAAGAGACATGACTGACTGGGCAGAAGATTATCCTGCAGTAGGTTGCCATTGCTTTCTGCGGTAGACTGGTTGCCGACCAAGGCTATAGAACCCAATCCGTCCTGCTATTTAACCCATAACTGGAGGGAAGAGACGGATTAATACCTTTCCCAAGGGTATTTGCGCGTAAGTGAATACAATGGATTCAACTGGAATTCGAACTCGGACATCATTAAAACGCAAAAAAAAAGTGTTGGGGAGCACCCATTTTTGCACATAAGAATGGACTCGCCTGATGTGTACATATAATTCTGCCTATACAGAGATCGGTATTTTTTGGCCGGGCCATATTGCCCAGAAATCCCACTTATAACTGACCATGTGTCACATGTTGCTTAGTGGGAGGGACAACTAAATATAGTGATTGTCAAAGAGCAGTGGTAGAGTTGTGTAGTTGTACCGCCGCTAGTTGGTCAGTTTTTTTCTTAAAAATCCCTGAAAACAACGACCATGAAAACTGATGAAAGGCGACATCCAATCGTAAATACTTAGGACCCTTCCTAAACGGGACTAAATGTGAAAAGAAGGACAAGCGTAACAGAAGATAGAGATCGAAATGGAAAAGTAATTCTAGTATCTGAAATTTGTGGTAGGGCTGAAAAGAGGCTCCAATGTTCCAGAGAAAAACATCAATTCAAGGAAAAAAAAAAACCACGAGAATCTCAAGAGAGAAAGAAAAGGAACTACAGGCGACATAATATGGATATATCTGAGCAGAGGATATCTCTTCTTGAGAAATCAAAAGCAAATCTCCACTAGTAGGAGATAAATGGATGATCGTCAAGGCAAAAAAAGCGAAGACAGACACCTTGTCAAATCGTATGAAAACAGATGCATCTATCAAGAGATTATAGGAAATTAACTCAGAAAGATTACAAAATTATACATGACTGGGTTGGAATAATGATCTATTAGGAACTTTGCAAACACATGGCATTTGATCATGAAGATAAATTGTATTTTTATAAACCGGTGTTTTCTTAAACAAAGCAAGTAAAACTACATTATTAAGGAGATAGAACAATAAAACAACTAGAAATCCGAATTTTAACGAATCCCATAATCCTGGTCAGGAGACCAAAGCCAGCCATCCTAAAAAACAAATAAACCTCTCACATAGTATTTCAGAAGAGCATAAAATGAAACTGAAAAAAGAATTTGTTGTTTGATTTGTTTTTTACGACTTATCAACCTTTGAGTGTTACTGAAAAACAAAACACATTTTGAAATGTAAGAATATTTCTTTTTTTTTTGAGGCTGGGATTGAATACTGCATTAACGATCTTTTGGGAATAAAAATAATTTATAAGATACAAGTTCTAATATTTAGCCCATAGCTGGGAGAGAAGGTGAATACATACATTTCCCAAGTGTATTTACGTTTAAGTGAATGTAACGAACACGACCCAGAATTCGAACTCTGTTCTCCGATTTTGGGTCGCAGTCAATTACACCACTCATACATCTACTTTAAAAAGAGTGAAAAGTTAGATAAATATCTCGACTTTGCCATGTGACTGAAAAGAGAAGAGTAGAAAATTAAATTAACTCTTTACTCATCATTATCAAGGTGCTTTGAACAGTCTGGAGGCCACTTGAAGCCCAGGTTAAATAAACAGATAAAAAAATTGGTGAAAACAATTAATACGATAGGAATGAATTTAGCAAGTGTTGCGGAAATAATTGTATTTAAAAGGACAGTTTTTTTTAACGAAGAAACTACTTAAAGAACAATCTGTTTGAAGTCAGCAATATGTATAAGCACGCACAGTAATCATGCTTATTCTTGGTCTTCTGTACGACCTGCCAGTTAACTCTAGTTCAGTCAGCCAGTTAAGTGCCATACGTGATACACGATTGGGCGATCATGTCTCGAAAGAGACATGACTGATGGGGCAGAAAATTATCCTGCAGTAGGTTGCCATTACTTTTTGCGGTAGACTGGTTGCCAACCAAAGCTACAGAACCCAATCTGTCTTACTATTTAACCCATAACTGGAGGGAAGAGACGGATTAATACCTTTTTCCAAGGGTATTTGCACGTAAGAGAATGCAAAAAATTCAACTGGAATTCGAACTGTGCATCTCGATTTGTCATTCCGAGTCGATATCCACTGTACCACAACGTACATCCAGGATCACAACGCACATCCTCAGTCAAGTGCCATACGTGATACACGATTGTGCGATTATGTCTCGAAAGAGACGTAAATGACTGGACAGAAGATTTTCCCGAAGTAGGTTGCTATTACTTTCTGCGGTCGATTGGTTGCCAACCAAGGCTATAGAACCTAATCTATCCTGCTATTTGACTCAGAGTTAAAGGGAAAAGAACCAAATTAATACTTTTCTAAATAGCATTTGCTTGAATGCAGCGAATTCAACTGGAATTCAAACTCGGCTCTACCGTTCCGAGCCGATATCCACTGTACCACAATGCCGTTAGAGTCGTGTAAATAATAATAATAATAATAATAATTATGATAATTATGATAATTATTGGAGTTTTGTGTGTACCTTTCTATACTAGCGAGCCAGCCATGAGCTGACTCATTTTATAGTTCACCAATAGAAGGGTTAACCAATCAAAAGGCTCAAAATATTTAATGCGACGTGTATAAAAGGCGACCATATTTTCCCGAGTATTGGCGATATAGTTCAATTCGGTAGCGTGTCTGACTAGTGAGTGTTAATCTTTGACGTTGTTTCATTGAACAGATGACGTACTGCGCTGTATTCTATATTCATAAACTATGGTGAACATGGTGAACATGGTCAACAATAATAACATGCTGTAGCATCCGTCGGTCTCGAGAGACGATAAATCTACGCTCGAAGGGTTATACTATCTCCAAGGCGCAATTTTTTTTTATGAGAGATCGTCTCTCTTTCCGTCGCCTCCGTTGTTGTCCAAGTGAACGACGGATGCCAATACAGCTTGGCTCCGGCGTCATCGCATGAGTTGCCAGACAGAAATTGAACATGGCACCGAACTGTCTTAGGGACTCGGGTCCTGAATTTGGATTTCAGAGTTGTCCTTTTCTTAGTTTGGTTGCTAAAAAATAGCAACATAGCCCTGACATCTCTACATGATATACTGATTCGTTCTATAGCTTGCTATTTACTCATTTATTTATGGAGGTTGGGTGAGAAAGGGATAGCTTCATACCTTTACCAAGGGTATTAGTACTTAAGTGAACGTATTAAACACAACTGGAATTCGAACTAGGCTCTCCGATTTTTCAATTTGAATCACAATTCATTACACTGTGCCTCAATAATAATAATAATAATAATAATAATAATAATAATAATAATAATAACTTCTGTTTGCTTGGCGTAACTCGAACAGTCAGAAAAGTACTTCAGGTTTTGAACGGAACTTAATATCTAATATATGTAAAACTAGTTAATAACATCTAGTAAGCTGTGCAAAAAGATGAATAATAATAATAATAATGAAGAAGTTAGATTCAAAATAAGAGCAATAATTTAAAGCAACGAAACGTTTTTAAGTTGGAAAACAAGGAATTTAAATCAGTTGAGTGGTAGAGATGGAAGTTAAGGCTTATTTACAAGACTACAGAGAGATGATGTTGACAGGCTTTGTATATAAGCATCATAAACTCCAAATTTGCTGTGATGAGATTTACGTACTCAAGATCATGGCATGAACTGGACATATAAATGATGGTTGGTTGATTTCGCAATGTTATGTTAGTAAATTCGTATAAGAGTACGAGACTAATTCTTTTTATATTTTAAGTAATTATTTAATCATCTCTGAACTTCGTCAAATCGGCTGGATCAAGGGTATGCGGTTTCGGAGAGTTTGAACATTTGATCTTCTCGTATGAATGTGAGGGATTCTTCCATCCCTATCGCGAGTCAATGAATATGTCAGTTCCTCTCATCCGGTTGTTTTGCGTGTATATATTCGAAATTCAGTTGGATTGACTTCCTGTCTTATGTTGGCGAAACCACTGACATATTTTGAGCCCCGATTCCCGCCGTAAGGAAGCTTCTGTGTACCTTTTCAATAAACATTTTTGTGGTAATTACTCTTAATTACGAGTTTACGGATTTAAGAGCACTACTATCTTAACAGCTAGGTTCCCAGTGGAAATTGCTTGACATAAGCGTAAGTTCTATTTTAGCAGTTTCTTCACTTGAATTTCTTGCTTGTTGGATTCTCTACCTGCTTCTTGCCCCCCCCCCCCCCAGTCAAATTTGGTTTTCAAAAATTTAAATGCTATGTCACTCGATGTTTTCTATTTTCTTAAATCCTGTTCTTTTATTTTTCTATCTCTTTAATAATGTTTTTCTCATATTCACACTAAGTAACTCTTTGCGTTTTTGTATGTTGATCACCTTGAAGGGAAATGACTATATATATATATATATATATATATATATATATATATATATAGGAAAAACTACTAAAAAGTTGTAAGTTTAAAAATGTATTTTTTGACAGTATTTATTTATTTCTATTATTATATTTGATATTTCGGACCGTCCTCGGCCTTTCATCAGAAACAAATGATTTTAAAATTTAAATTAGAAGCGTTTTCGCGAGGAGCGTTCGTCCGAGAAATTGTTTACATCACATGATGCAGAAAGCGACAGATTTTGTTAAATATTTGTAAACGTAGACCTATCTTTAATAATACTTATAAATGTTGTTTTAAAGAAAAAAAAATATATATCGGTAATATCTTGAGAAAATGTAGTTTATATAATTTTTATAACGAATACTGCAGAACATATCATAAACGAAGTTTACAGAATAATAAAATGAAAAGAGCATGACAGATGGAACAGTTATAGACTGGTAATAATACAAACATCTTAGGTTCAACTATATAGAATAACTATAAGTTCAAATTTTATAAGCACAAATCATAGGATGTTCTAGAGAACAAAAAAGTAAATATTTTGGAATTTTGAGATTCAAACTGAAAATCTGTTCAAACGATGAAACCAGATCTTGTGAACAAAGAATGAGATTTTGTCAAATGGTGGACGTGGCTGTTCCGGCAGACCACAGGGTAAAATCAAGAAAAGCTAAAATGAACAAATAGCAGGACCTTTCTTGAGATCTGAAGAAGTTGTAAAACATAATCTTCAGAAAATAAATAAAGAATAGATTGGATAAAATGGATGTGCGATAATATAGTCTACATATGATGACTAGATGAGTGCTGCACTTAGAGTTAGCAAATTTTTTAAAACTTACTTTTATGTTACACCCAAATAAAGTCATCAAGAACTTGACATGAAAAGGCAAATGATGATAAATAATTCAAACCAATCCGAGAAACGCATTTATAAAATTGATATGGAAACAAAGAGGATACTTATAATTAACATCATAAAAAAAGATAGCTAAAATTTCCAGCATACATAATGAAGAAAACGGGCTTAAAAAAATTTGACACTCACAGGATGGAGATAGGGAGGCAACGAATAACCTACTTTACAATCGTGTGTCAACGGTTGGCAAAAATGAACAAGAAAAATGTCGAAAAACAACATTTACTAAGAGCTACAAATGACAGAAAATTGTGGAGATCCATGATCTCCCACGTCCTGAAGAGAAACGGTACATAAAAGAAGGTTGAATTGTAGAATACTGAGGAACTTGATATGATTGGCTGGTTGATTTTGTTCAGCGGTATGTCAACATCTCTATAGATTATTTAATGCCGAAATCCAAATTTTTTGGACACAATTTTATGGCTTCAGCTAAATATATTTTGAGCGCAATTGTAAGTTTTCAACTACAGATAAAATGTATCGTTAGTAATTTTACTATAAAAATGTATTGTTCTCATTTTGTTTTAAAATATGTTGTTGGCAATTTTACTATAAACATATATTGCAGTCATTTTGCTTTAAAATGTGTTGGTAATTTTACTATGAAATGTATTGCTGTAATTTTGCTTTAAAATATGTTATTGGTAATTTTACTATGAAAATGTATTGCTGTTATTTTGCTTTAAAATGTTTTGTTGGTAATTTTACTATAAAAATGTATTTGTCATTTTGCTTTAAAATGTATTGGTAATTTTACTATAACAATGTATTGCTGTTTTTTTGCTTTAAAATGTTTTGGTAATTTTACTATAAAAATGTATTGCTGCTTTTTGCTTTAAAATGTATTGGTAATTTTACTATAAAAATGTATTGCTGTTTTTTTGCTTTAAAATGTATTGGTAATTTTACTATGAAAATGTATTGCTGTTTTTTTGCTTTAAAATGTATTGGTAATTTTACTATGAAAATGTATTGCTGTTTTTTTGCTTTAAAATGTATTGGTAATTTTACTATAAAAATGTATTGCTGTTTTTTTGCTTTAAAATGTATTGGTAATTTTACTATAAAAATGTATTGCTGTTTTTTTGCTTTAAAATGTATTGGTAATTTTACTATAAAAATGTATTGCTGTTTTTTTGCTTTAAAATGTATTGGTAATTTTACTATAAAAATGTATTGCTGTTTTTTTGCTTTAAAATGTATTGGTAATTTTACTATGAAAATGTATTGCTGTTTTTTTGCTTTAAAATATATTGGTAATTTTACTATAAAAATGTATTGCTGTTTTTTTGCTTTAAAATGTATTGGTAATTTTACTATAAAAATGTATTGCTGTTTTTTTGCTTTAAAATATGTTGTTTTAATGTTACTATAAATATGAATCGTTGGTAATTTTCTTATAACAATGTATTGCTGATATTTTTACTATAAAAATGTATTTTTATACTTTTACAGTATTTTGTTTTTGTTTAGAGGGTTCACGATTTGTGCATAGCTGGGGCCCTAACAGGTGCTACCAATCTGGGTCAGGGTTGAACTGGGAACAAGAGCAATTAATAGGTGGTTACTCTCTTCTCAAAACATGAAATCTTTCGATTAGGGACCATGTTGCTGGGCGTAGTTGATCATCGACTTGATATGAATTGAATCCAACAGGTTCTACCAGATCAGTCAGACAGTTAAGTGTCATACATGATATATGCATGGGCGATTATGTCTTGAAAGATACATGACTGACTGGGTTGAAGATTTTCCCGCTATAGTTTGCCATGACGCCTGCCCCATACGGCAACTGAGATACAACTGCGCCACATCGCGTGCTCCACACCTTTACTGATTCAAGAGAGTAATGTCTTCTTTTTTTAATTCACTAGATAATTTTTTCGTAAATTTGATAAAAATTGAATCGACATCTGGTTTTTTATGCATAGGTGTTTGGTTTATGTATGTTCTAGCAGTATAGGCCGTCGTTGCTCGGGTGTAATGAAAGTTTTAAAACTAATCCATGGTCCTGGAGCTCAAACTCTTTGGACGTTGGCACGAAAGACTAAAAAGCAATAGTTGTTTCCAGTTAAAGTAAAACCGTAGACTGAAAGAAAAATGAACGGATGTAAGTCAAATTTTGATTTCCTGGTATCAATATCAAATAAGTCTTTTTCGTCGTAAACTGAATTTTGAAGGCTAAATAAGTTCTATGAGTAAATGGTATCATGGCTGAGACTAAGAACTACAATTATACCTACTTATAGCCAAACCCGAAGCAAAAACTAAAATAAAAGGGCTGAAAAATGTAGACATACAGGCAGATAAACAGACACACACACAAACATCTTGCCTTATATATATTATCGATTTTCTGCACTATTGTAAGAACTGCAACCTTGAAACTTCTGAATATCGTTTCTTATGTCTTTGTTTATGAGTGTATCAAATTTGATTAAAACCGGACCACTCCTACTATAACCCTATTTTATCGATTATCGATTTTCGATATTTATCGGGGGTACCTCGTTGTGTCGAGGTACCCCCAATAAATATCGAAAATCTTGCTAAGAACACTTATAGTACAACTGTAGAAATTTTCAAGAAAATCGGTTAAGCCGTTTCGGAGTCTATAGGTAACGGAAACACACACAAACACACACACACAGACAAAGTTCCATTTATAAATAAGTTTAGATTAGATACGAATGTAGATTTTCGGAAAACAAGACTACGAATATAAATATGAGATGGGAACATGGGAAATTGTGTTTGCTGTTAGAAATAATAGAAAAACAAAACAGGAGGTGTCATCCAAAACGAGCAATGGGGTAGAGACTTTAAAAATGCATTCGTGTTAGGCGAGAGAAGGCGAATGAATAACAATAAGAATCCATTCTTCAAATAGGGAAACTGAAAGAGCGCGAGTAAACTAATTAATAATGAAATTAACGGAAATTGCGAAATATTAAAATGGCCGGGTTGCACACAATAAGCGGGCCAATGGAAAAATCTGAAGGATTATTCTAAAAGGAATACAACTGAAATCAGAGAAGTATGGAACTGATTGTAACTTGAGGGGATTTACTCAACCTTCAGTAATAACCCCCCCCCCCCGATACTCCTAAGGGTGGAATAAGCATAACCATAATAATAATAATAATAATAATAATAATAATAATAATAATAACGGTATTGGCACCCATTGAATATAAAAACAGGCATGACAGGGTGGGTCAATACCTTCATTGGCAAATCTACTACTTTTACGGAAAAAAACTGTCAGAGATTGTAATGAACACCGACCATACCCAGTCACAGAGATAGGAACTGTAACAATTTTTATGAGACTTTACAATACACACAAACTGAACAATCAAAGCTAATAACTCTGACATCGTAACCAGATACTACAAGAACAGAATGTGATTTTATTGACGTGGTAGATTGTCATGTAGCTTTAAAGATCTACAAAAACTATCAAAATACAAGGATTTTGCAATTGAAATTTTAAAAAAATGTAGCACATGAGTACATCTATAATTCCAGTTATAGCTGGAGCCCTCGGACTTATTTGAAAAAGGTTCCACAAGACCCACGGAAGAAATATCTGTTAGCCCATGCCTCTACGAAATGTAAAAGATTGTGATCACAAGAACAGCTTACACATTATGAAGAACTTTGTCTATGTAAAATGTGTGTGATCTTTGTTTTTAATAACGGAAATGATTTGTGAAAAATGTCATGGAGCCTTTTCTGGCCCTAGGTCTCTGGTTGGGACCCGAAAGGAGATATATATGCCACAGAAGTCAAAGGAAATAACAACAACAACAACAACAACAACAATAATAATAATAATAAGTACTGAACTCCCAAAATTCCTAGAGAAGTTTAGGGTCAGTAATAACATTCGATACTTGCAGAAGACTCTGTTGATTGAATTGCTCATTTACTCTGAAGTGTGCTCAATTATTGATGAAAATATGCCACCTCAGTCCACCTGTTGTGGGCAGCTGGTACTATGATTTTATATCCAGAAAATTTACTGTTTTTACAGATCACATACTACTATTACTGTTACAAATAATAACAAATAATAACAAATAATAACAATATTAATTCAACTTGAAGATAGTTACACAGGGGCATTATTAATATTCCCCCTCCGCCCGGGGAAATGAACAAAATGACAAGAGAGCATTTATACTAAACTATTTGATTAATTGGGCTTGCTAACTAATCAGCAGACGGGAGATTTTAAGATAAGCCCGTCCCCATCATGTTACTCACGTTTAAGTTTCATTCCATTCATGTTGTCTGTATTTCATTCGCTTTGAGGCGTGATTACCAGTACAAACGTCTTTCTCAAAACAAGCGATACTTGTAGAAAGACTTGTTTCTTTTTAATATAATATTTAACAACAACAATAATAATAATAATAATAATAATAATGATGATGAAGCGTTTGGAAAGATACCCGAAATCCTCGAACAACAACAACAACAATAACAACAACAACAACAACAACAAGTATAATAATAATGCTCAGGTGGTATATCAGGCATAGTCTAAATGGGTTCTGTTTTTTTTTTCATACTAATGCCCACTCACTAGAAGGCGGCAAAGCTAAGTAGTGCAGAATTATTATTGTTAAAATGGTTTTCCTGAATGTGGTATGTGATATGAGTGAAGTAGTAAAAAGCGAATGTTATGAGGAGAAGGAAGATCGATAACGATTGATCCTAGAATTTAAGATTGTAGCATTCGGGGAAGCATCCTCACAGGAGCCTGTTCCACTGAGTGGCAGTTCTTGCAAAAAAGCTGCCCGAGTGAAACATTTCAGATATGGAAGAAACGAGGGTGATTTGATACCGTGGAAGTAGTAAGGCCTGTCCTAGTTGTAAAGGTTTGAACTAGCAGAACTAAAGAATGGAACGATAGAGCAGAAATAGACTTCTGTCGTTTTGTCAGTGAGAAAGAAGTTGCAGAGTGGAGACTACGTTTATGTATAAGATTACATAAAAGATTACATGCTTTGTCTTGGTGAATGAAGACAGTTTCCAGTAAATATCACGTTCACTTCACCAGATTTACTCGATGGTTACCTGGAACTTGACCACTTAAGCTTGTACCCTAGGGGCTGACGAGGTGTGCATCTGTGTTAATGAGCGGAATTTGTGGTGACAATTTGTTTGTTTTTTTAAGCTTGTCGGATTAGATAACCAAGGCGTCTAATACGTTGGAGCAATCCGAGACCGTATAGAGATTTTATAAGCGTAGCTTTTATGTGACACAAGGTTGCATGTTTGAGGCATGGAGGTTTGAAGACAGTTCTGCCGTAATTGATATTGCAAGACAAACTTGTCAACCATTACACCACGCCTAACTGTCCAATCAGAGATCGTATAAACGACTTTGGTTACTCGATCTGAAAGCATTTTTAATTGGGCTTCATATATACAGTTATATGCCGTTTTTAACAAAAAACTGTCAGAACATCGTTTATATTTGGCTGTGACACATGTGTTTAGTATACCCTAATTTGACTGGGAGTCATTATTAATACATTGAGCTTCCTATATTTGAAAATCGCAGTGGGCTGTTGCCATATGAGACCACCTTAACTCATCCAGAGAGTCTAAGAGAACAAGGTATGGAGTGCAGACAGCGAGAGGGACACCACATCATCACTTCATCAACACCATTGGGCAGGGCGGGTACATGTTAGATCTCTGACTGTGTCTGCTTCCAACAGATTAGATTTTCTTTAACTCTAAGTTTTTTGTTCAAGACTGCTGTAGCCAGGGAACTGAGCTCTCAACTCTTTGAGTCAAGTCACAGGATCCAGCCAACGCTTTTATCCACTGGGCCATGTGTCCGTGACCTGAAGAAGGTCGGAGCGTACAATGGCCGAAACTTCGTAATTATGGCAAGAAAAACGGGGGCAACTGTCCAAAGAATGTAAATAGAGTAATTGCAATACTTCATCTTAGAAATATAATTACAATACCTAATCTTAGAAATATAGATTAATATTTAGCTGTTAAACACTAATAATAATATAGCAATTGACCCAACAGAGTAGGGTAATATGTTTATTGGAGGTTAAGACAATCGATACAAAACTTTACCCCATACAGATAAATGGTACGAGAAAAACCAATCCAGTGTTAAGATGGATGACGGCCATCATCAGACGTGTTGACCACGCTTTAAAAGCAAATGGACCAGATTTTTTATGATTTTTTTTAATCATATCACCCCGAGCAAGGTGGTAACGCCACTGATGCGCAGGGGGCTACGTAAGAGTGAAAAGATTGGAAAAGAGAAAGCCGGAAACAACATCCTAAACAGAGAACAAGGGATGAGCCTCTTCACCTGTTTAATAGACGTGGGTGGAGTGTGAACCGGGCAATAGTTCAGTCTATCTACTCCAATTGAAAAAAAAAAAAGAAGAAAAGAGTAAAAAGATTGGAAAAGAAAAAGCCGGAAACCACATCCTAAACAGGGAACAAGGGATAAATACTATAAATCTTATAGACATGATTATACAGTCAGTCAGTTAAATGCCATACGTGGTACACGCTTGGGCGATCATGTCTCTCTCGAGGCATGACTGACTGGGCAGAAGATTATCCCGCAGTAGGTTGCCATTGCTTTCTGCGGTAGACTGGTTGCCGACCAAGGATATAGAACCCAATATGTCCTGCTATTTAACCCATAATTGGAAGGAAGAGACGGATGAATACCTTTCCCAAGGGTATTTGTGCGTAAGTGAATGCAACGGAATTCAGCTGGAGTTCGAACCCGGTTCCCCGTTCCGAGCCGATATCCACTGTACCACAACCCACATAATTATAGTTTGATAAAAAAAAGGAAGATTTCAGCACACACACACACACACACACACACACACACACACACACACACACACACACACACACACACACACACACACACACAAAAACAAAACTTTCCAGATACAAAGATCTAAAAGCAGAAACGGAGAGATAGTAAAACAGAAATCGAAAGAGATAGTGATAGAAAACGTAGATTTAATGTAACACAAAGTCGCATGTATGAGGCATGGAGGATTGACGTCAATTCTGCTGTAACTGATCTCGCAAGACAAACTTGTTAACCATTACACCACGCCTAACAGTCCAATCAGAGTGAGAGAGCGAGAGCAAAAGAATGAGCATAAACTTAAAGAAAACTAAAAGTATGGTCATCAGCAAAAAGAAGACCTCCAGAATTCCAACTACAGGTCGGAGAAACTAAAGTAAGACAAGTAAAGAAATTGGAAGCATTCTGACAGAGAATGGAAAGTGCGAAAATCTGCTAATCATTCTGCCGATAAACTGATCTCTATCCAAATTTATTAACATAGTAAGATTAGTTCTTTATTTATTTATTTATTTATTTATTCATTTATTTATTTACTTCGTTCTTTCTTTCTTTTGATTTTTCGTTCTTTCTTTCTTTCTTTCTTTCTTTCTTTCTTTCTTTCTATCTATCTATCTATCTATCTATCTATCTATCTTTTTTCAGTATATTTATCAATCTATTGAAATATCTATCTTAGTCTATTCATATTTCTCTATCCATCAATCTCAGTGTTCTTATATCACTCAATCTATCTATCTATCTATCTATCTATCTATCTATCTATCTATCTATCTATCTATCTATCTATCTATCTTACAGTCTTTTAATATCAATCGCCCTCTTTCTCTATCTGTTTATTTATTACATCAATTTCTTTTCATTTAATATCTATCTATATCTGTTTTTGTTACAACACATTATCTATCTATCTATCTATCTATCTATCTATCTATCTATCTATCTATCTTTTTTCAGTATATTTATCAATCTATCTATTTAAATATCTATCTATCTTAGTCTATTCATATTCTCTATCCATATATCTCAGTGTTTTTATATCTATCTATCTATCTATCTATCTATCTATCTATCTATCTTGTTTTTAGAATATCTATCTATAAACAAGTAAAGAAATTTAAATTTCTGCGAAGCGTGCTGACAGAGAATGGAAAGTGCAATGTTGAGATCCAAAGACGCATTGACATGGCCAAAGACGCATTTCATAAGCTAACCAGAGACAGAAAACTCTCATTGGAAACAAAGAAAAATGTGCTGGACTGCCATGGGATATCTGTTCATCGGAAACGAATATTGGACGATCTCTTCATGGATGAAGGAGAGACTCAAGGCATCAGAAGTGTGGTTCTACAGAAGGATGCTGAGGATACCATGAACCGAGCAAGTGAACAACGACGTGGTGTTGAAGAAGATGCAAATGAGAAGTAACTCATACTTAACATCGGGAGGAGACACCTGAGCTTCCTGGGACACGTAATGAGGAAGGATGGTCTAGAAAATCTAATACTCACTGGATGGATAGAGGAAAGCAGTGCGAGTCATACTTGATAGGCTTGAGCAAATGGATGGCGTAGCGGGCTTTGGGAGAGATACTAATAAGAAAAATATTAAGCGCGACAATGAACAGGAGCTAATGGAAATTCATGATCGCCTACGCCCTGAAGTGACAAGGCAAATGAAGAAGTCAGTTAGTTAAGTGGCATGCGTGATACACGTTTGGGCGATCATGTCTTGAAATGACATGACTGACTAGGCAGAAGATTATTCCGCAGTAGGTTGCCATTGCTTTCTGCGGTAGAGTGACTGGGCAGAAGATTATCCCGCAGTAGTTTGCCATTGCTTTCTGCGGTAGACTGGTTGCCAGTCAAGGCTAAAAAACCCAATCTGTCTTATTATACAACCCATAACTGGAGGGAAGAGACGGATTAATACCTTTCCCAAGGGTATTTGTGCGTAAATAAATGCAAGGAATTCAACTAGAATTCAAATTCGGCTCCCCCGATTCCTCGTTCCGAGTCGATATCAACTGCACCACAACGCACATCCTACATAAAGAAGAAGGAAGCAAAAATGACAAAAACGTGTCATTTAAATACAATAGTCGTCGGAACAGGAATGATTACGCTGAATATTAATTCACATCCATTTTTATGTATACTTTGTGCTACTGAGAACCTGTCACGTACATAAAGCGTCTTTCAATCCAAAATGCTCAAAAACTTCCTAATAAAAATAACCTGCATTTATCTTACGTCTCATGTGAAAGATAAAATTATTGTATGAAAGCGAATATAAAATAAAATAAATGTTGCTCTGATTCTACAACGGGCATGTCTCTCATGACTTAAGCCCGTTATTCATTGGAGATGCTAACCCGCTCTGTCGTCTGTGTTTTCAGAATACACCGACTGCACCTCTGCAGAGGAGTAACCTCCCTCCCAATGAGGCGCTCTGGGTATGAAAATAAACTGCATCCGGCTGCAAGGCCTCTGATTTGGAGGTTGCGAGGGCCATGGAATCACCTCTTAAGTGCTGTTGTTCCCAGGTTCACCTTGACCTGGGGTGGTAGCACCTGTTAGGGTCCCAGCTATGAACAAATAGTTAACCCCCAAACTGGGGTCACAACACTATGAAAATATAAAAATAGATTTTTATGGTGAAAGTTCCAACAATACTTTCTTGAGAAAAGGAAAATTATTAATAGCAATATATTTCTGAAGAAAAAGGTATGTATACCAGTGATACATCTGAGTCTTGATAAAACCCCTCTTTTTATAAACGTCAGTAAAACCTTATCTACAAACTGATTACTTACAAAGAATACATATTCCATTCATACGAATCTATGGTAAAAATCTTGTTGATACTAAATGACCCATTGAAGTTTATATGCCATAAAACAAAATGAAACAAATAAACGAGTGTTAACATGTACACGTTTTCTCTTGGTGAATTATGATGGACTACCGTAAATATTCCGTTCGTTATCACAAATGTGCTTGTCACTTGTCTAGGGCTTAACCAGTTGGCTATGTTCTATACGTGCATTTCTGTTCATGAGCCAAGATAGTGTGAGACCGTAGTGCGAGAGCGTCGAAAGTTGTCTTTTATTTAAGTCTGAAGGATGTAGTAGACAAGGCGACTTCGGAGTTACATATGTTTACTTGAAAACATCTTCAATTGGAGACTGAGCGGATTGGCTTACTACTTAGAAGGTTTTGTGTTGCTTTTATCAAAACCGGTAATCATGTCACGCACATTTAGGCGTAGTGTATGTTTACTCCTATCAAACTAAGGGTCATGACAGGTATACAGGGCTTCGTATTTATGTACCCCAGCGTTACTTTGTCTCCGTACTGTTTTCTTGCTCAATGGTAATAATAATGATAATAATAATTGTTATGTCGTGAGTAAGAATAAATAACTCAACAACAGGAATAGGTTAATTGTTGTATTCCGTGAAAATAGTATTTACAAAGGTTATTAGTATACAATACAAGAATAGAGGTTAATCGTCTCAACCGTCGTAAGACGTAGTATGAGCAATGGGTACTTCCGGGTCGTCACCGGAAGTCTACGACTGACTTGTCGATCGGCTGCTCGGCACACTCTATATTTAGTTGTCCTTCCCAGTAAGGGCAACATGTGACACATGGTCAGTTATAACTGGGATTTCCGGGCTATATGGCCCGGCCAAAAAATATCTGTCTATTTTTGCCCAGTCGTGCCTCTACCCTTCGGCGGAACCACGACTGGGTTATAGCTCTCTGCTCGGAAGCAGAGAGCGCCCTCCACCCGAAGGCAGAGTGCTGACAGTGTCGTAGAGAGTACGGCTGCTCGGCACACTCTATCACGTAGATGCCACCATTACTTTACATAGTAATGGAATAGTCCATTATAGCCGAATAGGTGCAGGCGTCCCAACAATAATAATTATGATAATAATGATAATGGTAATAATAATGATAATAATAATTATGATAGTAATAAGAATGATGACAATGATAATAATAATAATAATGACAATAATAATAATTTTAATAATAATGATAATCTTAATAATAATAATAAAGATGATAACAATGATGATAATAATAAAAAGCAAAACAGAAGCCAAGAACCAACTACTGCGGCAAAAAATATGAAAATGAAAGTCAAAGATAAAGCTCTTGAACAGATGAAGCAACGCTGGCAAGACAAAGCTCTGCATGGCCAATATCCAGAACGTGCCAATAAATCCAATGTTGATAAAGTTAATACTCATCGATGGTTACGTGCATCTGGATTAAAGTCTGAAACTGAAGGCTTTATTCTTGCAGCGCAAGATCAGAGTCTTTTCACTAGGAACTTTCAGGAAAATATTATACATACTAATGTGGATCTAAAATGCAGGTTCTGTGATAAACACCAAGAAACAATAGACCATCTAATCTCAGGATGTTCTGTACTTGTCCCAAATGAATATAAAATTCGTCACGATAGTGTGAAGCAATATCTAAATTGGACAATGTGCAAACACTATGGAAAATATGTAAACAAGCACTGGTATGAACATTGTCCAGCACTGGTTACAGAATGAGATGTCATCATTCTATGGGATTACACCATCTACACGAACAGGAAAATTGAAGTAAAAGGAAGGACATTATTGTTAAAAACAAGAAAGAAAAAAAACCTGCCTCGTAATTGATATGGCTTGTCCAGCGGATTGTAACATAGCAATCAAACAATTTGAAAAAATACCAAAATATAAAGACCTGGAAATTGAAATAGAAAAAATGTGGAAATTGAAAACAAGAATCGTGCCAGTGATGGTAGGTGCGCTTGGAATGATAAAAAATGGAACAAAACAACACATTAAAAGAATGAGAGCTTAAGAGATATACAAAAACTTGTCTTGTTAAGTACAACCCACACACTAAGGAGAACTTTTTTTTATGTAAGATGTTATGGAAGATAGAAAAAACATAAAATTTAGTTATAACAACAAACCTGCCTTAGGTTTTTCCGCAGACTTGGTAGGTATTACGACGATAGAAAAAATAGAATTATGATAAAAATGACACAATAATAATAATAATAATAATAATAATAATAATAACAATAATAATCACAATAATATGCAATTGGAATTACAACGAGAATGACGTGTTTTTCTGAGGCTCCTAAAAACGTAACGTTTTTTTTTCTAATGAAATTTTGTTTTACTATTTTAAACGTAAACATGAATATTTTTTCTTCTATTATTTAAGTTATCTGTTTCTTCTTTAAATGATCCTAATAGATTCATCAACTAGTTTTCTTATTATTCATATTTCCCTTAGTAGTCGATATTTCGAAATATTTTTTAAACTATGATAATCTTTCTTAAAAAAACAAAATAAATAATAAATAATCTTTCTTAAAAACAAAAAATAAAACATGATAATCTTATAAACAAAAAATAAAACTGATAATCTTTCTTAAAAACAAAAAATAAATCATGACAACAGAAAAAAATATTCGATGAAAAACACTAAAATCAGTTTGTTACAATTTCTACGATATTCTTTCTTAGAAAAAAACACGTATTTATTTATTTTTATTTATTCATTCATTTTATTTATTTATTTATTTTTCGATAATCTTATTTTCGACGACTTCAATGAAAGAATAGCAGAATATACATCTTTAATGAAAGAATAACAGAATATACAACTTTAATGAAAGAATAACAGAATATACATCTTTAATGAAAGAATAACAGAATATACATCTTTAATGAAAGAATAACAGAATATACAGTGGGCGAACAAATTATTATTTTTAAATTTCATGGTAGTAATAAACTCAAACGTATGTCAACTTTTTCTTTTTCATTAAATTTTGATTTTTAAAAAAATTTTATCTTAATTATTTTTTGTTGCAAGGAGTAGTTGAATGGCAGTTACGTCCAAGTTCTTTTTTAACCAGCGTCTTTCTATTTGAATTTTTTTCTATATGAAATTCTGTTTTACTATTTTGACAAAAACATGGATTTTTCTTCATATATTATTTAATTTATGTTTCTTCTTTAAATGATCCTAATAAATAGAATCATCAGATTTCTTATTATTCATATTTCCCTTAGTTGTTGATAATTCGAAATCTTTTTATATACTATTATAATTTTCTAAAAACAAAAACAAAACAAAACAACAGGAAAAATACGAAGAAAAACAGTTTGATTATAATATCTACGATATTCTTTTTTTTTAGAAGGTATACGTATTTAATTATTTATTTATTTTTATTTATTTATTCATTTTATCTCCTTATTTAATTTATTTTATTTTGATAACCTTATTTTCGACGACATTAATGAAAAAATAATTGAATATACAGTGGACGAAAAAATTATTATTTTTGTTTTAAATCTCACAGCACCAATAAACTTAAACGTATGTCAACCTTTTCTTTTCCATTAATTTTTTGAACAGTTATTTTTCTGTTACAAAGACTAGTGATAGTAGCAACAATTTTTTTTTAACAAAATACTTTAGTGTAGTGATGCTTTGTTTCGTTGAGCGGCTGCTACGCCTAAGTTTCTTTTTTAAACCAGCGTCTTTCTCTTTGAATTTCATCGCGTCTCTGTCAGCTGTCGCTTGGCAACCCATTTAGGAGAAGGAAAACTCCGAGCAACAACCCGCAACTCAAGGTGTTAATCGTGACTGTCTACTGCTTTATGAGGTCACAAACGATCCCCTACAGACTTCGGGACCCTGTTTATAAAAGACCGTTACCCAACGTGCCGGGCAACTTTGGGTGGACTTTTGGACCCGTGCGTCACTCGCGGGAAAAATATGAGAAATACAAATAGAAATAAAAAGTCCAGTATGGTTCTTCCAGTGGACAAACAGGGAGCCCGTTATTCAGGAGTGAACCTACATGAGGTCGAAAAATCTGCCATAGGAACAAACTCCTACACAAAGAATGACTCCTCAGGTCCCCACAACCAGGATAATCAGAATGAAGGCCCTGAAAAGTTTCCAGATAGATCTAAAAGCATATATTTAAAGAAAGAAAAAATAAAATGGTCTCGTGAGGAGTACAAAGTCGTTATGACTGCATTTCATGAAGCGTTACTCAAACCTCAAAAAAACATCACTCGCCAAACATATGAAACATTTGGCGAGTAAAGGTTGGACAAACAAATAGAAAGTACATTGACGAAAATAAATTAGCCAGTTAGCGAAATAACCGATTGACAGAGACTGAAATTAATGAGATAAAAAGAATTGCAACCAGAAGGGGCGAATCAACAAAATATGAAAAGAAACCGGAATCAGAAATAAAAAGTAGTAATATCAAACAAGCCACAGGTCATAATGTAGAAACCGTGATACACACAAATCACTGTGAAGATAATGCTGTAAGCTTAGAAGTGCTGGAAAGGTGTGATCTGAGTCAGAAAACAAGACGACAATAAAACGAGTTCAGAACACATTGAACAGAATTATTTTACGGAAAACAAGAACAGTATACAAGAAGCCTAGGAAGATATCAAAAACCATATAAGTCAAATACAAAATATTGCAATGGAGGAACGAGAACAGCTCTCAAAATTACAACTAACAAAGCATAACCTCGAAACTATTAAGCTCTACAATGCAGCACTCAAATTAATTTTGGATGAAGAAGACACTCATATAAGTCTCAATGAAACAATATATGTATCAGCAATATCAACAACAAAAAAATTGAACATCAAATTAAAAACAAAGCAGTCTCGCAGACATGAATATCTACCTTGGAAAAGAAAAATAGAAAAAGGAAATCCAACAACTGAGAAGTGAACTATCAGTACTCGATGAACTGATAAGAGGAATAAATGTAAGAACTAGAAAAGGCAGAAGAGTCGAATGAAAATACAACATTAGAAATAAAAATGAAGTTCTATCAACTAAGGAAAAAATAAAGCAAACAATAAAACTGAAGGCTCAAAGAATAAGATTCTATGAGAAAAGATCTAGATTCTACAGACAAAACAAGATTTTTCAAACCAATGCAAAGAAATTTTACAGGGAAATAGTTAAAAAAAGAATTGAAGTGACAATCCACCACAAAATGGAAGAAGTTATACAGGGAAAAAATATGGGCTTGCCCTAATGAACATAACAAAGAAGTAGATTGGATTGCACAAGAGATAGAACGAATACAAAATAAATAAAACGAATACAAAATAAACCAGAATAGACATGGGCTGGAATCACAGAAGGAGCACCGAAATTGTGCACACAATTGGAAAATTTCCAGGTATAGATAAAATTCCTAACTTTTGGCTATATTATTTAAATACAGCAGATAAAAAAACTACCCAAAGAACTTCAAGAAGTTGTGAACGATCCCACCAAAATTCCTGCATGGATGACCAAAGGACTTACATTTCTTCTAACCAAGAATAGTGACACAAACAACCCCGAAAAACTACAGACCAATTACATGCCTTCCGACAACATACAAACTATTAACATCTGTTTTAACAAAACTGACATATTTCTTCTTGGAAAGAAATGACATATTACTGCTTGAACAAAAAAGGTGCAAACATGGCTGTTACGGATGTAAAGACCAATTGCTTATTAACAGAATAATCCTGGAAAACTGCTACAATGCAAAGAAAAATCTTAGTACTGCCTGGATAGATTATCGTAAGGCATTCGATAGTGTGCCACAGTCCTGGATCTTAAAAACTTTAAATATATACAAGATATCACCCGTCATCATCAATTTCATCAAACAATGCATGTCGATATGGAAAACAACCCTTTACCTCAATCATATAAATGGAACCTATAAGTCTGGTGAAATAAACATCAAAAGAGGTATATTTCAAGGTGACTCTTTGTCTCCCTTACTATTTTGCATATCATTAATAGCATTAACCAACTTAACAAGACAGAATGTGGTTATAAAATAGCTCAAAAGAAAATAAGCCATCTATTTTACATGGATGACTTAAATTTGTATGCTAAGAATAATAATGAGCTGGAAGGTTTTTCTGCAAACTGTAAAATGCTTCAGCGAAAACTTTGGAAATAAAGTCAATTTGAATAAATGTGCTAAAGTTACAGTTTTACGTGGATCGCTACAACAAACATCCCCAATTAGCTTAGACACTGCTGTAACAATAAAAGAATTAAAGCCAGAAGAAGCTTATAAATACCTAGGCGTAAATGAGAGTGAACAAATTCACCATAAAAAATGAAAGTAATAGTGCGTAAAGAGTACTATAGAAGGCTACGACTGATATTAAAAACTGAATTGAATTCTCAGAAGAGAATTATGGCCAATAATAGCCTTGCAATTCCAGGTGTCCAATATAGTTTCAACATTTTAAACTGGACTCTAAACGACATCAGGTGAATGGATTCTAAAACAAGAAAGCTTCTTTCTAAGCATAAGATGCATCATCCAAAGGCTGATGTAGACCGTCTATACATACCCCGTAAAGAAGGGTGGAATAGGTCTTATTTAGCTAGAATTGTCAAACAAGACAACAACTATTGGCTTATTAACATACATAGAAACAACAAAGTACTGGATGATACAATTAGTCAAACAACATGAAAACAGAAAGAAAAAATATTCAATAATAAGAGAAGGCAGATAGAAAAAAACATGAAATTTAGCCATAACAACACGCCACGACCTGTCTTAGGTCTTCTCGCAGACTTGGTTGGTAGCGCGACCATAGCAGAAAGCGAAATATGATGAAAAATGACAACATAATAATAATAATAATAATAATAATAATAATATGCAATTTGTCTGAAAAATTAATAATAATTATCTACCGTCGAACTTACATCATCGTCTTTGTTATTTCCACAACATTTCGGTCGTCCTGAGCCTTCTCCTACCAGCTTTTAGGTTTTTAACTATCTGCGTAAGTTTAAAAGAATTTTGATTTGAACACTTTATTCAATCTACGAGGGTTATTTCTTCTTGGTTATTTGAACACTACTTAAATAGACTAATCGTAAAATTTAGAAAAAATATTCTATAAAAATAAATTATTGAAGATTATTCCTCTTCATATACCGTCTCCCTTCCGAACTTAGGCGATCATGGATTTCCACTTGGCCCTGTCTCTTGTTGCTCTCAATATTTTCCCTCTTGGTATCTTTCCAAAACCCGCTCCGTCATCCATTTGCCCAAGCCTATCAAATATATGTCGCGATGCTTTCCTCTTTCTCTCTATCTGTTCTATGAGTATTGGATTCTCTAGGCCCTCTTTCCTCACCATACTGTAAAACCCCCTTGGTTACGATACTTGTTCGAATCTAATATACATTTTATCGATTTAGAAAGGGTTCATTCTTCTAATATCGATACGGTATCAATTGAAATTCAGTTAATAACCCAATCTAAGGCTATAAATAGATAGGAAATATAAATCACCATTTGTTAGTAAAGAGAATGCAGAGAATATATTAAATATACACATGTGATATATATACTCAAATGAATAAGGAACGAAGAAAATAATTGCAATGTTCAAAAGATTAATTTAAAACAGTGCTCAATATAAAAATAGAGCAATGAATATTTATTATTAATTATACTTTAGAACATGTACAAACTAAAAACTACTACACAATTGACATTTTGTTTTGGCATTGCAAGAACATTGTTTCATCAGGTAGTTAATACTATCATTATTAACTACCTGATGAGATATTGTTCTTTCAATGTCGAAACAAAATCTACAATTTTGTAGTAGTTTGTAGCATGTACATGTTCTAAAGTAATAATAATAATAATAATAATATATATATATATATATATATATATATATATATATATATATATATTTGTATGTATGTATGTATGTATGTATGTATGTGGGAGTGTCTGTACACTTGCACAGGTTGAATGTTTCACTTTTGTTAAAAAAATCAACATTGCACTCGATGCGAAAGCTGGGGTTTGATGCGATAAGTACTGACACCCAAAATTAGATTCAAACCAGAATTCTAATTATGAATCACCAAGAGCAACATACACATTTTTTTTTTACTGTATTTGGTAAGTACAAACTGCAAAAAATTTAAAAGATTACATCAAAGGCTACTCAATGAATAAGATTAATTAGATTATTTGTTTGGTAATAATTAATAAAACCAAAACTTAGATAAAAGTGTATATACAACTATTATACTGCTAAGCACAAATTATATGAAAAAATGTTTTAAATTTGCATTGCTTACTGAAAATCACGCAAAAACTAGTGCATTGTATAACATATTACATTATAATCTAGCTAAATTGTTCAGTATAATTTCCCTTTGAAGTAAATGAAGGTCTTATTTGGCGTGGCTTAATGATTTGTTAATAATGTGCTTTAGCCATGTATCTTGGCCCATACAAAATTTTTTAAAGGTTCAGTAATTTATGTGTTTTCAAGGCTTTCATTATTTACTGGATTGAAATTCCAGTGCTCAGTTTTGAAACTAAACCTTCAAAAAATGGTAATAATTTGGAAAAAAAAAATCAGTCCTAGCCGTGAAGTATAGACTAGGGAATGGGGTTCGCCTGAGGACTTTTCACTTGACACATCTCACCTATGAGAGAGAGGTTAGAGGGTGGGAAATAATTTGTTCCCTCACAAAAGGCTCGGAAAACGCTTTTGGACTCTATCAAGGCTAGAGAGTCAAGCCCAGGCAGCTCCCCCACCCTCAAATATGATAACAGTACTCCATTTTGTTCCTGATGTGGCTCTCGTAAAGCTAGTGTCTATCAGGAGGAATTAGGTACCTTCCTTTGGCGGTACAGTGAACTAACCATTTTACCTGCATCTTGAGCAATGTATAGTATATACGACTTCCACTTGAGGTCGGGTGTAAGTTTGAGGCTCAATAGTCTTTCATGGCACGGTGCCTCCGCCCCGGGAAGACATCAGTTTAACTTGACTGGTGGTAGATTAGCTGATGATGGAATATAACAAGCTTGATTTTTGAGGCATTGAATGTAACCAGCCAGTTTTTACTCCGTTGGATATTTTATGCAAGACCTGCAGAGAGATCAGTCCCCTATCTCTGAACATCAAGGGTTTTAGAAGTACGCTCGTACATAATCGTATCGTCAGCATAGATTCTTACAAATGATCTGTGTATATTCTTAGGCAGATCATTTATGGTAGTTAAAACGTCAGCAGAGGATCGGGCCGATCTAAATACTGTTCGTCGATGAAGAGGTTTTTCTTTTCTAGGTGCTCGGCGACCTTCTTATTGATTATGGCCTAAAGTCTACTGGTGATGCTGGGGTGACTGATGGGGTTTGTACTGGAAGTGATCACACGCCTGCGTTCTTAAAAAACCGAACATGCGCTTAACACCTTCTACAGCCTAGGGAAGGATTTCTCCGTCAAGCAGTAGTTGAATAATTTCGATAGGATTGTGGATAATTCCGGGATGCTATTCTTAAAGACAAAAAAACCACTGGAGTTTTGTTTGAACCAGTAGCTTTCTTAGTCAAATCTTTTGATAAGTCTAGTGTTGTAGTAGTAATATTTACTGAGATTGTGCTCAGTGAGATGTGGGAAGTTGGGGAAGGGGATGGTTTTTTGTCGTTTAACCTTGAGTTAGAGGTAAAAATTGAATCGAAGAGGTTCGCCTTGTCTGTCGAAAAAAGATATGATCTTGTAGTCATTTATAATTATTAGTGCAGTAGCTTTACCTTTGTTCATGATTTGGTAGGTGATGTTCTAGAATTCGTTGGATTCTATTTGTTTTTTCCAACCTTGTTCTGGACTGTTCGTGTGTAGGAGCACCTAGTGTATTCTAGAACCTTTTTGCTGCAATTGTGGACTGTTCTGAATGCAATAACATCTATTGAACAGATGAAGAGGCTCATCCCTTGTTTCCTGTTTAGGATGCGGTTCCCGGTTTTCTCTTTTCCAATCTTTTAACTTCTTTTTTTTTCCAATTGGAGTAGATAGACTAAACTATCGCCCGGTTTACACTCCACCCACATCTATTGAACAGGTGAAGAGGCTCATCCCTTGTTTCCTGTTTAGGATGCGGTTTCCGGTTTTCTCTTTTCCAATCTTTTCACTTTTTTTTTTTTTTCCAATTGGAGTAGATAGACTAAACTATCGCCCGGTTCACACTCCATCCACGTCTACTGAACAGGTGAAGAGGCGCATCCCATGTTCCCTGTTTATGATGTGGTTTCCGGCTTTCTCTTTTCCATTCTTTTTACCCTTACGTAGCCCCCTGCGCATCAGTGGCGTTATCGCCTTGCTTGGGGTGATATGATTAAAAAAAAAAGAGCCAAACTACATCGCTCGTTGAAATAGATATTAAAGAAGTGGTTTCGGTGAGTTATGAATGAGGCGTTTTCAGGGGTCGACTGGTTTTTGCTAGATTTTTTTTTATTATGAAACTCTCCATTCCAGAAAAAAAGGATCTAACCAGCGACACGGGAAGCAGTTTTGAGACAGCAGATTTGAAAAAAAAAACCCCTGAGAGGAGAGCTTCTATCATGCAGGATTGAAAGCTGTCCCAGTCTGCCTTTGATTAGCGCAAAATCTTTCTATGGAATGGAACATCAGGAGATGCCTTACGTTTTACATCAACCTGAACACTGATTAGGGAATGATCTGAGATGTCCGAAAGCAGGTATTAAAAATTTTACTCAGCATTTATCAGAGCAGGAGGTTAAAAAGTGATCGAAGAGGCTCGGCTGATATTCCGTCACCTCTGGGATACGGGTAGATTCTTCGATAGTATGGGTTTTTTCATAGAAATCTCTGCAATATCTGGCTTAATCATCGGTTTTGTTAGAGAGGACTAACTACTCTTTATGGTGGATATTGAAGCCACCGCAAATATAAAAGCTAGCCGAGGAAATTTGAGTGAGGATATCAATCTTCTCAGATATTCGATCGAATATTACCTTGCTTTCATACTGACGACGATAGAGATCAAAGACGAATGGATAAGTGCCTCGTGGAAGTACATATACGGGAAATCAGGGTCCTCGTTTTTCGCGTCTCTACCATATAAAAACTCTTCTTTGATGTAGGCTCCGAGTCCTGGGCCGTGACAATTTAGAAGGTCGTATTTTGCTATAAGAAGTGAATAGCCCGGGTCTGTAAGCTACCCTAGTGTGCTTACAGCGTTGATACCGGTCTTAGAAAATAAAAGGTCTAGTATAGATTGAAGAATATGGTGATTCACTTCGGTAAAGTTAGAATGTATATCCATCAGGTTTGCTTCGGAGATGGTATACGTGGTGTTCATTTTGCTATCTTTGAGTTTTGGTTTGCTAGTTTTGTTTATTGATTTCATGTGTGTATGGCTTTGTGGAAGACTAGCAGGCTGGAGACAGACTCACCCATAGAAGTTGTATGTATAAATAACCTGGAGAGAATCGTTCAGAGATACTACTATAGCAGTAATCTTCATTATGGCATTAGGAGATCCAACCGGAAACTAATGTACTGCCCAGAAATTATTCACAAAATGGTAGTCCAATAGACCCGATGTTATACCCTTGCTGACAGGATAGCCTCCTTCGGAATTACTCGAAGGTTCGGATCCCTAAATATCAAGCGGATAACGCCAAAACCTCAAAAAATATCTACCTTCAGCACCCTTAATGAAGGGGCAATCAACCCAGGAAATATGATACCTGCGTGATGCTCTGATTGGATATGTCGCGTATGACCAGAATTGAAGACAAAAGAATTTCTCATTTGGTCAGAAACAATGTACCGGCCTGAAAGCTAAAGATACAAAGACAAGCTCGCTCATGTACATGAGGACTAAAAGACCCACTGGGAGAAGGAGAGTAGTGAGCGGTGCTCGGGGATGCATGTGCATTCTCTAACCCCATTTGAATTAGTATAGTAAATGGTTACAAGGGCGTGTGCAATAGGTGAATTAACAGTTCAGAAAAAAAAATTCAGGCTTACAAAAGAGAAGCATTATGGGTCGGAAGGACGGGTGTGGTTAGGGATGAGTGGGAAACAGGTATAAAGTTTTAATTAAAGTCCCAATATCCACAATTTTGGAAAGTGGACAGACCGTATCGCTCAGTTTGCTACCCTGAAAAAACTCCCATTAAATGTAAGGGCCTTGGGAATTGAGAATGCGCAAATACACACACACACACACACACTTTTATATACTCAGATTGCGATGGGTAAATTGTCGTCTAAAATACGCAAACATGAAAATAACACTGGCGTCTCATTTCAACATTTATCAAAATTACACAGAAATATTTAGAAATACTGAAGAATAAATTTATTCAATAAAATCGCCATTGGGTATAACCACGGCCTCTAGACAACATCGGAATCTCCTGCATCTCTTCTGGACGGTCTCCTTGTTTAAGTTGGGGATTGCTGTCATAATCTTAGCCTTCAATTCATCTTTGGTGTTGCAAGGAATTCTTTTGGGTTTCTCGCTCAACTGCGCCTCACGCATAATAATAAAAAAGGCTGAAGTTTGGGAAACCGAGTTCGCTAACTAATGTTCTTATTTTATGAGCCATATCACGTAAAGATATATGCAATCACGGCTCTCCACAACTTCCCAACTATTGTTGTCTAATAAAATTATCCCCTTTGCTATCCATTTCTGTCCTTGTTCTGCTACCCGTTCATAGAAACTCGTTAAGCAGATTAAACGACCTTTCTCCAGATTTCTTTCTCCCTCAATATATTCTTTGAGTGTCAGATTCTCCAGATTCTCTTTCCTGATAATGTGTTCTGGAATGTTTCTTTGTAGTTCTTACTTTTATTAAGAGTTCCTCAGTGCTCGCATACAATAAGCAATTCCAGTGATTTACACGGGCTGGTAGTAGGAATATTAAACAGGTCCGATGTGTGTTTTTAGACGGAAGAAAATGTTCTTTTGAGGGCGATTTGATCGTCATTTCAGTAACTTGAACTTCGAAGAAAAGGAAAGAAATCTCTATTATTACAGGAAAGGGATATCAGTAGATATGAGAAACTTATTTTCTTCAAAAAATATTTTCTGAGAAAGATCTTATAAAATTCAACCGAAGGAAAAATAAAAATATGATGAAAATGTTAACATTTCACACTACTTCAAATAAAAAGTTAAGAAAGAAACCGCCATCAATATTGGAAAGAGCAACAACAGCTACTGGATTGAAAAACCTATTTTTTGAAAAAATAGTTTTCTGAGAATATTTTATAAATTTCAACCGACAGTAGCAGTGATTGCTAGAACAATGAATGTCAAATGTTTTCTTATAAGGAGGTGGTTAATATTTCCACTGCCTTTTATGGCTATTGTGCAGTATCGAAGACTGATTCGTGTGGATTTGTGCATACGGTTCTATTCTTTGATCAGAGGGGTTTGTGCATTTACCTACAGCTCATATATTCTGGGCACCAGATAATCTTGATTAGGAAAAATAGCCTCAAAGTCCATTGGGTCTCAGATTTAGGAGGTCTGATCAAAAAGTATCGGAAAGATGGTATAAAAAGAAAGCTACAAAACATATCGATTTGGCATTTAATCTCCTTCAAATTAGTCTCGTTCTGAAGCCACACACTTAATCGAGCGTTGTTTTCCATTTTGATTGATTTCATGTGTGTATGGCTTGGTGGAAGACTAGTAGGCAGAAGACAGACTCATCCATAGGAGTTGTATATATAAATAACCTGGCGAGATAGTGAGTAGCTGCTTTGTCGCATTCTCTTGGATTTAATCGACGATGTTCCTTTCAAATGAGATCTGATTTTTTAAAAAGAAAAAAGTTGCAAAGGGTGAGATTTGTGGCATCTGGAAATTGTTGAGCCTGCGGAATGTTGTCTTGCTCTAAAACTGCTGCAATAAGTCATATTCATTGGCAAAATATCCGAGTCGTGGTAAGACGACCACACTACACACTTTCTTTCTAAGTTGTGCTATAAATAATGAAAGTGAGTGAGATTATTAGAACTTAGAGTTCAAGGTCAATCTGTGATAAGCATCTTCACTCTGCGTATTTTAGCTTACTATAGCAACAGTCTCGATAACTTTGTATCAGACGTCGTATATATATATATATATATATTGTCTGGGTTTCGATTCCTGGTAGTGGATGCGCACTGTTGATGAGTCCCAAATATAGAACGAAACGACCGTCCAGTGCTTTCTGTATTCTGTTGAGGTCGAATAAAAACTCGATGAATTACTAACTTAATATTTGAAGTCCTGCTACAATTTCTCATAATATATATATATATATATATATATATATATATATATTACGCTCTCATACACTGATTGCACTCTGGAGGAAGTGTAGGCTTTGAAAAACAGTAGCTACTCTAGCATATACACATCGTTCCTTCAGTAATGAATTAGAACACTCTCAGCTATTGGGCGTGTATAATGATAATATACACGCTGAAAAGTCTGCCTCCTTCTACCGAGCGCCCATAGCTCAGAGTTAGAATCGCCGACTGATACCAATTCGGTCGGGTTTCAGTCCTGGGTAGAAAGCAATCGTCTGTCTAACCGTACTGATGAGCTGTATTACAGCGAAACAGATCTCTCTGCAGATGACTATATATATATATATATATATATATATATATATATATTGTCTGGGTTTCGATTCCTGGTAGTGGATGCGCACTGCTGATGAGTCCCAAATATAGAACGAAACGGCCGTTCAGTGCTTTCTGCATTCTGTTGAGGTCGAATAAAAACTCGATCAATTAATTATTTCAAATCCTCCTACAATTTCTTGTCTGTATATCGTTGCTTGAACCGGCTTCTAATGGTCCAGTGTGAGCGGATTTGTGATAGTAATTAATCGTGGCTCTAGGAGGCACAGTTCTATGGGCAAAAGGAGCTCAGCAGAGTTCCACCACGAACTATGTGAATGAGCGGCGCTATATCGAGGTTAATTCGTTACTTTTTCGTCACCGGGGTCCGTGGTACGGTTGGTATGACGTTCGCTTAATAACGTAACTATATGAGTTTCAATTCAATTAGTGGTTTCGATTCCTGGTAGTGGATGCGCACTGCTGATGAGTCCCAAATTTAGATCGAAACAGCTGTCCAGTGCTTTCTGCATTCTGTAGAGATCAAATAAAAACTCGATCAATTACTTAATTATATATATATATATATATATATATATATAATTTCAGGTGAAGAGGACTCAAGGTTTTTTTTATTTTGATTGCTCTGGCATTTATTTTATTATAAACAGCGCTCAATATATTGAGTATGATAGAGCTTCGTATAATTATATAGTTATGTATCAGTTGTAAATTGCGACATGGAAATTTCTGTTTCGAGATAGATTCTCAACATCAGGCAATGTTGATGTAGCTGTGCAGATGATATCAACATTGCCTGATGATGAGAATCTATCTCGAAACATAGAAATCTCCATGTTGCAATGTAAATTGATACATAACTATATATATATATATATATATATATATATATATATATATATATATAAGCAAGCACATTTACACAACAGTTATTCTTCCAAACAAATTTCCAAACATGATGCTGCATATTGGAATTGATTTTCTGGATAAAATATCACAAGTTCATGTTTTTGTTTAAATATTTTTAACCCTTTCTGTTTCTGAATTGTCATTCCTTCTGGGAAATTGCACCTCTAATATCAAAGCAACATCAACTTCTTACATTGGTCGCTCATTCAACATACTTTTCTGTATGTTGACTTGACACTTGTCGAAACTCTGTCTCCCGTAAATTTCTGTGTCAGCCTTAGGCAAACTTAGTAAATATCTACCTATGATAGGCTCTTTCAGATAATAGACGACAGTAACCGATTTCCCGGTGATATGCGCTGCAAAATTGAATGCTTGGGAATATTTAAGGTGTGGGTAAAGGCGTCACATTTTGCAGTAGAAAAAGTAGTCAGTAGAAAACGATTTGTTAAAAAAAGAAGAAAGGGATTTTTTTCCCTACCTAATTAATATATATATATATATATATATATATATATATATATATATATATATATATTTTTCTTTCCCTTTATTTTTATTTTTATTTTATTTTATTTTATTTTATTATTTATTTTTTAATTTCTTTGCAATCTATTTAAAAAGGAAAAGTAGACTAATTTTTCTCCAGTTTCTGAAAGGTTTTTTCTGTTGCTGAGGTGATGTGTCGTCCCCCGTGGGGATCTTCATATCGAAATGGCTATTCAACATCTTTGGATTAATCCTTTTTTAATATATATATATATATATATATATATATAATTCCAGGTGAAGAGGACTCAAATTTGTATTATTTTGAGTGCCCCGGCATTTATTTTATTATGAACAGTGCTCAATATAAAAAGTATTATAGCTTAATATAATTATATAGTCATGAATTAATTGTACATTGCGACACGGAAACCTCTTTATTTCGAGATAGATTCTCATCATCAGACAATGTTGATGTTGGTTGTGCAGATAATTTACATTTAGTAATAGAAATGTTTCATTCATTTATTCTATCTATCTATCTATCTATCTATCTATTGATACAGTTATCTATCTATCTATCTATCTATCTATCTATCTATCTATCTATCTATCTCCTTATTGATACAGATCATTATCTACTTTCGGTGTGTGAGGTCCGTAACGCACACACATACAGAAAGAAGAGAAAAGAGAGAGAGAGAGAGAGAGAGAGAGAGAGAGAGAGAGAGAGAGAGAGACAGACAGACAGACAGACAGACAGACAGAGGGAGAGCATGTCTTTGCCTTTAACTTTCCTACATTGAACCAATCATTTGTATATAGACATACCGTATTTTCTTGAATATAATACGACTGCTGTGTATAGGACCTGTGTATAATACGTTCTGTCTTTCTAAGATAAAAACAAGCTATAAATTACATCATTGAGTATAATACAACACTGTATTACAGCCATTCCTATGTAATTTAAAACACATTATCCATTAAAATGTCAATATCGTATACATATTTCACTAAAATATTAAATGTCTCACGATACTAAAAATAATAACCTCCCGGATGTTTAGCCAATTCGCGTTGTTTCCTCCTTGTTTCATTTGAAAACTTATTCTCCAATTTCTTTGTGATAAGTGTATTTGTAATCTTACAGTTTCAAACAGTTTGTTTTTCGTAAGTAAACATTCCAGAAAACGTAGACTTGTGATAATGCGATCTCCATTGTTTGCATTTAATTTTTGTTTAAGATTTCTCGGATTATGCGCAAGAAAATACCGTAGATTCTCAAGATATTTTTTGAATACATTAACAACTATATATATATATATATATATATATATTTTAAAAGCTATATATATACTAACAACTATATATATATATATAAAATACCGTATTGCTTAAAATACATATATATATATATATATATATATATATATATATATATATATATATTAAATACATTATTATAATTATAAATACTTAATATTTTATTTTATATATATGTATATACGCACGCTGCCGGGCATAATTATTAGGCCACCCCAGTTAAAAAAAAAATGATGTATTTCATACTAGTATTGATTGTCAAGTTGATAATTCTAAATGAAAATCGAATGGTTCTTTTCTTATTATTATTTAGCATAATTTTACAAGGAAGCAAAGAAGCCTTTGCTTCGCCCAGCCAATAAGAAGAGACTAGCATGGGGAAGAGAGCACAAAAACTGGACAACAGAACAGTTCATTTGATGTATATATTATTGCACATATAAAAAAGAACCATTCTATTTTCATTTAGAATTATACACCTGGCAATAAATTCTAAAAATAGTATGAAATACATCATTTCTTTTAAAAAACGGGGGATGCCTAATAATTATGGCTGGTAGTATATATATATATATATATATATATATATATATATATATATATAAAATCTACAGAGTGTGATGGGCAAATTGTCGCTATTTGCCTTGTAAAATTTTGCAAAGTAATAATAATAAAAGAACCATTCTATTTTCATTTAGAATTATCCACCTGCCAATAAATTCTAAAAATAGTATGAAATACATCATTTCTTTTAAAAAACGGGGGAGGCCTAATAATTATGGCCGGTAGTGTATATATTAAATTACTTTAATGTTTAAAATTTAAAGAGTTTTGATTTAGCATCTATATTGGTCACAATATGTTATGCAAACGTAAATAACAGGAAGCAAAAGCAGAAACAAGCAAAATAAACACAAAATACACACAGAAATTATATATATATATATATATGCATATATATATAATATATATAGATGCATATATATCTATACGCATCTTTCTCTATATATAACAGGGGTAGATAGTATGTGGATATAAAAAAATTGAACACAGAAGTCAACAACCAGTTATATATATATATATATATATATATATATATATATATATATATATATAAGTATTGTTGGAATAATATTCCTTGTCCAAAGAAACACTATTTTTAAAAATGTGCTCAATACAAATGTAGAGCTAATAATATTATCTATTCATAAATTATAACATGGATATGTTACAATATCACTACAAAAGTAGCCAATTTGTTTCAACACTTTTGTGTCTTGTCAAGTGATGTGATGATTTTTAAAATTTTAAGAACCATCACATCACTTGACAAGACACAAAAGTGTTGAAATAAAATGGCTTCTTTTGTAGTGATATTGTAACATATCCATTTCATAATTTATGAATAAATAATATATATATATATATATATATATATATATATATATATGTGTGTGTGTGTGTGTATGTGTGTGTGTAAGTGCATGGGTAGGTAAAGTATATATATATATATATATATGAAATGATTTGTTTGAACATTATTTTTGATCGATACTCATATTTAAGTAGATATTCTGTTTATAATCGAAAAGTATTATATATTTATTTCTAACGGCCTGATTATGTACGATAAATTTTTGTTACGAAAATATGTGCCATTTTGTAACAAAAATTTATCGTAAATAATCAGGCCAGTAGAAATAAATATAAAATACTGTTTGATTATAAACAGAATATCTACTTAAATACGAGCATCGATCAAAAATAATGTTCATAAATTCGTTAATCTTATATATATATATATATATATATAAGTGTGTGTGTGTATATATATATATATATATATTTGACTATCTGCGTAGGCATATATATATATATATATATATATATATATATATATATATATATATTTATATATATCTGCCTACGCAGATATTCACGCACGCACACATGCATGTAAACATGCACACAGAAAATGTGATTCTGAGAAACATTCTTTTCAACAATCACTCGATGACTCTAGGTGATAAAACAAGTGAGGTGTAATATATTTCGTGATTATTGTTTATGCTCCTGCTACTTAGTCTGCTACAAAGCAAAGGCGTAGAATTCAATCCAAGATTATGCAGATACACAGAATTTTATCTCCATGAAACGCAAACTTACACCTGTATGAAAATCCAATTAAATAAACCTCACAACCTCACTATCTTTTCCTGAGCTATTTAATGGCGTTTTTCGTAATAACGAGAATGTTCCTCGGGATTACATTAACGTTTAATATATATATATATATATATATATATATATATATATGGTAAATAAATACATGAAGAATAATAGTTTTTAGTTAAAACGCCATCACGGCAATAACTGTTTAAAACAGTTCTTTCCTGTCGCTATCATCCGTTTGATGCTCATAATACTGGTTCCGGGCCTTCCCTGCTGGGTTTCTAACAACCACCTTCCATTTTAAATAGAATCCAGGAGAATTTCTGAAAAAAAAAAAATGCATTTTTTTATTGATATTTATTTCTTCTTAACATATAAAATATATAACAACAAATAAAATTAAATGTTCATGTATCTGGTCATACACCCACTTTTGCAGTAATTGATAGTAATTTTTTTATCATATCATATTAGGTTGTCCCAAAAGTTCCTAAACACTTGCAAAAAATTGAAATTTTACTCGCAAAAACAACAAAAATTATTGTTCAAAATAAAAACCATCGATCTGCAAGCTTTCGAATCTGATCAAAGTACCATTCAAGGGGCTTCGAATCAAAGAATTTTTGACATGCTTCCTCAAACGAGTCGAATCGGCGGCTCTTCAGAAAGTGTTGCATTGAGCGGAAAAGGCTGTAATCTGTAGGCTGGATGTGGCAGAACCTCAACGCCATTTAGCTCTTCAAACTTGTCATTGGTCTTCCTGGCGGTGTGTGGCTTGGCATTGTCATGCTGCATCAAAGCGCGCTTTCGGTTGATCAGAGCCGGGTACTTTTGCTTCAACTTTTTGTAAACCCGCTCAAGATGCTGACAGTAAAGTTCGGCACTGATCGCACGACCATTCGGAACCAACTCAAAATGCACGATTCCTTCAAAGTTCTAACAAACGCATAATATGACTTCCTTGCCGAATCGATCTTGTTTTGGAACCGACGGTGTCTCTTGCCCTTTCTGAACCCATCGCTTGTCTCGATTGTGCTGGACCAGATAGACCCATTTCGCAAGTGTTTACGAACTTTTGGGACAACCTAATAATCCTGCTTGTTGATTCCTTAGTTAGTTACTTAGTTCCTCCGTCCGTTACGCCACTCAAGAAAGATAACACACTTAATCTCTACACCAGCTTTTTTTCCCCTCTATCCTTTTTACTTTCTGGCACCTTTGCCAAACGGAAGGGTAGTAAAGAGTCCAAGAGTAGAAGGAGAGAACCTAAAGTATTACTGTATCAGTAGCAGCTTAAGCTGGTGGTTATAGCAGTAATTGTGTGTGTGTATATGTGTGTGTACTGTACAATATAGTAAAAATAGGTAGGTTTGTTGTCGTATCCCGCGACCTAATAACGAAATTTTAGGCCTCTACACCCTTGGCCATTACTCAGTTGGTCTTTTCTGTTTACAATGGACACAGGAGCCATGATTTTTTAGTAATAAATAAATATTTTCTCTTTCAAAATCTCTCACAAAATAGCGTACAGTATTTTGGTTATGGTCTGTGCATACGCCGCTTAATATAATATAAGATTACAGTAAAGTAGCTTCTAGTGACATTACTTTTATAGATATTTTAATAAAACTACAGTCTGTGTTATCATTATTTTATTATCCAATACATTTATGTTTGAAGACTTTACTATCATTTGTAGTATGACAAAGTAAACTTTTTCCAAGAAATCATGATTATCCTTCCATGGAAATTTCACGGGTTCCGCTAATTGTTATTAATACTACTACTACTAATATAGTCAAAAAGCCCCGAATTCTGGTCAAAATGTTTCCGAGCGGTTGTTATGGCAACAGAGCTAAAACTCACGGAGTGAAGCCGCCTGGCACAGATTGACTTTGAACTCTGTTGCGGGATGCACATTAAGTTATAACGTTCAATTGTTTATATCAGTGCTTGAAAGGAAAATGTGTAGAGTGTGGCCGTCTCGCAACAACACAGAGGTTTCATCTGTGACCATGGTAGAGAAAATTGAGCAGTGAATCTGAATCAAATTTGTACAAAAGCTTGGTGATACCTACGAAAAGACGCAGAAAGTGTATTTAATACTCGACTTCTGCTGATCAAAAAATTATTAGTAGGATAAATAAAGCTTATTTCAAATCTTAAATTCGAGTTTTAGTTTGATTTATTATAGAATTCTTCATCTTCAAAGTGCCTTGTCCTTTCAGGGCGTAGGCTATCATGGCTTTCCACGTCTCCCTATCCCTGGTGGCTCTTAGCAAGCTTTCTCCTGTTACACCATGCAACATCCGTTCTGTCTTCTACCTGCTCAGGCCCTTCAAATATGTTATCCGCTGCTTTCCCCTGTCTCTTTCCCCCTCTATCTGGCCTGTTTATAGCAGGTTCTCCAAGCCATCCTTCCTAAATTGCATGTCGCAGGAACTTTAGTAGTCTTTTCCTGATGCTCAGTATTAATTTCCTTTTCGTTTCCATCCTTTACAAAACCTCATCATTCTCACATGCTCTGTCCATGATATTCACAGCATTCTTTTGTAGAACCACATTTCAGCTGCTTCAAGTTTTTCTTTCATCTTTGATGATATTGTCCTACATTCACAGCCATAATATAGAACTAATATCACATAGCAATCTAGTACTCTTTTCTTTGTTCCTAGTGAAATTTTCCTGTCTCATGATATTTTACTCAGCTTCTAGAACGCGTCCTTTGCCATGCCAATTCATCTTCAGATCTGTGTCGCACTTTTCGTCTTCTGTTAGAACACTTCCCAGAGATATATAACTTCTGTACCTGCTTGATTTTAGTATTCCCCACTGTATTTGGCATTTTGGGTCGCTCTTTTTACTGATGGCCATGCATTCGGTTTTCTTGCAGTTTATTTGTAATTCTTTCTTGTCACTCCCTTCAGCAACCTTCTCTTGGAGATCTTGTAGTTTGCTTTCCGTGTCTGCTATCAGCACTGTATCATCTGCATACCTTAGATTGTTCAAATTGTGGCATCCGATGACGAATCCTGGCATAACATCTAGGGTTCACAGAATCAGTCAGTTAAGTGCCATACGTGAAAAGCGCTTGGGCGATCATGTCTCGAAAGAGACATGACTGACTGGGCAGAAGATTATCCCGCAGTAGGTTGCCATTGCTTTCTGCGGTAGACTGGTTGCCAGCCAAGGCTATAGAACCCAATCTGTCTTGTTATTTAACCCATAACTAGAAGGAAGAAACGGATTAATACCTTTCCCAAGGGTATTTGCGTGTAAGTGAATGCAATGAATTCAACTGAAATTCGAACTCGGCTCCCCGATTTCTCGTTCCGAGCCGATATCCACTGTGTTTACAGAATAGTCTCCCCTTATTATTCAATTGTAGATAATTAGAAAATAAAATATATTTAAGAAGTAATAGATTTATAATCTTCTCGTTCACTTTCGTTGTTTAAAGCAGTTCTTGAAAAGAAAGTGTGTAGATTGTGTCGTCTTATCACATCACTGAAGATCATGATCTGTGCAACAGTTTTTCGTCAAGCACCACATTCTGCAGGTCTAACAACCTACATATTCCCCAGATTTCGCACATTGCAACTTTTCTTCTTAAAAAATCAAATTCCACTCGAAAGGAACAAGATTTGAAGACGTCAATGAAAATCCAAGTGAATACGATGAGACGGCTGCAGGCTATCTCAAAAAAGGAGTTCCAGAAATGCTTCTATTAATGGAAACAACAGGATAAAATGTGAAACCTCAGAAGAGAACGACTTGAAAGGTTTGCCGAATTGATATTTCTCTTAGTTTTCTTTTTATAACACCAGTCCCTATATTTTTTGATAAGATCTCGTACATCTGGATTGTGAAAACGTTGAGTAGTGATTGGAAAACAATCTATATATATAAAAGGCAAGATGTTTGTGTGTGTGTCTGTCTGTCTGTCTGTATCTCCTTTATGCAAATCTACAAATTTTAACCAATTCTCACCAAACTTCACATATATATTCTTTACGCTTTCGGTTAAGTCATGAGCTACTTATTTTTTCTGATTTTTCCCCGATATCGGAAATCGATACCCCTATGTCCGATCAGGTCTGACCAAGATTTCAGCCCTTTTATCGTGGTTTTTGCTGCAGAATTTACTCTAACTTGGTAAAATTATAGTTTTCAATCACAAACATTAGTAGATCTTCTCAGACGACTCATTTTCCCTAATATCGGAAATCGATACCCCCGATATTCTATCGAATCTGATCAAAAACCGATATTCAGCCATCATTATGGCTCATTTTCTCCAATTTTGCTCCCGATGGGTACGATAAGTTTTCATGGACTTACTTTGGTTAGTTTATCTTTGGATGACTTATTTGCCTCCGATATTGGAAATCAATACCCCGATATCTCATCGGGTCTGATCAAAATCAGGTTTTCAGCCTTTTTATTCTGGTTCTTTGCTTCGAGTTTTGCTCTAGGTCAGTATAATTGTAGTTCTTAATCTTAACAACCAACGTTTTTCGTGCTAACGTCCAAAGAGTTTGAGCTCCAGGACCATGGATTAGTTTTAAATCTTTCATTACACCCGAACAAGAAAAATGCATTTTTGATCAGAACAAGAAAATCCGTTTTTGATTTACAAAAGCAATTAAAATATTTTCTAATTAAATAATGTCGTTGTTTTATTGCATCTTAGAGTAGATCTTCGGTAAATTCATTTTTTTATTTGATAAAAACGTATTGATGATTTAAATTATTTTTTTTTAGCTAATATTAATATAAAATCCCATGAATTTTAGTTTCATTTAATTAAGTAAATTGGGGTAACAAATTAAAAAAATATTAGCAAAATGTAACAAAAAAAGAAAGACCTCTGAAATAATTTCATTCATTTGTGAATTAGTCTTGAAAATTTCATTAAAATCCGAGGATTATTTGATTTATGTAAGAATTTGCATAACAATGTGTTTTTATCGCCAAAAAGACGCTAAGATTCTCTACAGTAAATGTTTGGCCTAACCACTGACGCAAGAAAAGAAAGATTTTTAACCAAGATTTCGAACGTACTAGAAAGCATTATAAAGATTAATAAAATATTTTAAAAATACTTTGGTTTTTCCTTTTAATAATAACACCAACAATAAACTAACTCTTTATGTGCCGAATGATACTGAGAAATTTTCATTTGGAAAGAATCGAATAAAATATATATTTCGTTATTTTGTAAGCATTAGCTTAGATCGGGCAGCCATTGAAGATCGAACACAATATTCAGTGGTAATTGATCTAGCATGATGAGCTTGCTAAATAGGTCGGAAGGCTTCCCCGATTTATATTTGATCAGATTTTAAGAACAAAGATATAAAGCCGAGAACATTGCAGCACATCCTTGTTGACATATAAACTTATTTATAAATGGAACTTTGTCTGTGTGTTTGTGTGTGTATGTGTGTGTGTCCGTTAACTATAGACTCCGAAACGGCTGAACCGATTTTCTTCAAAATTTACACAGTTGTACTATAAGCGTCTGCAAGTGTTCTTACCTAGGTTTTGTGCCGAGGTACCCCCGATAAATATCGAAAATCGATAATCGAAAAAATCGGGTTATAGGAGTGGTTCGGTTTTAATCAAATTTGATACACTCATAAACAAAGATATAAGAAACGATATTCAGAAGTTTCAAGATTACAGTTCTTACAATAATGCAGAAAATCGATTATATATATATATATATATATATATATATATATATATATATATATATATATATATAAGGCAATATGTTTGTGTGTGTGTCTGTTTATCTGTCTGTATGTCCTTTATAGAAATCCACAATTTTTATCCGATTCTCACCAAACTTCACACAAATATTCTTTACGCTGAGTCTGAGCTCCAGGACCATGGATTAGTTTTAAAGCTTTCGTTACACCCGAGCAACGCCGGGCTATACTGCTAGTATATATATATATATGTATGTTGGGGATTAACCCCTTTGTACATAATAATGGAATTGCCTGATATGTACATATAATCCTACATATACAGAGAACGCCAGAGTAGTTGTAGAGTTGTAAAGCAGTTGCTTAGTTGGTCAGGAAGTTGGTGCAGAATAAGTTGGAGTTGTTTGGATATAGACTCACTACCCGGACTTTTTATTTTACTGCAAGACTGTATATATTGACTTCTACTAATAGTATTCCTGAATTGACTAACCTGTGTTCCAGTTTGTATATCTTGTTCAATATAACTTACATTTTCTATCGCCATATCTGTTTTTGTTTATTATTATTTTGTGTTTTCTCAACCGGAATCCACAACAATGTATGTATATATATATATATATATATATATATATATATATGTGTGTGTGTGTGTGTGTGTGTGTGTGTGTGTGTGTGTGTTATATATATATATATATATATATATAGAGAGAGAGAGAGAGGACGAGTATGTGACTGTGTGTATAGTTATCTTGTCAAACCTAACATCAGCAAATAGTATCATTTTAATCAGCAGACGAGATTCGAGCTTAAAAAATATTTTACGTTGTTTTCAAAGACAATATAAGCTCCAGTATTCATGACTGTTCTCCCTTACTCGGACAAATGGGGAAAATGTTTGCTTTTCTGCAATGGCAAGTTACTTACCGGAATCTTTAATTTCCTGATGGCATTTTGGTTTCCTAACCTTATAAAATTTTCTTTTTGTTGATTTTAGATTAAGATCGAACATTTATATTTGTTTGGCATTTTTCGTTCAGATTCTTTTGGTGTGTGTGTGTGGGGGGGGTATGTCCGTTTTCCTTTCATCGCTCAATTAGCTTGTCCCCGTCGAGGTTGACAATGAGAGTAAAAACTTCTTTCTGTTATAAATCTGCTATTGAATAGTGATGCTATATCTTGTCTGCTGCTCCTGCTATACGTCTCGAAATTCGTGACAAAAATACAAGGAAGGTTCATTTTAATAAATGAAACTTTGTCTCTGTGTGTGTGTGTGTGTGTCTGTGTGTGTATCCGTTAACTATAGACTCCGAAACGGCTGAACCAATTTTCTTGAAAATTTACACAGTTGTACTATAAGCGTCTGCGAGTGTTCTTAGCTAGGTTTTGTGTCGAGGTACCCCCAATAAATATCGAAAATTTATAATTGAAAAAATCGGGTTATAAAAGAAGTGGTTCGGTTTTAATCAAATTTGATACACTCATAAACAAAGATATAAGAAACGATACTCAGAAGTTTCAAGATTGCAGTTCTTACAATAGTGTAGAAAGTTTTATATCGATACCAGGAAATCAAAATTTGACTTACATCCATTCATTTTGCTTTCAGTCTATGATTTCGCTTTAACTGGAAACGACTATTGCTTTTTAGTCTTTCGTGCAAACGTCCAATGAGTCTGAGCTCCAGGACCATGGATTAGTTTTAAAGCTTTCATTACGCCCAAGCAACGACGGGCTATACTGCTCGTAATCTATAATCTTGACTTGGCATCTCGACTGCAGTGACGTTCCCACCTTGTAAAGTAGCTTCCCTCTGTCTTTTATATAGATAAATGCTCACACTAATACTCTTTTGTCGGCTGAACCTCGCATTCTGGGGAAAAGTTATTTAATAAAAATATCTGGCAACAAGATAGCGCGTAGGGTGAAGTGGATTCATGCTTTTTCCTAAACATTATTGCAAACTGAAAATAAACAGACACAACCAGAGTTCAAATTCCGTTCGATGTCGTTGATTTCATTTCGGCCTAATAACATTGGGAAAGTATGACTATATTTATTGTATGTCCAGTTATCGCTCAAAACCAGTAAGTATCTGACTCCTCATACTATCCTATAACTTTATAAGAGCAGACCAGGCCCCAAATGAAGTACTGTGGTCATATTTGGGAGTAAGCGCTCCACACCTCACTCTCCAGTCTTGATAGAGTTTAAAAGCGTCCGTGAAAGACTCCGTAGAGGATACTTCCCATATTACTACAGTCGTAATCTCTTCAAATTTAGTTCCATTCAAACGGCTTTGTTTCGAGAATAGCTGTTGTATGACTTTATGGTAAAAGCTGATTGAATGGAATTTCTTTTTTTTATCAATGAAATACGAAAGAAAGAAATACAAGACTCAAGAGCGGCTCAAGATAGTGGGGGGTAATAAATGAGGTTGTTCTGGTCAAAGCGTGTATTACGTACGACACTCAACTTACAGTCTGAAATGGTATGGCGGATCCTAACTGTGAATGTCTGAACATTTGCAATGAAAATCGCGATAGTCAGAAATGCCAGACATGATACACGTTTTAGGCGATAATGTCTCGAAAGAGAAGATTACCCCGCAGTAGGTTGCCATTGCTTTCTGCGGTAAACTGGTTGCCAGCCAAGGCCATAGAAACCAACGTGTTCTATTATTTAACTCATTACTGGGTTAGAAGAGACGGATTAATACCTTTCCCAAGGGTATTTGTGCGTAAGTGAATGCAAGGAATTCAACTGGAATTCGAACTCGGCACCTGATTTGTTGTTCCGAGTCGATGTCCACTGCACCACAACGCATATCCATGGCGATAGAGTCATCGTTATTTCTCTCACTTTGCACGGCCAAGAATATCTTCTTGTTTCATCCAAATCAAATGTTTTAACCACAGAGCGAGCGCATATAACTGTGCTTTACCCAATTGTGATAAATGTAAATATTGGAAGAATTTCAAATTGATTTATTTCACTGGAAATATGAGAAAGACCGACCAGGATTTCTCATTGAGAGAATGCTGGAAATTTGGCAATATTAGGGCAGACAAACTGTAGGGCGTCAGCACTGACGAGGTTGGAGAACTAAAGATTCTAAGATCTGTTACGAGTTGTTTCTGTGAACTGTCCGTCTGGGTAGACAAACCAAAGAGTCACGCACGTCGATAATGTTAATCATTTATTTGATTCGCAATACGAAACTGACTTTTATATTGCGTAGGCAGGAAGTGGGGAGCTTCTTGACTGCCACCAAATATAGACTGGAGAAAATAGAATCAGATTAAAATATGTGAAATGATTTGTTTTTTTAATGTCTTATTAATCTTTTGTGTGTTATTTAAATCTAGAAAATATGTTAGATTTAGAATTTTTATGAGGTAATAAGGATTTAATGATCCTACTAATTAACTCATAGCCGAAAGAGAATAGGTAGATTCATGATTTCTCTAAGAGTATTTCGATTGATTGAATCGATTTCTACAGCTTATCAATCAGAAAAACATTTAGCTCTAGAGATCATGGACCTCTTGTTTAAATAAAGCACAGTGGATAGATCTCGAGACGGCATGATTCAAACTCTTTCTAGAGATCTTCAGGACGACTTGTTATACTTTGAGATGTTGCCTTTAGCAAGGCCAGAGTGTGAGGCAATACGATGCGATTCTATATCGGAACATTTGCGGAATCGATGACACTTGAAAATGTCGTTTGTCGGAATAGTTAGCGTGTCTACACGATATTAGTCTCTTGAGGATAACTTATGGAACCATGTGTCACTTGCAGCTGTTGTGTCCCTTGCAGAACAGAGGGCGAGTCTACACGGTACTAGTTTCTTCCTAACCCCTTGGAGTTCTTGCTCTTACCTGGCGAGAGAGCGAGTCAACATGATACTCGTTTCTAGCGTACCACTAATGAAATTGATGTTACTCGGAATTGTTGTTCTTTGCCAGGCTAGAGAGCGAATTTACACGATGATTGTCTCTTCTGGACCATTGCGGAATTGGTGTCACTTGGAGTTGTTCCCCTTCGTTAGATGGCGAGTTTTACAATACCATTCTGTCTCGGTTAGCTTGTGGAATAGATGTCACTTGGAGTTGATTCCGGGCTAGAGAGCTAGTCTACACGATACTAGATTCTTATAACGTGAGATTTAGTACATCATTGTATGTACACTACCGGCCATAATTATTAGGTCACCCCAGTTTTTTAAAAGAAACGATGTATTTCATACTATTTTTAGTATTTTTTGCCAAGTGGATAATTCTAAATGAAAATAAAATTGTTCTTTGTTAATTCTGCACAATAACATGTGCATCAAATGAACTGTTCTGGTGTCCATTTTTGTGCTCTCTTCCCCATGTTAGTCTCTTCTTTTTATTGGCGAGCCGAAGCAAAGGCTTCCTCGCTGCGTTGTAAAATTTTGAAAAGTAATAATAACAAAAGAACCATTCCATTTTCATTTACAATTATCCACTTAGAAATAATACTAAAAATAGTATGAAATACATCATTACTTTTTAAAACCGGGTTTCGCCTATTAATGATGGCCGGTAGGGTATGTCCTGGAAACTTTATCAGAATTGTACTTTGCATTTGAAAATTACTTAGCAGAGTGCTTTTTTCGTATGTTTTTTCATGCTCAAATTTGTTCTTGTGCCTGATATTTTTACTATCAAATACGGGTTCAGCCTTGCACATAAAGAATATATCAATTTAATGCGTAGCGTATCGTCGGCTGATTGAAGAAGCCTAGTGCAGCACCAAAAATTAAATACAACACGCTCGTGAATAACCTCAACCTACAGAAAGAATACACCAACAGCGTGAAAAATCAAATATGAAGAAAAAATTGTAAAAGGACAATCGAAATGGGACTCAATCAATGAAGCGATAGTATAATCAGCAAACAACATTGACCGAAAGGAAATCAGACACAGAAGAAAAAACGAGTGGATGACTGAAGAGATTCTCGACATGATACAAAGGAGGTAGAAAATGATATCAAGACATGGAATGGAGTACAGGAAACTACACAAGGAAATAAGGAGAAAATGCAGACAGGCTAAAGAGGAATGGCTCAATGACAAATGTGCAGAAGTACAGAGACTGAGCAGGAATAATAAAGCAGACATGCATAAAGAAATAAAAGATCTGACAAGAAAAAAACCTTCTCTTTAACGGGATGTATAAAATCCAAGGATGGAACAATCATATTGCAGAAAGAGGAAATACTCCAACGATGAGAAAAATATATAAAAATCTTTTCCACGCAAACAGAGAGCAACCGATAATACACAAAGATGTGGACGAACCGGAAATATTAAAGTCTGAAGTCGAATCTGCAATAGCCAAACTGAAGAGAAACAAAGCAGCTGGACCAGTCATAGAGCTGCTGGTAGCCCTGGATAATTTGGCATAGAGAAAATTACAGAAATAATAAATGAAATTTATAAAAGTGGTGTAATACTAGATGACCTCGGCAAGTCGATCTTCATAGCACTGCCTAAGAAGCCAGGAGCAAACGAGTGCGAACTCCACAGAACCATCAGTTTAATGAGCCATATAACAAAACTGATCGTCCGAATCCTGATGAATAGAGCGAGAAGCAGAACCAAGCCAGAGATAGAACAAGAACAGTGTGGTTTCGTCAAAGACACTGGAACAAGGAACGCCATATTTATGATTAGGATGCTCTCTGAAAGGGCAATACAAATGAAGAAGGACTTGTACCTATGCTTTATTGATTATGCAAAGGCGTTTGACAAAATACGTCACAAAGAATTGATAGAGATGCTTGGCAGCCTCGACATATTTGGGAAAGATCTAAGAGTAATCAAGAATCTCTACTGGCAGCAAACCGCCTGCATACGGACAGGTAACGAATTCAGCAGATATACAAGGGTAGAAAGAGGCGTAAGACAAGGATGTGTCTTTTCACCGGATCTATTCAACTTGTACAGCTAGACTATTCTGAGGACCCTAGATATTATTCCAGAATTCGTCATTGGATGCTACACTTTAAACAATATAAGGTACGCAGATAATACAGTGCTGATAGCAGACACGGAAAGGAAACTACAAGAACTTCTACAGAAGGTAGCTGAAAAGAGTGACAAGAAAGGACTACAAATAATCTACAAGAAAACAGAATGCAAGGTCATCAGCAAAAAGGGCGGCCCAAATTGCCAAATACACGTGAGGAACACTAAAATCAAGCAGGTACAAAAATTTAAATACCTTGGAAGTGTTCTAACAGAAGAAGGAAAGTTCGACACTGAGATCCGAAGGCGAATTGGCATGGCAAAGGAAACATTTCAGAAGTTGAGTAAAGTATTAAGAAACAGGACAATTTCACTAGAAACAAAGAGGAGAGTACTGGATTGCTATGTGATGTCGGTTTTTCAATATGACAGTGAATGTTGGACAATATCTTTGAAGATGAAGGAAAAACTTGAAGCAGCTGAAATGTGGTTCTACAGAAGGATGCTGCGGATATCATGGACTGAGCATGCGAGTAATAGCGAGGTTTTGGAAAGGATAGAAACGAAAAGGCAATCAATTCTGAGCATCAGCAAGATACAAATAAACTTCCTGGGGCATGCAATGAGAAAGGAAGGCTTGGAGAACCTGATACTAACAGGCCAGATAGAGGGAAAAAAAGACAGGGGAAAGCAGTGGATAACATATTTGAAGGACCTAATCAGGTGGATGAAGGAACGAGGGTTGCGTGGTGCAAGAGTAGAAAGCGTGCTTAGAGCCACCAGGGATAGGGAGATGTGGAAAGCCATGATCGCCTACGTCCTGAAATGATATGGTACATAAAAGAAGAAGAAGAAGAAGAAGTAGAAGAAGAAGAAGAAGAAGATCGCTTTTCTCTTTTGCAGTTTTACTACTTAATTATCTGAATCTAGTTAGGTCGCCCTTAGCCGTATGAATAAATGCGCTATTAAATAATAGTAATAAAAAAGAGAGTATCAACTGAAATTGTTTGGATAGAAAACAATAAAAGTAGCTAGAAAATCTATTCTATAATAACAGTTATGTGTGTCCATCCGTCGCAATTTCATATTGAGACCAAACAATAAAAAGGAGCGGGATTGTTTGTATGGTGACACAAGTAACAAAGGCCTTATTGAAAAGAGATAAAAAGAGGAAATTTGAAATAAAATTAATTATATTACTGTCGACGACAAACGGTTAAGTAAAATAAAAGTGGCTTAAGAAATATCTTATGAAGGTGAATCTTTCTTTGTTGAAAGGTGTGCATAGGTGAGCGGAGAGGTTGATTGATATTTGCGCCTGCGGTTAAGCCTTTCGATGTCTGTACCCAGTGTAGTAGGAGAATGACGCCGTGAGTAATTTTGATCATGTGTTAATCGCCACATTAATAAAAATGTAAATTTCTAAATAAAATGTTTGGAATGTAGCTTTTTATTTCCATGACCTTTTAGATTGTAGTATTGGTAACCTTAAGTGGGAGGAGCTTAAAATCTATCCGTAAAAAAAAAAAATTCTTTTTAAAGATTTTTAAGTGGTCTTATATATTTGATCGGGAGTGTAAGTATATTATCGATTGTCTGCACTATTGTAAGGACTGCAACCTTGAAACCATGGTCCTGGAGCTCAGACTCATTGGACGTTTGCACGAAAGACTAAAAAGCAATAGTCGTTTCCAGTTAAAGAAGCGAAACCGTAGACTGAAAGCAAAATGAATGGATGTAAGTCAAATTTTGAGTTCCTGGTATCGATATAAAACTTTCTGCACTATTGTAAGAACTGCAACCTTGAAACTTCTGAATATCGTTTCTTATGTCTTTGTCTATGAGTGTATCAAATTTGATTAAAATCGGACCACTTCTTTTATAACCCGATTTTTTCGATTATAGATTTTCGATATTTATTGGGTGTACCTCGACACAAAACCTAGCTAAGTACACTCGAAGACGCTTGTAGGACAACTGTGTAAATTTTAAAGAAAATCGGTTCAGCCGTTTCGGAGTCTATAGGTAACAGACACACACACAGACACACAGACACAGACACACACATACACACACACAGACAAAGTTCCATTTAAAATAAGTTTAGACTAGTAGATGTTAAGTATTTTTATGTTCCCTTCTTTCTTTCTTGCCAAATTCCTGTCTTATAAACATTTTTCTTAATAATTATTTAAAAAATATTTTATTTATTTTAATTGGATTTTTATTTTAAAGAATTATTTCCCGGCCTTCTTCAGGTGATATACGTTGTAATTTAGAATTTTATTTTTTTCACCGAGTTAGATTGTATTAGTAATAGTAATAATTAATTAATTGTTAATAGAAAAAATAATAAAGTAGTTAGTCATAACAAAGACTGTATGAAACTAGAGTGTTAGCGTAAACAGCAAAAAATAAATAAATAATTATATTTGTGTTTATGTGATTTCTAGTAAAACTTATTTTCTTCCGGGGATATTATTTTTTTAAATCCTTATCGACAATGCCTCTGGGATGCAACGAGTTAGAGGGATTGAATACTCATGAGAAGAATTTAGTGAGAAATGAGGAATGAACAATAAAGACAGGAAAACAGAAGATGGTGAGTGATTTTGCATTCACATTTTTGAAGATTGTAGTTGGCAGGGAAACAAGAAATCAGAAGGGGTTCCACAGATAAGAATTACAAGTGGCATCAGTAGAACGGTGACATCTAGTTGACAATCAAGTAGCACATCTTAAATTCATATAGTCGAGGCGTTAGGGAAAATAGCCCATCAGAACAACTACCATTGTTGAAAACCACGAAACGCCGGTGTGAAAGTGAGTGAATTGTTTTTTTTTTATAGTACGTAGCAGCGAAAGGCAAAATAAATAATTACTTTCCGAAAACCTCAATACTTTATAACATTTTCAGGAACACACACACACACACACACACACACACACACTACTTTTAGGCAGATCGGAAACGATGTCATTCATTACTTACCTATCTTGCCGCTAAGGGGCAAGTCATGTGACGACTGTCACGTGAGCACCTCCCTCTCGCTGTCCCAGTCGATAGTCTGCTGCATGTGTACGGTTCTCATGAGCCGCTGACTGTACTCCACCAGATACTTATGGATCTTTTTTAGGCTAAGCCGTTCGCGAGGATCCTGCTTCCAGCATCCCATCATGATGTTAAAAATGGTGGACGGGCAGTGGTCTGGTCTTTGCAGAATTATACCCTCGTTTAAAAATCTTACCACCTATCAGTTGGGAAGAAAAATGGGAAAAAAGAAAGTGAAGAAAAATTATTATTATTTTAATAATGCGCAAAGAATCGATTGAGAAAAAAATTAATGTGCTATCAAACCATTATTCTTCTGTGACAGAACTGTTAAAGACGGCGTCCATCAAAAATAAGCTTTAGGAATCTTTTTTTTTTATAATCGTGTCGCCACAAGCAAGGTATTTTACTGCCACTGTTATGCAGGGGGTTACATAGGAGGAATGTCATGAGGAGTGAGAGATTGTGGGGGGTGTCAGGAAGAGAGTAGGAGAGGGAAGAGATTACTGATGAGAGTGGGGTGGACGAGGAGGAATGTTATGAGGAGTGAGAGGTTGCAGGGGGTGTCAGGAAGAGAGTAGGAGAAGGAAGAGGGTACTGATGAGAGTGGGGTGGATGTAGAACAGTATGAGAGAGAGGGTGTAATTTAGTGAGACATTTATTGACTTTACATTTAAATTCTTGGAGATTGTAACTGTCAGGAAAGCAAGTATGCGGAAGAGAATTTCACAGGTGGGAAGTGCGAGAAAAGAAGCACAGTAAAAGGACGGGACCTAGTTGCTAATCTTGTGGCTCGAGGAAATTCGTATATAGGGGGTACCAGTGATCTATTTTTATACTAATTTCATGATACGTACTTTAAGCTTAATTCTCAAAAAGTTCATTTCATTTATTGCTTCATGTATTCTTTGCCCCTATATCATCAGCCTTTGTCTCCTGTTCTGTGATCCAATAATACAAAACCCGTTAAATAACACAATTACTGTTGCCCCTATATCATCAGCCTTTGTCTCCTGTTCTGTGATCCAATAATACAAAACCCGTTAAATAACACAATTTCTGTTGCCCCTATATCATCAGCCTTTGTCTCCTGTTCTGTGATCCAATAATACAAAACCCGTTAAATAACACAATTACTGTTGCCCCTATATCATCAGCCTTTGTCTCCTGTTCTGTGATTCAATAATACAAAACCCGTTAAATAACACAATTACTGTTTACTACTGCTTTTTTTTATCTCCACTGTCCAGGGAGTATCAATTTCTCCGTACTTCTTTCCTCATTAGGTCGCATAGTAATTTAATCTGTTACTTGTTAATTTTAATCAGAATTTGTCTTGTACTTCGATATATTTAGCTTCCTCTTTGATCACATGTCCTGTGCATAGCATTCTTAGCATTTGTCGGGGGGATGAAATATTTTAATCCCTGAAGAGATTGCCCAGCGTCCACTACCATATAGGAGATTAGATATTACATAGCAGCTCAGCGTATTTTGTTTTTGTTTCTAATAATATTTTTATTACCGTAAATACTTTGCTCAACTTCTGAAAGATATGACGAGGTTGGCACTACGGGAGTAAGATATTGCGTAACGGTTGAGCTACATTTTTTTGTTTCTAATGATATTTTCCTATGTGAAAAGTGACAGTTAAAATTTCTTGAAAGTTTAAATTTTGCTTGCATTCAGAAATGCAGGAGGTTATTAACAAACATTCAATGCCAGACGATAGATTTTATATTGCATAGCAATTCAGCATTTTTTGCATGTTTCTGACCACATTTTACTCTCTTATTGCATGCTTGCATTATTTACAACCGGAGTAATGTCCTTATATATGTAGTTAAAACAACAACGTTTCAACCATTTTTTTCCATTTATTTCTGACTAGCAGTATAGCCCGGCGTTGCTCGGGTGTAATGAAAACTTTAAAACTAATCCATAGTCCTGGAGCTCAGACGTTTTGGACGTTGGCACGAAAAACTAAAAAGCAATAGTTGTTTCCAGTTAAAGCGAAACCGTAGACTTAAAGAAAAATGAATGGACGTAATTCAAATTTTGATTTCCTCGTATCGATATCAAATAAGGTTTTTCGTCGTAAACTGAATTTTGAAGGCTAAATAAGTCCTCTGAGTAAATGGTATCGTGGCTGAGACTAAGAACTACAATTATACCTACTTAGAGCCAAACCCCAAGCAAAAACTAAAATAAAAGGGCTGAAAAAAATACAGACATACAGGCAGATAAACAAACACACACACAAACATCTTGCTTTATATATATATATATATATATATATATATATATATATTATCGATTTTCTGCACTATTGTAAGAACTGCAACCTTGAAACTTCTGAATATCGTTTCTTATGTCTTTGTCTATGGGTGTATCAAATTTGATTAAAATCGGACCACTCCTTCTATAACCCTATTTTTTCGATTATCGATTTTCGATATTTATCGACACAAAACCTAGCTAAAAACACTCGCAGACGCTTATAGTACAACTGTAAGTTTTCAAGAAAATCGGTTAAGCCGTTTCGGAGTCTATAGGTAACGGGCACACACACTAATACACACACACACACAGACAAAGTTCTGTTTATAAATAAGTTTAGATTCGATCCAAGTAATTTTCAAGGAATTTCAAACTAAATCATTTTATTAAATCCAGATGGTTATATTGTTCTTATTTCGTTACCCACGTCTGGTATATCCCATGTTGGTTAATTTCTTTTTACTTCTGATTTCACAAAATCTGAATATATCTGTACTATCCGGCCTTGGGATTGAGTTTTTTAGTTACTATATAACGATTACCAACTCCGGCTTTGATTCAAGGATTTATATCCAGTCGAAAGAATCTTTAAGAAAAGTTGCCGACCAACTAAACCTGAAAGAGAACCTCATGGAACTATAGTGGCAAATAGATATTTTTGATTCTTTCATTGATCAAACTAATAATTATTCTTTCTATACACATTTGAGGATTTCCGAAAAGTATAGCACTTAAATTTCTTTGCACTATTAACCGGGTAAAAATATTTTACACTTTCCTTCCCCTTCGTAATACTTTGCCTGCCAGTAGTAAACTCTGTTTTTCTATTTGAATGCAAAAACTGTATATTTGTAAATATTTTTATTTAATGTTTTTGTAAATTAAATATTTATCTGTGATTTAAGTTTGAGTTTTGGTTAATTATTTTTTTCTTTTGTTACACTTAACACGTAACAAACAGTATTCACTTCCCAACGCTGTAAAGTTTGTCCCGTGAGACAATTTTGAATCTAGAATGCGGAACATTAAATCTGATACTCAATTCTTCTTTGTTGCTGTAGTTTTACTGTCAGACTTGTCTGCCTGCACTACGTCTTCTCTTTCTTAAATCGTCTGCTTGGAAGACATCTTTCGATCTTCATATGCCACTTCGGATTTATGTGTCACTTTTCATAGTCTGTTACTGCACTACTCAGAAGCTAAAATGTTTCTAATTGCTCAATATTCACTTTCCCGTTACGTTGCTCAAACCTTCGGCTGTCTCTGTTACTGAAGACCATTTATATAGTGAATAGTTAGTTCTTCTTTTATGAGCCCTGTCCCTTCACTGCCATATTGAAGGACGGACAGCACGTAGCAATCCAGTACTCTCTTCCTTGTTTATAGCGAAATTTTCCTGTTTCTTAATACCTTACTCAACTTCTGGAATGCTTCCTTCGCCATGATCACTACTCTGTTTAATAGATTTGTTAGTTTCATTTATTAGTCTACTATCAACACTGTGTCATCTACTTAGGTTGATTATATACGCTGATAATCAATCCTGGTTTGCTTTCTTTTATCTGCCGTGTCTGTTTAGGAATTGGCGAATGTTGATCTCCACAACTTCCTATCCTTCGTAATGTTTATCTCTTTACTATACTCTGTCCCTGTACTACCATCTATTAACACAAGCCGGTAAAGTAGGTTATTCTTCGTTTTCCTTTGCCTCTATTGCTACCAATATGCTTTGTGTTTCAAATTCTCCAAGCTATCTTTTTTCATGTTTCCCAGTGATTTCAACTGTCTCTTTTGATCCTACACACAAGTGTCCTTTTTGTTACAATTTCTTGAAAAACTACCATGTTCCTCACATGTACCATCAATAGAATTCTTAGAATCTTTCTGTAGAACTGCATCTCTGTTACCCCAAGTCCCCTCTTCATGTGTAAGAAAATAGCTCACCGGTCACTATCATACTGAACTATTGATAGCAGTTCAGCATTTGATTCTTTCTTTCTAACTAAAGTTTTCTGTTTATTAATACCTTGACATTTGGAAGCCATCTTTCCCTATTCTAATGCACCTACCAATTCTTGTGTCATATTTGCATCGTCTTTTAAAACGTTTCTTTAAAGAGTTTACAAACAGACAAGGTGGTACTCGAGTGAAAGAAGAACAACACGTGCGTAGATGGAAGAAGGGATGTTTCTTGTAAAGAGAACACATTACGGCAAGACAGGGAATTTGGTGGCAGCCTAGTAATTGCCGAAGCAAGTCACAGGTATCTCCTGTGCTCCCTATATATGGCCACTAATATAGTCAGTTCACAGAGGCGATAGGGAATGTGGGACATTCCATGGTCAGCTAGATGTCTCGTTACTCTCATGCCCTCGATATGCCCTGTGAGGGTTAAATTCTACAAGTTCCTCATTATGTTTCCAAGACATTTTAACTGTCTTTTTATGACTCTATGTATAAGTGTTACTTTTGTTAACATTAAAGCCTCCAGGTTTCTCTTCATCTGTGATGAGATAGTTCAGCATTTACAGCAAAAGAAGAGGTTTAATATCACATCGCACTTTATCACACTTCTTAGCTTTGTATAGCTTTTGGAAGGCACCTTTTGCTAATATAATGCGTGCTCGGGTTTTGGAGTCATAGATTAAATAAATTTGGTAGTCAAATGGATATCATAGGGATGTGCGCGGATTATAAAATCAGAGGGCCGAGTTCGAATTCTAGTTGATTTCTTTGCATTCACTTACGCGCAAATACCTTTGGGAAGGGAAAGAATCCATCTCTACTCTCCGCCAATATATATCAGGACGGATTGAGATTTTTAACCAGTCTACGCAGAAAGAAATGGCAACCTACCGCGGGAAAATGTACTGCCTAGTCAGTTATGTCTCAAAAGAGACATGATCGCCCAAGAGCGTATCGACAGACCGAGTTAAATAGATAATCGTTTTACTCTTATTTTCATTTTCAATATGTGCTTGTTACCGAAGTTCATATAAACAATGTGCAGTATCTGTTTTAATCGTTAGTTTTCTGTCCGACCGTGTATTATACAAATTAAAAGAAAATATATAGTTTTGTGTTTCTTTTTCCGTCTAATTATCTTATCTCAACATTGCACTTTACTTTCGAGTAAGCACATAAGTTGAGTAACGGACAATTTCGCTAGAAACAAGGAAGAGATAACTGGATTGTTTTGTGTTGTCAGTTCTTCAATATGTCAGTGAATGCTGGACAATATCATCAAAGATGAAGGAAAAACTTGAAGCAACTGAAATGTGGTTCTACAGAAGGATGCTGCGAATATCATGGATCAAGCATGTAAGCAATGATGAGGTACTAGAAATGATGGAAACAAAAAGGAAATTAATATTGAGCATCAGGAAGAGACAGCTGAAGTTCCTGGGACATGCAATGAGGAAGGAGGGCTGAGAGAACTTGATACTAACAGGCCAGATAGAGGAAAAAAAGAGACAGGGGAAAACAACGGATAACATATTTGAAGGACCTAATCAGGTGGATGGTGGAGCGAGGGTTGCATGGTGTAACAGGAGAAGGCGTGCTAAGAGCCATCAGGAATAGGGAGACGTGGAAAGCCAAGATCGCCTACGTCCTGAAGGGACAGGGCACATAGAAGAAGAAGAAGCACAACAACAGAATGGCGTGTATAAATGATAAAACAAATACTGACCTCTTCATTCGAATGTCCATAGTATGGTTGTTTTCCAAAGCTGAATATTTCCCAAAGAACTACGCCGTAGGCCCAGACGTCTGACTCAGAGGTAAAACGACCATATTTAACACTTTCTGGGGACATCCATCGAACGGGTAACATTCGGGAACCTCCAATCTTTGGGAAGAAAAAGATAAGACAATTTTGAAAACACTATTTTGACATGTTTTGCTGATCAAATAGCGAGATCTGCAAATTGCATTCTATTTTTAACCCAAATCTACATTGGCGAGACAAAATATGATTCATATTAATCATATGAACGTGGGATATTAATTGTATTTTTAAAAGATGTTTTCGTATCTTTCATTGTTTCAATGCCAGTTTCGTACGAACGGATATTAGACTGAAGAACACTACTTGTAGATTAACCGCAAGAGATTCGTAGATTATACTATTTTCCATACACCTCTATCTTACTAAATTGTATCCATTTCTATACTTTATTAAACGACATTTAGCAGGTCAAAATTAATCCTGATAGCAAAGCTGATCGGAAGATTTTGAGGAGCCTAGAATCACTTCTTAATTACTGTTGTTCTCAGATCCACCCAGGCCGGGGTGGTAACATCTGTTAGTGTCCAAGCTATTAGCACATATCTAACCCCAAAACTGGGGTCAAAGCACTAGGAAAGTATAAAAATAGATTTTTATAGTAAAAATATCAGCAATATATTTTTGAAAAAAAAATTACCAGCAAAAACCCTCTTTATAAAAATACCTTAATGAAACCTGATCTACATACTGATGTATTACAAAGGATACATATTTTATTCATACAAGCCTATTCTAAAAACCTTGTCGGCATTAGATAACCCATTGAGGTTGATTTGCTGTAAAATAATAAATCAAACCAAACCAGGTCAAAATTGTAATTTGAAGGTTGGTAACAAAAACGAAAACAGAAAGAAACTAATATGGCTTTTTTTGGAGAAAGAGATGACAGTGTAAACTACATCAAAAGTGAATGTAGGAAGCTCAAAAGAAATACAATCATAGACACGACAGAGCAGGAACGTAGATACATTAGGAATTATGCAAATACACTAGTTTTGGCCCAATAAACAAACAGTATTATCCCAATTCAGAAGTCGTCCAAGTTATGACAATAAACTTCTTTCAGTAAGAAGCCCTCTGATCGGGAGAATTTTAGGAGCGTGGAACGAAAATTTAATACTCTTGCAGGTGGTGGCACCTGTTAGGATCCAAGTTATAGACAAATAATGGCCCCTTCCTAAAATGGGATCAAAAACTGTAAGTATAGATTAAAATAAAATAAAAGGGTAAATTACTAGCAAAAAATGTTGTAAAAAAGAAAAAAAAATGACTCAAGTTTTTAAGAAATTTAAATTTCGGTTATGATTAACCAATGAGGTGTTGACACGTCGTTAAACAAACAAATAAACCAGAAGTTGTCCTAATAAGACACTCTTCGGACTGGATTTTGGGCCGATTACTCTATCCAAGCAAAAATACTGATGTAGCAGCTCAGAGTATACACGGATATAATTTAGCCTAGTCCAGAATAACATTCGAGGTATGATTAGGGCCAGCCTATGCCATGCCTCGGGTGTAAAATATCTTACTCTAAACTATACCTGCATTTAGAAGATATTATATACCTTTTCGCTACTAGTAACAGCAACTAATTTTCTTCACTAGAATATTTATGTGATGACTTCACTGGTAGCAATGACTGATATGAACTCACTCACTAACAAAGTATTCAAGGTTTTTTAAAAACTTAAGAAATCGATTTTTATAGTGAAAATTCCAGCAATATTTTTTCAAACAGAATATATTACCAGCAATACACTTTTGAAGAAAAAAATATTACCGGCAAAGTATTTATGAAGAAAAATATTAACAGTAGTATATTTTTAAGAGAAAATATACACACGAATAATATATCTGACTCTCGACAAAACCCTCCTTACAAAAATACGTCAATGAAACCTGATCTACAAACTAATTTCTTACAAATACATATTCTATTCATACGAATCTATTGTAAAAGTCTTGTCGGCATTAAATGACGCACTGTGATTGATATGCAGTAACAAAAAAACAAACGAACCAAAACTTTGTTCTGTTTTGTCAAAAGACCTTTTCAAAAATACAAAATCTGAAAACATTTTGAGTTTTCTAAAAAGAAACAACTTTTTCATCAAAATCTGACAAGTGACTAAATCAATCTTCTCATTGTAATCAAAGATTTGAAAAAATACCCTAAAACCCCACCTTTTTGGCATTAAACAACCCACAGAGGGGATATGCCATTAAACAAAACTCAGACTCAAAATAGTCAGTAACTTGTACGCATGCGCAACTGCATACACAAATCCGTAAAAAAGAAAACGTTTGATAAAGCAGACAAAAAGAGAACATACGCACATACCTATGAGCAAATCTACTTACGAGGGCATGTACATGTAAATAATTAAGAAAACACGTAGACACATTTACATTCTTTCTTTCTTTCGTTCGTTCAGTCAGTCAGTCTGTTTCTTTCTTTCTTTCTTTCTTTCTATCTATCTATATATCTATAGAATAATATTGTTGGTTATATTCATGGGAGACCAAATATCAAAGAAAGCTTCATTTGTATGTTGAGGTAATTTTTTGACACACCTGTTTTTTACCCATGACATTCTGGCCCGATATCAGCAATGTGCGATATATATTTGCGTGAGCGAGTTTGGTTCGACTGAGGATGCAAATTCTTTAATCAATTTACATGCATTATTCGAATTTGACTATTAAAAATGTTTTTTTTTTTCTAGTATCTCATATTTTGATCTTTACATTTTAAAATATATTTCAGTATTAATTAGTTATGATCGCATGACTTGGAGCGAGCCCGCAGAAACGACTGAGTAGGGTTGGCGCCTCGTAGGGATAAAAAATTTTGGGTAGATCATCAGAAAGGAGGAGGAGGAGGAGACGGTAATGCGCTTTTCAGAAGAATAAATTACGGCGTGCTTAGGAAATGAAAGTAAGAGAGAGAGAGAGAGAGAGAGAGAGAGAGAGAGAGAGAGAGAGAAAGAGAGAGTGATAGAAAGCTAGAGAATGAGAGAGAGAGAAAGAGAAAGAGAGAGAAAGCGAGTGTGTGTGAGAAAGAGAGAAGGATGTGACACGGGAATATATGCAGTTACATCAATAAATATGAATGTCAATGATGAAAAATAATCTCCTATAAAATGCATATGCTTAATTATCAACGTTATTTCACTCTCTCTCTCTCTCTCTCTCTCTCTATATATATATATATATATATATATATATTAGTCATCCACATACAATCCTGATTCGCTGTATCACAGCTCATCAGTGTGGCTAGTGTCATATCCACATGCTTCTGGCTGGGATCGAAACTCGACCGATTTCTTGTCAGTTGGAGTCGGAGTCGCTACTCCCTCCCTATGCCATAGGCGACTTATATATATATATATATATATATATATATATATATGTGTGTGTGTGTGTGTGTGTGTGTCGCCTATGTCATAGGGGGTATATATATTTTTCCACTTCCACTTCTGCTATGAAAGCGTAACTCTTCAGAAATGAATTGAGTTCTTCCGGTGACAGGCATGTGTATCTTCTTCTTCTATGTGCCCTGTCCCTTCAGGACGTAGGCGATCATGGCTCTCCACGTCTCCCTATCCCTTGTGGCTCTTAGTATGTTTGCTCCTGTTGCTCCTGGCAACCCCCGTTCCGTCATCCACCTGATCAGGCCCTGCAAATATGTTATCCGCAGCCTTCCTCTGTCTCTCCTTCCTTCTATCTGACCAGTCAGTATCAGATTCTCCAGGCTCTCCTTCCTCATTGCATGTCCCAGGAACTTCAGTTGTCTCTTCCTGATGCTCAGCATCAATTTCCTTTTTGTTGCCATTCTTTCTAACACCTCGTCGTTGCTTGTATGCTCAGTCCACGATATCCGTGGCATCCTTTTGTAGAACCACATTTCGGCCGCTTCCAGTTTTGTCCTCCTTTTCGATGATATTGTCCAGCATTCACTGCCGTATTGAAGAACTGACATCACGTAGCAGTCTAGCACTCTTTTCTTCGTTTCTATTGATATTTTCCTGTGTGTTAGTATTTTGCTCATCTTCTGGAACGCGTCCTTTGCCATGCCAATTCGCCTTCGGATCTCCGTGTCGCACTTTCCATCTCCTGTTAGAACACTTCCTAGGTACTTAAATTCTTGTACTTGTTTGATTCTGTTATCCCCCACCTGTATTTGGCATTTTGGGTTGTATCTTTTGCTGATGACCATGCACTCAGTTTTCTTAAAGTTTATTTGTAGTCCCTTCTTGTCACTCTCCACTGCTGCTTTCTGTATGAGGTCTTGTAGTTTCCTTTCCGTGTCCGCAATCAGCACTGTATCGTCCGCATACCTTATGTTGTTCAGGTTGTGGCCTCCAATAACAAATCCTGGCGTGTCATATACTGCTTATATACAACACGTTAAAGTTTCCCTTCTCTGATTCCATGCGCCTATGGCTTAGGGTGTAGTGACTCAGACTGACACCAAATCGGTCAAGTTTCGATCCCGGCCAGAAGCAAGTGGATGTGTCTTGTCACACTGATGAGCCCTTGATACAGCGAAACAGGCTTGTATGTGGGTGACTAATATATATATATATATATATATATATATATATATATATATATATATATATCATCTTAAGTCACTTACTCCTCGTTGTTGCAGATTACGCATAAACATGAGATATTAATCAAATGGCTCAAATTATATTGGAAGAGAGCGCCTGGAGATTTTCTGCAGTAGATAGGCAGTTCATTCTATGGTATGCTGGTTGCCTATCAAGGCTATATAACCCTGTCGGTTTTGCTATTTACCCATTTCAAGCTGGTTTTAAATTCAGTTTCCTTATCCTAGACCGGTTGCCACCTAAGGAATGTAAGTTAATGAAAAAATTTACTGTACTTTGAACTCGGCTTTCGGATTCCTCAATTCGAGACGGTATCCACTACTCCACCGTGCCTCCATATATATATATATATATTGATAAAAATAAATTTTTGTGGTATGCTCTAGGTAAAAGAGCAGATTTCTTGTCATAAAGTGTTCGATATCAAGATATAAAGAGAGCGTAAAAAGAATAAACGCAGAGAAGTTTGTCACTTAGCTGAGCAACTTCATTTCAGTTATGCCGACTTCGAAGTTTCCTGAACTCCTCATCGTGATGTCTTCACACTTCAGGGCTTTTACTGCTCTCGAGCACTTTATGACAGAAAACCCGCTTGCTTAAAATATCGTTCTACTATTAAACTACTATAGGATACAAATACTATATCATCAAACAATTAACTGAAACGCAAAAGTAAAATTGCACACCTGCAAAAATGGATCAGAACGACTGAAAACATTTTGGCAAAAATCCAGACCAAAGCAAATTTCACAAGTCGGTGTAAAAATTAAGATTCTGGATTCTGATTGGATAGCAAATAGCAAATTGATCTATGACCCCTGTAAATTTTTCCTAACATCTAGAAAATGGGTATGCATTTTCGAGCCGACCACGTGACTAGATTTCATTTCTTATTCACGTCACTTGACAGGCAAAAGTCACTCCCTTGACCGGCAAACGTCACTCAGATATGAGCATTAAGACAACAAGCTGAAATGTAACAAATTAATTTCAAGATGGCGACCCTATCATGTCTCGTCAACATACATTCGTTTTTCCTCTCCTTCCAATCAACCTTTCTTCGTCTTCACTCGCACACCGTAAAAGAAACAACAACAACAACAATAAGATAGTTCAACTGACTTCTAAATATTAACGTTTATTTTATTGCTTCACCTTCTTTTTCACTCTCTCGCCGGCCATAAAAAAAGGAAAAGAACACAGATTTTATTTTAACCCTTTAATCTTTCTATATACACGCATTCTACTACTATCAACTATAAGCTATGGATAAATTTAACTCCTTATAACTATTTCTCTAGAACATTTAACTACGTACATTTTTCTCTCTGAACAAACTAATTAACTACATACATTTTCTATTTGAGCATTTTACGTCTTACAAATTTGTTATTCTGTTTAGTTAGTAAAATTTTACCTTAACATACAAATATTTTATACATATTTTATTCTTCCACATTCCAACATCCAACATTCAACCTTGTGATATTTTAAATTGTTGGGACTCCGGTTATGTTTGGCACGAGGCCAAATGTGGCAAACTTTGCCGAGGTCCCTACACTACCGAAAAGCAAAAACACCAGTTTTGACACTAAGCATCATTACATGATATTGCGTCAAAGAAAGAAAGAAACAAACCAATCAATAAACAATATTTCAACCGTTGCGGTTGTTCCCAGGTCTACTATGACCCGGGATAGTAGCACCCGTTAGGGTCCAGCTATGGGCAAATGATTAAAACCCGAACAAAACACTATGAAAGTATAAAAATACATTTTTATATATTTACTAGCAGTATAGCCCGGCGTTGCTCGGGTGTAAGGAAAGCTTTAAAACTAATCCATAGTCCTGGAGCTCAGACTCTTTGGACGTTGGCACGAAAGACTAAAAAGCAATAGTTGTTTCCGGTTAAAGCGAAACCGTAGACTGAAAGAAAAATGAATGGATGTAAGTCAAATTTTGATTTCCTCGTATCGATATCAAATAGGTTTTTTCGTCGTAAACTGAATTTTGAAAGCTAAATAAATCCTCTGAGTAAATGGTATGATGGCTGAGATTAAGAACTACAATTAAACCTACTTAGAGCCAAATCCGAGGCAAAAACTAAAATAAAAGGACTGAAAAAGTACAGACATACAGGCAGATTAACAAACACACAAACAAATATCTTGCCTTTTATACATATATATTATCGATTTTCTGCACTATTGTAAGAACTGCAACCTTGAAACTTCTGAATATCGTTTCTTATGTCGTTGTTTATGAGTGTATCAAATTTGATTCAAATCGGACCACTCCTTCTATAACCCGATTTTTTCGATTATCGATTTTCGATATTTATCGGGTGTACCTCGACACAAAACCTAGCTAAGAGGTCCACGGCCGACCTGCTAACAACCGTAACGGAGTACATGCTACAGGCCCTTGATGAGTCTGGCGAGGCTCGCGCGCTTGCTTTGGACATCTCCAAGGCTTTCGACAGGGTTTGGTACTCTGGCCTCCTATGCAAACTACGGGGTTACGGTATTACCGGTCGCCTGCTTGACCTAATCCAATCTTTTTTAAATAACCGCAAAATGAAGGTTGTTTTGAATGGGCGTGCCTCTTCATCCCACAGCACGAATGCTGGTGTCCCACAGGGCTCTATCCTGGGCCCGACGCTCTTTCTTATTTTCATCAACGACCTCCTAGATGAGAGTAGGCATCTACGCAGATGACACTACAATATACTCCCGCACCAGTAAGAAACCTGTCGTGGCGGGCAAACATAATCTCGCTGCTGACATTGAACGGGATCTACACTCTGTGGTGAACTGGGGCAAGAAGTGGCTTGTCAACTTCAATTTGTCTAAGACCAAGCTGTTGTCTGTCAACCATTACAGGCAACCTCTCCTGCCTCCCATAAGCATGGATCAAGCGATTCTCCCGGAGAGCAATACACTACGCCTCCTCGAACTTACCCTGTCCTCAGACCTCAAATGGAACCACTATATTGAATCCATAGCAAAATCTACTGTTAAGAAGGTTGGGTCACTATGTCGATCCAGGATGTTTTTTCCGCCTGAATCCATCCTGCATATATACAAATCAACCATCCGTCCGTGCATGGAGTACTGCTGCCATTTATGGTCAGGCGCCCCTGCCGTTCTCCTCATTGTTCTTGACAGGCTCCAAAGGAGAGTTTGTAATTTGATAGGTACTGATCTGGCGGCTCGACTACAGCCACTTCCCCACCGTCGAAATGTGGCCTCCCTTTTTCTGTTCTATAAATACTTTCATGGCTTCTGCTCGGACGAACTTAAGTCACTGGTGCCTCCTCAACAGGTGTTTACTCGTGCAACCAGACTGGCAACTGGGTCCCACCCATTCACAGTCAGGTTAGCCAAATGCAGACGACAATTCTATTCCTGCAGCTTCTTCTCTCGCACTCCCCGCCTGTGGAACTCGCTCCTATATTTTTGCTTTCCTGACGGCTACAACCTCCAGAAATTTAAATGCAAAGTCAATACTCATCTACTAACCACTGGACTCTAGCTCTCTCCCCACCCCCGTATAACCTTCCCTTTCTCTCCACCTATGTATCTGTCATCGCACCTGCTTTCTCAGCTTTCTATTGCTCCTTTCTAACTAGATTGTAGTCATCACTCTTTTCTAATTAATCTTTTATTTTTACAGTTATGTAGCCCCCTGCACATCAGTGGCATTTCTGCCTTGCTCGGGGTGAAATGATTAACCCCCCCCCCCAAGAAACTCATAGACGCTTATAGTACAACTGTATAAATTTTAAAGAAAATCGGTTCAGCCCTTTCGGAGTCTATAGGTAACGGACTAGCACACAGACACACACACATACACACAGAGAGACAAAGTTCCATTTATAAATAAGTTTAGATAGATATATTTTTATCATCGCTTTTAGTAATTATGCCCATACAAAATATTAACATGAACAAAAGCTGCGCATCATCTACCATGCATTCAATTGTAGAAGCAGAATAACATTTTTATTACTTCAAAATTCCCAACAAAATTAAAGTGCCAATAAAGGCTGATATACCGTTAAACAAATCAACTAACCGACTAATCGACCAACTCTGGATTGCACTTAGCCTTTTCTAATGAATGTCTTGCACTGAGTGCGAGATGTTCTAAATGTGTTAAGATTTTTGCTCCACCGTTCCTTCTGATAAGGTCAGTAGTAATGGTTACATTTGGTTTTGCAGGCGTTAATCATATATGGCTATTTTTGTGGTGGGGTATCTATCTGAATAATTATATATATATATTGATAAGACATTAGATAGTTTGGATTGATAGACAGATTAACTGATATACTTGAACACGAATAAGTTAAAGAAATAAAATAAATTGGCACATAAATTAACATCGACAGATCAATAGATATGAAATCAACGAGTATTAAGAAAGGATGTTAGCAAGATAAAAATGGAGGTATTTTGAGATATAGAAATAAACAGATAAATGGCGGAGGTGGGGGGAGATAAAAAAACGAGATTTGACACCCCTATGAAATTTTTCGACGGGGAAGGTCATTGATCTAATAAGACTTCATATTCTGTAGAATATCAGAAAAATTGCCAACAAAGATATAATAAATACCCTGTCCGGTGATATGTTCATTTTTGTAAGAACTCTCTTCTGTCCTCTCTAAACTCTATAAACTCTGCCTATCTGCTTCCTGTTTTCCTGCACGTTGGAAGTCCTCCTGTGTAGTTCCTATATTTAAGAATTCTGGTGAACCCTCAGACCCCGCCAATTACTGCCCTATTAGTCTCCTTCCGATCTTCGGCAAAGTTTTCGAAGCCATTATCAACGCCGAGGTGATTCAGCATCTCACGGCCCACAGGCTTTCTCTCTGACAAACAGTATGGGTTTCGCTTCACCAGGTCTACTGCTGATATGCTAACGACCATTACCGAGTACATATACCGGGCTCTTGACAAGAAAGGCGAAGCCCGAACCGTTGCCTTGAATATCTCCAAAGCGTTCGACAGGGTCTGGCACGCTGGCCTTTTATGCAAACTGCGGAGCTACGGTATAACTGGACATCTGTTTGACCTCATCCAGTCATTCCTCTCTAACCGCACATTGAAGGTAGTATTAAATGGGCATGCCACCCAAAACTACCATACGAACGCGGGCGTCCCTCAAGGTTCTATCCTATGTCCCACGCTCTTTCTGATCTACATTAATGATCTCCCCGATGCCATTAGATCCCAAGTAGGCATGTACGCCGATGATACCACAATCTACTCTCCCCTCGATCAAAAACCCGGTGTGGGCGACAAGGCGAACCCCGCTGCCGAGCTTGAAAAGGACCTCCAATCCGTAGTGGCCTGGGATAGGAAATGGCTAGTAAATTTCAATGTTTCTAAAACGAAGCTGTTATCAACTAACCACCATAGACAATCACATCTACCTCCCATTAGCATGGAACAGGCTTGCCTCCAGAGAGTAAAACACTAGGCCTCCTTGGCCTTATACTTTCGGCGGACCTCAAATGAAATGACTATATCGAATCCATTGCCAAATCCGCCGCTATGAAAGTCGGCTCTCTGTGCAGGGCCCGGAAGTTTTTCCCGCCTGAATCTATCCTGCACATATAAAAATCTACCATCCGCCCATGTATTGAATACTGCTGCCACATCTGGTCGGGTGCCCCTGCTGCTCTCCTTGGGCTTCTTGACAAAATACAAAGGAGAATCTGTAACGTGGTTGATACTGACTTGGCAGACCGGCTGCAACCACTCTCTCACCTGTGTGATGTGGCTTCTCTGTGCCTTTTCTACAAATACTTTCATGGCTTCTGCTCCGATGAACTTAGATCATTGGTACCGCCTAGGCACGAATTTACACGAGATACTAGATAAGCAACTAGGTCCCACCCTTTTACAGTTAAACAGATAAGATGTAACCGTAAATTCTACTCCAACAGCTTCTTTTCTCGCGCTTCCCGCCTGTGTCAATTTCACATGTCTGCTTTCCCGACAGCTACAATCTCCAGGTGTTTAAATGTAGTGTCAATAGAGACTTCCTATCACACTAACTTTCAATTATTCTCCCAACACTCTCAACATCTACCCAACCCTCAATCTCGGTATCCTTACCCGCCTATCACCCACCTTCTAACATTTCCTCAATTTAACCATCCTTTCTCCACTCTATGTAGCCCCCTGCGCAAGAGTGGCAGTGAAATGCCTTGCTCAGGGTGAAACGCTTATAAAAAATAGTTTGCGTAGACAGAATAAAATTTTTGAGAAAAAAACAGTTCTTCGTGTAACTTGGTTTTAATAAAAAAATATTCAGGTTATTGAAGTTTTTGGCATTAATTTCGTTTTTAGAAAAAACAACGTCGTTAGACTATATAGAAGACAAAACCCATACAGTGCGATGGATAGATTGTCGCATAAATGACACAGAAATGAAAATAATACTCACATCTCATTTCAACAGATATATTTACCAAAATTACACAAAAATAACTGAAAATACTAAAGAGTAAATTTATTGATTAAGATTGCCATTGGTTCTAACCACAGTCTCCAGACGACTTCGGAATCTCCTCCATCTCTTCTGAACGGTCTCCTTGTTTAAGTTGGTGAATAATGTCATAATCCTTACCTTCAATTCATCTTTGCTGTTACAAAAAGTTTTGTTTGTCTCTCACTTAACTGCGCCCCATACATAATAATTGTGGGGTTAGGTGGCTAGATATAAAAAATGTTGTGGTCAATGAAATTTTCTGACAGCCATATTCGGGTTGTCCTACTTGTGTGGCATGGTCTAGAGTCCTGCTACCAAATATAGGGTATTCTAGCAGCGACCCTCTTGACTTAAGGCACTTGAGTTCGACCACCGTGTTAAATTTGAGGCTCTTTGAGAAGGTGAATTCAGGTATAAAGTCACATCACTAGTGACCTTTACAAATATCTTCGTAATCATCATTAGACTCAGCCAACTCTTTCCGAATTCTCTGCACTTTCCTCAGATTGACACGCAAACGCTGATATTTTCGTATTTGAGCTGCCGGTGCGAATGTTAAGCAGTACAGCATATCGTTTCCGAATTTCAAGCAAAGTTATTTGCATCACAGTGCTTTTTTACTCACAGATAGTACTCAACTGATTCAGATATTGAACAGTGGACAAAATCAAAAACAAACAACGCGCATGCGCGAAATTAAAAATATGAAACGGTGACAATTTACCCATCACATCCTACATTTGTGTTATAGAAATACATTGTTCGACTAGACAAAAAGTATTACGTTGGCCAGAAAGTCGAGACTCACTTTGGAAATGGAAAGAAAATAATCAAGTTTCATGGATTAACACCAATGTTTATTCTTCAAAATAAAGTCCATTTTCTCGACTCTTTTCTACCAGCGATCAGCCAGCATCCGAATCTGTAGCAGATACCAGTTTGGTGTTTTTGAAATAGAAAATTGTAAACAAGTTTCTTCCAATTCTCTGGTAGCGATGGAAGTGTGCCATAGTCACTCGGAGCAGCATCTGGACTGAATGGTTAATGGGAAAGAGTCTCGAAAACGGCCAGAACTTCTCTGGCAGTGTTGTCTTGCTCAAACAAAGTCCGACCTCGACTGACCAAATGAGGATTCTCCTTCTTTAGTTTGTCGTACACGCGGTCGAGCTGTTGGAATTAGAGTTTAGCGTTGATGGTGTCACCTTATGCAAGAAACTCGAAATACGGTACTCCTTGGAAATTCCACCAGACAGAGATTAAGATTTGCTGTTTTGTTCCTGCTTCGTAAGTGAGTCAGGATATTCCGCCTCGTTTAATATATTGAAACAATTTTTTTAATCGTTTCACCCCAAGCAAGGCGGTGCCGCCACTGATGCGTAGTGGGCTACATAAGAGAGTACAAGTTTAGGCAGGAAGAGAGTGAAGAAAAAGACGAACCTGTTACAGGTGGTGTCAGAGAAAGGGCAAGAGAAGGATGGGAATACAGGTGTGAAGACAGTTGCGAAGGTAGAGAGGGTCAGTCAATAATAAATCTTTGTTAATCGCCAAAACTCTCAAAGATTTTTTCAATCTGCAAAAAAAATTAAATCTATTTGAAAACGAAGTAAAGGAATTTTTAAAAAAAAATGTAAGCTTCTATATGTATGAGAAGTTCTTATACCGAAAAATTCAGCTTATTTATTGAATGACCCTCGTAGAAGTCCTTATACCGAAAAATTCACCTATTTATTGAATGACACTCGTAGAAGTCCCTATACCGAAAAATTCGCCTTATTTATTGAATGACCTTCGTAGAAGTTCTTATACCGAAAAATTCACCTTATTTATTGAATGACCCTCGTAGAAGTCCTTATACCGAAAAATTCACCTTATCTATTGAATGACCCTCGAAGAGGTTCTTATACCGAAAAATTCACCTTATTTATTTATTGACCCTCGCAGAAGTCTTATACCGAAATATTCACCTTATTTATTGAATGACCCTCGTATATTTTTTTCTTAGAGCAATTTTCAGGTTTTCCAAGTCCACTGATATTTGTCGTTTTAGTATTTTTTAATTGATTCAAAAACAATTTCACCCCAAGCAAGGTAGTAATGCCACTAGTACGTGAAAGTGAGAGAGAAGGCTAAGAATAGGAAGTGTTGAAGGGAAGGACAAAAAGATAAACCGGATTCAAGCAGACAGAAGACGATTGACGTTACATTTAAACTTTTGAAGGTTGTAGTTATCAGGGAAACAAGTGAACAGAAGGGAGTTCCACAGAGGGTAAGTACAAGAAAAATAACTATTTGAGTGGAAGTGGCAATTGCATTTACCTATTTCAATAATGAAAGAGCTGGATCTAGATACCAATCTAGTAGAAAGCTTAAAGTCATTTTTTTATGAAAATGGCTTTTCAAGTCCAATAGCTGTTTTCAACAGTAAAATTAGTTACTCATCTAGTTTAGATTCGTGAGGTTGAGTTGCAAAAGTGGAAAGCTCATTAGAAGAATTACCATAGAAATATTCAAAGAAAAGACACGGAGAAGCATGTTTTATTGCTGTGGGGAAGTGAGTGAAGCTCTGATGCCAGGTCGGGACTGATAACAAAGCAGGCTCTTGGAATTTTGACAAGAATCGTCTCTATTATAATAAAGTTATATATATATATATATATATATATATATATATATATACATAATGACATATATATATATATATATATATATATATATATATTAATACAGACCTCAAAAAAAAAGCTCAGACCTGATAAAAAAAATCAACAATTATTGTGATTTCTTGTCGTCTTTCCATGACAACACTATGAAGCTAATCAGATCATACGAACGGATCTTACACAAAATAAATAGACAGAACTTGTCTATATTATTCAATGAAACCTGTATTAATGAAAAATACTGCCAAAATACACACACAATATATATATATATACCTCTTCTGTCATGATCATCGAGAGAGAATGAGGGAGAGAGAGAGAGAGAGAATTAAGAGTAATAACGAGTTTGTGTCCGCTCAGTCCATTAGAGAGACAATAGCGAGACAACAGCGGCCTAGTTTATTCTCTTTACTACCAGTTATTAAACATTACTACCAGCCATGAACGCTCTTGCCGCGTGTTTACTCTTTTTATTTTATTTTTTGCAATATTTATGTCGTCAAGTAGGGCAGAATATATATATATATATATATATATATATATAACCTCCCTATTATAATAATGACCGTTGCGTATTTGCATACATACGTACATCTATCTATCTATCTATCTATCTATCTATCTATCTATCTATCTATCTATCTATCTATCTATCTAAAATTAAAATTTATATATAAACAAATATATTTATATATATATAAATAAAATTTATATATAAACAAATATTATTATATTATGCTCTACAATATTTATTGTATTGAGCACTTTTTTAAAAAAGTAAATGTCGGAGAACTCGGAATTGTAAAACAGTTGGTTCTCTTTAACTATATATATATATATATATATATATATATATATATATATATATTGTCATGCACAGGGGTTCGAATTATTTTTTCCTTATGTCTTAATGTAAGATGCTCAATAGTTTGTACAACAATATATACGTTGCCATCATTTTAGACGGCAAAATATTTTACCGTCATTTTTGACGGCACGGGCCCACTTGTCTCTAAATGCATAGCAACAGCCCCTGAGCAGATGTGAAAGCAATATTCAATGCATGGACAAATGGAAGGAATATAATTGCGTAGAAAAAATTGTTTAGGACGATATATTATACCAACATTTCTAGCAGAATACATATGTGCGTGAAAATCGTTAGTCAGAGAAGTCGCGATGAGACACTTTCCCGAAGGTTAGTATTATCCATATTGATTTAAAGCAAAGAAGGTTCTTGCAGACTATTAAATAAAAACAATTTCGCTTTGGTGGTGTTAAAATTAACAAGCCATGTTTTGGCCCCGTTAACTTTTACCAATTTTGCCTTATCAAACGTACGTTTCAGACTTACAATTAAGACCTAAGTACATAGCTTGGATACCGACTCAAAAACTGATGACATCAGTTTATATAACAATGATCACACTTTTAAGCACGCAAAACTGTTCAGATAGTGTTGCTATTCTAAATTGATTTGAATAACTGAACATTTATATATATATATATATATATATATATATATAGGAAAAACTACTAAAAAGTTGTAAGTTAAAATGTACTGTTTTGACAGTTTATTTATTTCTATTATTATATATATATATGTGATATTTCAGACCGGACTCGGCCTTTCATCAGAAAAAAATGATTTTAAAATTTAAACTAGAAGCGTCCGTTGCGAGAAGCGTTCGTCGCGTGATGTCGACAGCAACAGAGTTTGAATATTTTTAAACGTAAATCTAACTGTAATAATATTTTTGAATGTTGTCTTAAAGAAAAATGTTTAACTATTGAAATATTTATAAATATAAATATAAATATTTATATATATATATATATAAACCTCTTCAAATGAATTTTATATACAATTGATGTGAAGAGGTTTTTCACTTAATTGAGTAGTTTTACTTTAGTTATGCCGATTTCGAAGCTTCGTAAAGGCACCATTGTAATGTCTTAACGCTTTCGTTTATTCTGCATTCGTTATAATGTATTTCCTTATAATGCCTTCACGAAACTTTGAAATTGACATGACTGAAACAGCACTGCCCAATTAGGTGAAAAAATCATTCCATATTAATTCTATTAAATCTCTATGTTGCACTTTATGACAAAAAATCTGCTCATCAAAAATGTCTCTTTAAACTTTTTTTTTAATCATTTCACCCCAAGCAAGGCATTCCACTGCCACTATTGCGCTTGGGGCTACATAGGGGGAGGTAAATAGGAAGAGTGGTTAGATATAGGAAATGTCAGAAGGGGGTGATAGATAGTTGGGTGGGTGGGAAGAGTGTTTGAAAGAATGGAAGTTAGTTTGTTAGGAGGTGTCTATTGACCTTACATTTAAACTCCTGGAGATTGTAGCCGTCGGGGAAGCAGTCATGTGGAAGAGAATTCCACAGTCGGGAAGTGCGAGAAAAGAAACTGTTAGAGTAGAAGTTGCGGTTGCATTTTATCGGTTTCACTGTAAAAGGGTGGGATCTAGTTGCTAATCTAGTATCTCGTGCAAATTCGAACCTAGGGGGCACCAGTGAAACTACTGTAAAAACGGACATTTTGGCACTAAGCATCATTAAAGTCCATTAATATATATTTATATACATATATATTGAGTAATAAAAATAATGCAACTAAATAAAGACATGAAAATTACAAGAATTTGATGTATTTTTCAGTCTAACAGAACTTCTGCTAAAAAGCGCTCAGCGCATAACACGATCTATAATATTGAATTAATTAACCTCGTGCAAGTAACTTATCTAATTGTATATAGTATAATAATTAAATAAGTCTTCAATTTCTAATTTTTTATTTATATATTCCATTTTTAAACGGGTTATTTCGCTACCCAGGTTTTTATCATGAGTGGTGTCTTCAGGCGATGGTAGAATAAGTTACAAATAGGAAACGTTTATAAATTTAACAATTTAAAATGTTGCTTTTTTAAACACACGCACACACATATATGTATGTATGTATGTATGTATGTAAATGTTTTGTTGAATTATTTTTAACTTTTTCAGTTTTCTGAATTAGTTGTTTTAACCAAACGAGCACCACACTCTCTCATAGGTTGACTTGTCATTTGTCAGCAGTCGGTGCAATTTGTGCGCACATTGATGAACATATAACAGACAAGCGAAAGAATATTTAACATAAGATAAAATTTATTAAATGGCACCTAAAATGTAAAAAGGACACGATGCAAAGAAAGACTCAAAATTCTGGTAGGTGTATAAAATACAGGAAAGGTATACAACTTTAAAAGAGGTTGTCTTTCGGCATAGGGAAACATTAGGGAATGTAAGACCTTCATGAAAAATTTCTAATTCCATCTCACTTGAGAAGACATATAACTGTTTTTTTTACCATTGATATACAGAAGCACATACATGGTAAATATGTACATAAATGGTGCAATGAACATACTATTGTCTATATTACACAAAATTTATACACTTATAACATTGCAACTTATATCTATATCTGTATATATCTATATCTATATCTATATCTATATATATATATATGTGTGTGTGTGTGTGTGTGTGTGTGTGTGTGTGTTTTACGGAAATTAACGAAGATTAACAAAACTGGTTATAAACGACCGACAATTTGAAATGATTTGTTTGAACATTATTTTTTTTGGATTGATACTCGTAGTTAAGTAGATAGAATCTAACAGTATTATATAATTATTTCTACCGGCCTGATTATTTACGATAAATTTTTGCCGATTGACACACATTTTCGTAACAAAAATTTATCGTAAATAATCAGGCCGGTAGAAATAATTATATAATACTGTTTGATTATAAACAAAATATCTACTTAAATGCAAGCATCGATCAAAAATAATGTTCAAACAAATCATTTCATATATATATTGATATATCCCGAAAAGGAATACAGTATAAAATGATCAGTTGAAGAATGGAACCCCACACCAGGAATAAGAAATACAGATTTATTGTACGAAGGTACAAGTAACAATAATACACAAATAGGCAAGCAACGGGTTGGAGCGGAATCGACTATCGAATAGTGAATGCCTTCGCCTAAGACTTTTCTTTCTTTGTACCTCTTGTTACCGTCTTTTAAAAGTAGAGCATTCTATTCTCGAGGGATGGCAGGATGTTCCACTATAACACACACACACACACACACACACACATATATATATATATATATATATATATATATATATATATATATATATATATATATATATATATTGTGTGTGTATTTTGGCAGCATTTTTTCATTAATACAGGTTTCATTGAATAATATAGACAAGTTCTGTCTATTTTGTGTAAGATCTGATTAGCTTGATAGTATTGTCATGGAAAGACGACAAGAAATCGCAATAATTGTTGATTTTTGTATCAGGTCTGAGCTTTCGGCTTACATAAGCCATTATCAAAGGATGAACATTTAATGTTCAGTGAACATAGAACATTTAAATTATTATTAACAGAGTGGAGTTATACAGAGAAAATTAGACAGGTCCATTTTTGTGTCGCACATGGCTGTAGGCCGAGAAGGAATGGTGGTAGTGGGTTTTTGGTCAATTGAGTGTATAGTGGCATGAGGGATTGGTCTGGGAACTGCTGCTACTATGGTGTAGGGGGTAAGTATAATAACTATGACCTCTCCCATCGATTATAGGCATTGAAGTATATTAGTAGAAGTGTCGAAATTTATTTTATTTAGGCTAGGTTTAAACTGTTTGATGTAGATAGCTTCTAGAATTTTAAGTTTTCGTTTATTATTTTCTTGTCTAAGTATATGCGTATTTTCAACAAGTGTTTTCCTAAGAAGTGTGTGTTGACAGCCGTGGTGTTTTTAATGTCGGAATATGTTAGAATTTTCATTTAAGTGCAATGTAAGTCTCCGCGAAAGCGAGTTAGTAGTATGTCCAATGTAGGTATAATTTAATTTGTTAGAGATACATTCTCGAAAGGGGCATATATATATATATATATATATATATATATATATATATATATTCAACTTTTACATTAGAACATGTAAGTAACCAATACGAAACTGTATATTTTGTTTCGACATTGAAAAACAATGTCTCATTGGGGAGTTAACAATAATGTTAAACGCTTTTGTTTTAAAATTTATTTTATGAAGCATCACTTTGTTTTGCGATTTTGGAAGATTTTCCGTACAAGGTGAAAGGTTTAATATAGAAAGAAGAAAAGAAGAAGAAAAAGAAAAGAAAATAATAAATTAAGAAGGTAAAGAAAGACGAAAGAAAATAAAGTCAAAGAGAAAGAAGAAAGCAAAAGTAATTGACCCTAGAGAGCATCAGTCAGTTAAGTGCCATACGTGATACACGCTTGGGAGATCATGTCTCCAAAGAGACATGACTGACTGGGCAGAAGATAATCCCGCAGTAGGTTGCCATTGCTTTCTGCGGTAGACTGGTTGCCGACCAAGGCTATAGAATCCAATCTGTCCTGTTATTTAACCCATAACTGGAAAGAATAGACGGCTAATACCTTTCCCAAGGGTATTTGTGCGTAAGTGAAGGCAATGAATTCAGATTTAGAAATAATAAAAATAAGATTTATTTTATCTTTATTCGACATCTTAATTCGGCATAATCTGTTTTCATATAAGAAAGCGATCTCAGTAAGTTTGTATACGTTTATTTTGAGCACAATCCTTATTTTCTTTTAAAATCGCCATTCTTGATAACCATTCACAAAAAGTCACTCTTAAAAAAAGCGAAAAAGAGAAGCATAAAAAAAATTACACAGAGACAATGGAAGTGGAAAGTAATAAAAAAGAAAAGAAAAGAAAAAAAAAAACAAATGAGAAGATGTTGAATAGGATTTAAGCCAAGGAAATAATGCTAAAGAGTAGAATTCCAATTTGAATGGAAATGAGGTGCTAACAAATATTAACACTAAGTTACAATTTTGCATTTCTAATTTTATGGCATTTTTAAACGAAATCACAAACACAAATGAAACAAATTTATTCCTAGAACGTAAAATAAAATATATGTTAAAAAGCTATATAAAAAAAACATATATTAAACCGACTTAATATTATAAATTGAAATAAAATAAATTTTTAAAGTATATATATAATATTTAATTACTTAGTTTTTGGTCATATTTAAATTATGACCAATACACAGTTGTATTCATCATTTATCCATCACACCCATATGGTGTATAGGGCAGCAACTTTTTGTTGCAGTTTCTGTAACAAACTGTTTTTTACGGGGCAGGGTTGTTAGCTCTGCACCCAACCCCCAACCCCCAAACCTTGAGGACCGGTGGACCGTTCTTGGTCCTTACGTTTATAGCACCTGGTATTCCCAAATTCCCAGATTTAAGTACTGACCAGGCTCGATGTTGCTTAACTTCGGTGATCAGACGGGAACCGGTGTATTCAACACGATATAGCCGTAGACACACAGTTGTATTAAAAAGTATTTAATACAGTTACGTTGTAGAACTTTTGAATATTTTTCATTTTTGTAAACGAGTTATTACGCAACCCAGGTTTCTATAATGGAGTGTCTTCAGGCGACTTACAATAAATGATCATTTATCGTAAATCGCCTGAAGACCTCAGATGGTAGAAACCTGGATTGAGTAATAACTCGGTTACTAATGAAATACACACACACACACACACACACACACACACACACACACACACATACACACACACACACACACACATATATATATATATATATATATAGATAGATAGATAGATAGAGAGAGAGAGAGAGAGAGAGAGATTCGTTTTCGACCACTCTCGTCTGTGCCAGGGTAACTAGCAAATCCCTCTTACAGACGACCCCTCAACCCAAAGTAAATTGTGATTTATATTGCATCTATTCTCAGCCAACCGCATAATCAGGTGTGAGCAATATTTTGAACAAGGCCAATATGCTGAAACGGTGCTTTTCGATAACTTGTGACTTATATATATATATATATATATATATATATATATATATATATATATATGTGTGTGTGTGTGTGTGTGTGTGTGTGTGTGTGCGTGCGCGCACGTGCGTTTACTAAATATAAGGATGTCTGAGATGAAAATATCTGGCTTTCCTGGACAAAATAAATGACCATTGAAAGTTTTTGAGATTTATTCTAGAAAAATAATAGGAAAAGATACAGCAAATAAATTAAAGAAATAAAAAAGGAAGAAAAATGAAAAGAAAAAATAAATAAGTAAAATAAAAGAAAAAAAAGTACAAAGAAGAAAAAACGCAAGAAACACGAAAGAGAGAAGAAAGAAAAGCAACAAAGAGATAAAAATAGGGCGAATTATGAAAAAAACATAGATAGATAGATTATATAAGGGTCAGATAGATAGATAGATAGATAGATAGATAGATAGATAACAGACGGAGATAGATAGATAGATTATATAAGGGTCAGATAGATAGATAGATAGATAGATAGATAGATAGATAGATAGATAGATAAGGATCAGATAGATACATTAAATATTAAGAATGAAAAGAAATCGAAATTGAAGAAAAGAATGAAAATGAATATTTTAAATTGGAAGGAAGGAATGAATAAACAGATGAATGAATGAAGGAAGGAAGGAAAAATGATGATTGCAGATAAAAAAGCACAGGAAATTGACACTGTCGGAAGAGTGGCGGGTGCAGGGAAGGAAATAAGGAAGAGTTTCAGGATACATTAATTCGCCCACGTGTCTGACTGATATTTTCTGAAAGCGAGGCCAAGGAAACCAGTGCGCATGTCACACTTCAGTTCATTTTTCTTTCCTTCAAAAGATTTCTCTTCTTTTTTTCTGCCACTCATTAACCAGCCGTAGAGGAATGATAATAGCTTGGTCTCCCAATCTCTGCTAGTTCTCGCTATTTACAAATTATCTCAAGAATAGTTTAAAAGATTTCAAGAAGCCACGAAAGAAGCGTATATTTATATTCACCTATAGTAATTAATAGTGCCTTAGTCTACTTGCAAGTATTTGTCACCTATTTATTTTAACTTTTCTTCCACTTTTCGAAAGATGTTACACAATGGGTCCCTGTTTGAACTCCCACGTAGTCAAATGGGTTGTAAAGGATTTTATCTGCGCCTGAAGCACTGGAATCTTCTGTCAATCGACAGTAAAATCGACATGCGACAGCTTGATAGAGACTAACCATTCAGTGGTAGAACAAAATAGATAAATGATAAATCTCAAGATAAGGAGGGACGGCTGACAAACCGGGTGTTAAGAGAGAGAGAGAGAGAGAGTTATAGTAAGAAACATGCAGCGTCGTAGGCAGTCGGGGGTTTAGCTGGCCGAAAGGACGGGCAGGTCCATTGTCGCGAAAGAAGACAGAACTAGCAGCGAAGATGGTCAAAGTGAATAAAGAGCTCAGTATCAAAACGAGAGAGAGTGAGAAAGAGAGAGAGAAAGAGAGAGAGAGGGAGAGAGAGAGAGTTATAGTAAGAAAGATGCAGAGCTGGAGGCAGTCGGAGGTCTAGCTGGCCGAAGGGACGAGCTGGTCCTTTGTCGTGAAAGAAGACAGAATTAGAAGCGAAGATGGTTCAAGTGATAAAATAGGATTAGCGTTTTCTTCTTTTCATGCTGTGGTAATATCAATACTTCCCGTTCATCTGTTGTATGTACACCAGGCTTTTCAGGGATATTTTTTCATTCAAACGGAAGCGGGAATCAAAGCATTGAAACAGCCTTTTCGGTGGTTGCGGTTGTATATCCTCACAACCAGTAGAACTTTTTTGGGGCTCCCATCTATAATATCGATTTTTTGAAAAAATTGTATGGCTTCAACTACAGATAAAATGTAATGCTGTTCATTTTGTTATGAAATATATTGACTGTAATTCTACTATAGAATGTAATGCTGGTCATTTTGATTTAAAAATGTATTGCTGGTAATTTTACTCTAAATATCGTCCACTGACAGCACTAGGGTTGAGTACAGAATTGTTTTTGACTGTGTTGTGTGGGGTGGGATTGTCAATAGATTTCTGGCCAACCATTGGTTGGTTAAAAGAAATGATTAATGCAAAAATACAAAACAAAACAAAAAACAACAAAAAGGCGAACCCTTTACATTTGATTCTTTTTTTATTTTTTTATTTTATTGATGCATTTATGAAAAACTTTCTCAAGAAAATAATTTAAGGAAAACAACAGATTTTTATGATAATTGATAATTAATTTATCAATCATTTCTTCAGTGAGACAGAAGCGATCTTTTGTAGCAGCGTCCTCTTCACCATTCTAAAAAGGGGCATATTGTAATTTTGATTAACCATCAATTGTAAGAAGTCACAATGTACGATCTTCAGTTAAGAATTGGGTGCGTTAAACCAAGAAAGAACATTAATTTAAATATCTGGGAAGTGCTTTTAACAGACAACGGAAATTTTAACAGAAATCTGATGGCGCATTGGGAAATAGCGAAATATGCTTTTCAAAAGCTAAAAAAAGTATTAAGAAAGAAAAATTTTGAAAGAAACAAAGAAAAGTGTACTGATCTTCAGTGTGATATAAATCCTCTTATATTGCAGTGAATAGCATACAATTGCCACACAGATAAAGAGATTTGAGACAACAGGAATGTGGTTCTATAGAAAAATGCTGAGCATACCATTGTTGAAGCATGTGAGAAACGAGAAATGTTTTAGGAAAAATGGAAACAAACAAACAAAACAAAAAAACAAAAAACAAAAAACTCTTGTGCTTAGTATTAGAGAGAGAAAGTTGAAATCTCTATGATGCATAATGAGGAAAAACGACTTAGAGAATTTGACATTCACTTGACATATTGAAGACAAGAGGGCCAAAGAAAACATAGAGTATTTTATCTAACAATATTATGCAAATAGATGAAAGAACAGGGACTAGGAAAGATTGTAAAAAGCCAAATATTGTCAAGAGCTAATAGAATACAAAATTATGAAGAGCTCAGCCAAATTTCTTAAGAGACATTTCATAAAAAAGAACACAAATATTGCTTTTTAGCATGTATGTCAGGCGAAGAACATTTCAGCAAACCAAGATAAGTACATAAATATTGATATTCTTTTCTCGCAGAAAGAAAGGAATTCTAACGAGCAAGCTCAGCAATGTTTAAATAAGCAATAGACATTTTCTTTTGTTGTTCGACAATGCATCTCATTATTAATAATAAGGCTTCAAGATTACGGAGGGGAATACAAAACGAACGATCTCAAGTAACAAGTTATGTATGCATGTTCAAGTGATAATCTCTCCGGGGGATTATCATCTTTGAAGTTCGTAAGTTAAAGAGCGAAACTTTGTCGACCAGGTTCAACACTTAGATGATCTGTTGGTCGTAATTACATAGTAAACTGCTGGTACGAGACAGTGGAATAGGAAAAGATTGCTGACTCCGATAATTGGTGATTCTTGAATGTAAATACACGCTGTGGATCAAGACACTGAACTTTCTCAGTTCCACCTTGAAATATTACATTTGTTTAAGCTTAAGCAATAATTGATCCCACATTTATCCAGACAAATGGAATAATTATCAGATGAAGCTATAATAGTAAAAAAATTATAAGAGCAAAAAAGAAAAAGGAAAAGAAAACAAATTAATGACCAGATGAAAAAATGGCAGTGAAATCGAGAAATAAAATGGAGGCAAAAATGAATAAAGAAAGAAAATAAAGAGAAAATAGAAACAAAGAAACAACGTTGAGAAAGAAGAATTTATTAATTTGTTACATATTCGTTCGTTTTCCCGGATGTTCTGCAAATGATCACAAAGAATAACCTTTCTTAGCAGTTTTTACTTCTTAGTAACTCTGTTCATCACCAGAATCTGTTCTTTAACGTCATTGAAATTTTCTTTTATAATCATATCGCCGCAAGCAAGGCATTTTACTGCCACTGTTTTGCAAGGGGTTACACAAGAGGAAAGTTATGAGAAAGAGTGACAGGTTATATATGGGGTGTCAGGAAGTGGATAAGAGAAACATGACTGTGGCCATAAAGTGGGTGATCAATTTATTTATTGATTGTAATGTAGAATTGATCCCCCATTTATATCCACATCATATTTTTTTTGTAATCATATCGCCGCAAGCAAGGCATTTTACTGCCACTGTTTTGCAGGGGGTTACATAGGAGGAATGTTATGAGAAAGAGTGACAGGTTATAGGGGGTGTCCGGAAGTGGGTAAGAGAATACTGATGAGAGTGGAGAAAAGAGCATTAGAGAGAGGATGCAGGTTAGTGAAAAAGGAGATGACTATTGACTTTACATTTAAATTCTTCGAGATTGTCGCTGTCGGGGAAGCAAGTAAATGGAAAGGAATTCCATAGGCGGGAAGTGCGAGAAAAGAAGCTGATAGAGTAGAATTTACGTTTACAATTTATTTATTTCACAGTAAAAGGGTGGGACCTAGTTACTAATCTTGTGGTTCGAGTAAATTTATATATAGATGCACCAGTGAGCATCGGAGCAGAAGCTATGAAAGTATTTGTAAGAAAAGACAAAGGGAAGCCACATTGCGCCGGTGAGAAAATGACTGTATCTGAGCTGCCAAGTCGGGATCGATCACATTACAGATTCTCCGTTGGATTTTGTCAAGGACACCTAGGTGAATAGCAGGAGCACCCGACCAGATATGGTAGCAGTATTCAATGCACGGGCGAATTATATATGTGCAAAGATTTTACTTCAGATTAGACACCCCTTTGAGATCGAATGTCAGCTTGAGAAGAATGAACACATTCGACATCTTGTTGTTTTTAATTTAAAGTCACAAAGCTGCCAAAGATGCCCAAGACGTTTGTTCTGCGTACGGAAATGAAATGCTTCAAAACATCCGAACAGCCAATGTGCAAGATAGACTCTGACGAGGAAAACTTTCTGGCTAGACACTGTGAGCCAACGTTTTCAGCTCTAATTGCAGTTATTGATTCGTTGTAGTCGCTCCACGTCAGGTGGGTTGAAAAAGTGATACCAAGGAGGCGCAGTGTGTTACTCTTCAGGAGACTAGCATCAGCCATGCTGATGGTGGACAGCAAAGTGTCTCTATGGTGGTTAAAGCCTGGTCAGTACTTACGTGGGTGACCACTTGGGAATACCAGGTGCTGTTAGCGTTCACGGATGTGCGTTGTGGTGCGGTGGATGTCGGCTTGGAGGGGGAAATCGGTGAGCCGAGTTCCAATTTCAGTCGAGCACACTGCACTCACTTGCGCACTAGTACCCTTGGGAAAGGTATTAATCCGTCCGTTCCCTCCAGTTATGGGTTAAATAACGGGGTAGGACTTGGGACCCTGCCCTTAAACAAATTCCAATGAGACTTGCTCCGTCAGGGAGGAAGCCCGCTCAACCCGACTAGGGTGAATGCGGCATACATACATACATACATATGGTGGTTAAAGCGCGCGCGCGCGCACACACACACACACACACACACACACACATATATATATATATATATATATATACTACTGGTCATAATTATTAGGCCACCCCAGTGTTTTAAAAAATCATGTATTTCATACTATTTTTTGGTATTTATTGTGAAGTAAATAATTGTAAATGAAAATAGAATAGTTCTTTTGTTAATACTGCGCAATAACATGTGAATCAAATGAATTTATAAATATTTAATAATTACCTATATTGCAATTTCATCAATGAATGAATGGAGAAAATTTAGGTTGATTCGGATGAGTTCATCTTTTATTCTTTGCCTTGTAACATTTTGCAAAGTAATAATCACAAAAGAACCACTCTATTTCCATTTAGAATTATCCACTTAAAAAAAAATGCGGTGGCCTAATAATTATGGCCGGTAGTGCATATATATATATATATGAATTGTTTGAACCTTTTTTTATCGATACTTGTATTTAAGTAGATATACTGTTTTTTTTTTTAATTAAACAGTATTATATATTTATATCTACCGGCCTGATTATTTACGATAAATTGTTATTACGAAAATGTGCGCTATTCGGCAAGATTCGAACCTGCGCCCCCTATTTACATAGGGGGAAACTACCATTTGCTCGGGCAACGTATTAGACCTCTCGACCACGTATAGTCTCCAGTCTAAACGAGGTTTTTATCAAGCCTATATAACATATAGAAAATTATGTATGATATGCTAATTAATATTAAAAGTATCAGATTGTTATTCTTTCGTTTTTTCTGATATTTCTCTGGTCATCCTATAAAACTCTTGTCTAGAGTTATTGAAATTTTATTTCAGATTAGACACCCTTTTTAGATGGGAATGCCAAGTTGATAAGAGTGAACAGGTTCGACATTTTCTGTTTGCTTTTAATCAAAGTTACAATGTTGTCAAAGCTACTGAGAACATGACTTCATCGTTGACAGATAGATATATTATTAAAGGCTTAATTGATTAAGTTTCGCGGACCCACCACACATCGGGGACAGATAAATATTTTAACAAATATTATTTTTATATTCTTCATAAAAAACGTGAATCGCAGTCTTCAAACAAATTTCAAATTCAAAATTTGTAATTTGGTAAATCCGTGAAAAACATTGACTTAGATGATGGCAAGCTAAAATGTTAACGCCACTCGTCATCTTCATTCAGTGGAGAATGTTCAGAAATACGGCACATGGTTGTGACACGTATTGACAGAAAGAAACAAACCCTAGTAGTCTTCCATTGCCACCAGTTTACGAGCTTTATACCAGACTACTAGCGGATACAAAGGATGATTCGTTTACCGTATCATTACTGTCGACGAAAAATGGTGAAAATGAAAAGAATGGGTAAGTCCCGTCAAGCAAATAACGCCCCAAACCAGTGCTGCATCTGCCCAAACAAATGATCTGAATTTGTTGAGATTCAAATGACTAAATTAATATGAAATGCTTCGAAACAATTAAATGGTCAATGCTAAGCAATGCATTGACCTGACTGGCGATATAATGTTATTCATCAACATGATAATACTCACCCCCTGCCACGTCAATGACATAACCAAACATGCAATTAAAGAACTCATTTGGGAAGTTCTGTCACAGCCACCGTATTCTTCTGATTTCACCCTTTCATAATACTTTTTCGGTCGCTTACTTACAAATGCGCGTTGTGGTGCAGTGGATATCTACTCTGAACGAGAAATCGGGGAGCCGAGTTCGAATTCCAGTTGAATTCCTTGCATTCACTTACGCGCAAATACCCTTGGAAAGGTATTAATCCGTCTTTTCCCTCCAGTTATGGGTTAAATAATAGGACAGATTGGATTCTATAGTCTTGTTCGACGACCAGTCTACTGCAGAAAGCAATGGCAACCTACTGCGGGATAATCTTCTGATCAGTCAGTCATGTATCGTTCGAGACATGATCGCCCAAAGCGTGTATCACGTGTGGCACCTAACTGACTGACTTAAAATTTGAAGAGTGTTTCGTTCAACAACGATGTGGAGCTAAAAACATGGCTCGTAGACTTCTTCGAGTCAAAAGATAGCGAATTAAATATTAAATATATAATGAGGATCGAAAATTTAGATGACAGACGGCCATCAAAAATGAATAAGATCACTTTATTAATTTATCAGAACTATCAATGAATAGCACATTTTAAAATAAATGAAAAAACAAGAAAAACAAAAAAACAAAACAAAAAAAACAAACAAACAAACGAGTTTATGTAACAACTTAATATTTACTAATATTTGGTTAGTTTAGCGTAAGGCTAAAAGTGTAATTTAATCATCACTGAGTATATATACCAGCCTCTTCACAAGAATGGCGAAGCTCGAATCGTTGCCCTGGATATTTCCAGAGCGTTTGACATGAGTCTGGCATGCTGGCCTTCTACGCAATGAAGGTAGTATTAAACGGACATGCCTCCCAAAACTACCATACGAACGCGAGTGTCCCTCAAAGCTCTATTCTAGGTCCTACGCTTTTTCTGATCTACATTACTAACTCTTCTTTCTCATCACTTTCCCCTATGTAACCCCCTGCGCAACAGTGGCAGTAGAATGCCTTGTTTGGGGTAAGATGAATAAAAAAAAAATCGCCACAAATTTACCGTCTCTTTTATCTCTATTTGGTACTTATCTGTCAATCAACGTGAGAACATTCTAGTCGCAGCGGGTGAACCACATGTTTACACGTCGAAGTTAGTAAATAATATCTAGTTAAGGCGTAGATCTGCATCTGGTGGTTAGGAGGACATCTTCTAGATCAACTTGTCGATAAAACAACAGGTAAACGCTGTGTGCAAATTCAATTTTAATAACATTTACACCGCACAACCCTCGTTCTGCCATCCAATCAAGTAGGTTACATGCTGTTTTCCCCTGTCTCTCCTTTCCTCTATCTGGCCTGTTAGTATCAGGTTCTCCAAGCACTCCGTCTTCATTGCATGTTCCAGAAAATTCAGCTATCTCTTTCTGATGGTAAGTATTAATTTTCTTTTCGTTTCCAATTGAAGTTTGATTGTATTATGTCACGGTTAACGAGCCAGTATCGCAAATCATTATGATTGAGTATCGAAGTGAATACTCAATTATAATGATTTGAGATACTAGCTCGTTAACCATGACACAGTGCAATCCAAAATAAAAATAAAAATATTTAGGTGAAGATCCGGTTATTGTTTGTGTACTCAGTTGCTTGTTTTCGAAAAAGAAGGATGCATATACGTAATATAAAGACAGAAAATAATAAATGATAAATATCTAAGTTGAATAAAAGGAAGAATAGAATATCAATATAACATTACGAAAGAATCAAGAGAGAAAATAAGGGAGCATATTAATGATAAACGTCCAAGTTGAATAAAAGGAAGAATAGAATATCAATATAACATTACGAAAGAATCAAGAGAGAAAATAAGGGAGCATATTAATGATAAACGTCCAAGTTGAATAAAAGGAAGAATAGAATATCAATATAACATTACGAAAGAATCAAGAGAGAAAATAAGGGAGCATATTAATGATAAACGTCTAAGTTGAATAAAAGGAAGAATAGAATATCAATATAACATTACGAAAGAATCAAGAGAGAAAATAAGGGAGCATATTAATGATAAACGTCCAAGTTGAATAAAAGGAAGAATAGAATATCAATATAACATTACGAAAGAATCAAGAGAGAAAATAAGGGAGCATATTAATGATAAACGTCTAAGTTGAATAAAAGGAAGAATAGAATATCAATATAACATTACGAAAGAATCAAGAGAGAAAATAAGGGAGCATATTAATGATAAACGTCTAAGTTGAATAAAAGGAAGAATAGAATATCAATAAAACATTACGAAAGAATCAAGAGAGAAAATAAGGGAGCATATTAATGATAAACGTCCAAGTTGAATAAAAGGAAGAATAGAATATCGTATATAACATTACGAAAGAATCAAGAGAGAAAATAAGGGAGCATATTAATGATAAACGTCTAAGTTGAATAAAAGGAAAGATAGAATATCAATATAACGATGCAGAAAGAATCAAGAGAAAATAAGGAGCATATTAATGATAAACGTCCCAAGTTGAATAAAAAGGAAGAATAGAATATCAATAAAACATTACGAAAGAATCAAGAGAAAAATAAGGGAGCATATTAATGATAAACGTCCAAGTTGAATAAAAGGAAGAATAGAATATCAATATAACATTACGAAAGAATCAAGAGAGAAAATAAGGGAGCATATTAATAGATAAACGTCTAAGTTGAATAAAAGGAAGAATAGAATATCAATATAACATTACGAAAGAATCAAGAGAGCAAATAAAGGAGCATATTAATGATAAACGTCCAAGTTGAATAAAAGGAAAGAATAGAATATCAATATAACATTACGAAGAATCAAAGGAGAAAATAAGGGGAGCATATTAATGATAAACGTCCAAGTTGAATAAAAGGAAAGAATAGAATATCAATATAACATTACGAAAGAATCAAGAAAACAAAGGGCATATTAATGATAAACGTCTAGTTGAATAAGGAAAAATTAGAATATCAATGTAACATTACGAAAGAATCAAAGGAAAATAAGGGAGCATATTAATGATAAACGTCTAAGTTGAATAAAAAGGAGAATAGAATATCAATATAACATTTACGAAAGAATCAGAGAGAAAATAGGGGAGCATATTAATGATAAACGTCTAAGTTGAATAAAAAGGAAGAATAGAATATCAATAAAACATTACGAAAGAATCAAAGAAGAAAAATAAAGACATATTAATGATAAACATTAAAAGTTGAATAAAAGGAAGAATAGAATATCAATATAACATTACGAAAGAATTAAAGAGAAAAATAAGGGAGCATATTAATGATAAACGTCTAAGTTGAATAAAGGAAGAGTAGAATATCAATATAACATTACGAAAGAATCAAGAGAGCAAATAAGGGAGCATATTAATGATAAACGTCAAGTTGAATAAAGGAAGAATAGATATCAATATAACATTACGAAAGAATCAAGAGAGAAAATAAAGGAGCATATTAATGATAAACGTCCAAGTTGAATAAAAGGAAGAATAGAATATCAATATAACATTACGAAAGAATCGAGAAAAATAAGGGGAGCATATTAATGATAAACGTCTAAGTTGAATAAAAGGAAGAATAGAATATCAATATAACATTACGAAAGAATCAAGAGAGAAAATAAGGGAGCATATTAATGATAAACGTCCCAAGTTGAATAAAAGGAAGAATAGAATATCAATATAAAATTACGAAAGAATCAAGAGAGAAAATAAGGGAGCATATTAATGATAAACGTCTAAGTTGAATAAAAGGAAGAATAGAATATCAATATAACATTACGAAAGAATCGAGAAAATAAGGGAGCATATTAATGATAAACGTCCAAGTTGAATAAAAGAAGAATAGAATATCAATATAACATTACGAAAGAATCAAGAGAAAAAATAGAGCGTATTAATGATAAACGTCTAAGTTGAATAAAAGGAAGAATAGAATATCAATATAACATTACGAAAGAATCAAGAGAGAAAATAAGGGAGCATATTAATGATAAACGTCTAAGTTGAATAAAAGGAAGAATAGAATATCAATATAACATTACGAAAGAATCAAGAGAAAATAAGGGAGCATATTAATGATAAACGTCTAAGTTGAATAAAAGGAAGAATAGAATATCAAATTAACATTTTTGAAAAGAAGAAATAAAGAAAGGATGAAAGAAAGAATGAAAAGAAGAAAAAAGAAAGGACGAAAGAATGAATGAAAAGTAAAAAAAGAAAGAACAAAAAAGAATAAAAGAATGAAAAGGAAAGACAAAAGAAAGAATGAAAAGAAGAAAAAAAAGGACGTAAGAATGAAAGAAATGAAGAATAAAAAAAGGACGAAATAAAGGATGACAAGAAATAAAGAAAGGACGAAAGAAAGAAGAGAAAATAGAAAAAAGAAAGGACAAAACTAAAAGAAAGAACGAAAAGAAGAAAAAATAAAGAGTGAAAGAATGAAATAAAAGATGAAAAAATGGATGAAAGAAAGAATGAAAAGAAAAAAGGAAAAAAGAAAGAATGAAAAAAGAAAAAAGAAAGGACGAAAGAAAGAGTGAAAATTAAAAAAAAAATAAGAACGAAAAAAGAATAAAAGAACAAAAAAGAAAGGACAAAAGAAAGAATGAAAAAGAAAAAAGAAATTTCGGAGTAAAGAAAACTAATGTAAAAAAGGAGGAAGAATAAAAAAGGCAGCAAAAAATAAAAAAAGAAAGAAAGAAAATCGGTGAAGAAAAATAGATGAGAAATTTCTGAATATAAAAACAATAAAAACATGTGGCATAAAAAGCAAAAAGACGTAGAAAATAAACGGAAAAGAAGAAAAGTCAGAAAAAAAAAGAAATAAAAGAAAAAGCGTCTAAAAAAGCAAATTTATTTATAAATAAATAAAAATTTAGGAAGTCTTTGTTTATAGCAAAAATTTAAAAAAGACGCAATAAATATTGAAAGCACAAAATAGAAAAGCAAGCGGTGGTGGGTGGAGAACAACTAGTGGACGCGCGCGTATAATAAATTTTGATCAAAATAAAACAGAGCGGAAAGAAAATAAATGCCAAAAGCCTGATTTAAGGGCGCAGGGAAAAAAGAAGCAGGAAACAAAACCTCGACAGTAATGAACGATTTCTACAATGCAGCATTAGCAAAAGTTGAAACTGACAAAAGACGATCTGTGAATCGTTTGACTGCAGTAGGACAATGGAGACGAATTTTGAGTGAACCATGTTGGCGTCTTGTCTCTTCTGGTCCAGAAGTTACACCGGGCAAAAGGTCACTCGTTCTGGATGTTGTCTTCCAGCGTTTTGCAGTTTGCCTGGCAAGTGGTTGATAGGTGGAAGAATAGAGTGGGAGAGAGAAGGAGAAGAAGGGTGGGAGATAGTGCGAGAGAAAGAGAAAGATGAAGGGATATATAAAGAGGGATTGCAATTTGCCTGCCAACTGGTTGATAGCAGGGTGAAAAGCGTAGGGGTTAGAGAGGGCGATATATAAGGAGAAGGAGGGGGAAATAGAAAAAAAGAGGGATATGGAGAGAGTGGGAGAGAGTGGGAGAGAGGGGTATAGAGGGATTGCAGTTTGCCTGCCAGCTGGTTGATAGGGGGACAAAGGCGTAGGAAGAAGGAGAGATGCATGAAAGAGAGAGAGAGAGAGAGAGGGATAAGGAGAGGGAGAGGGAGAGGGGAAGATGGAAAGAAAGAAGAATATATATAGAGAGAGGGATAGAGGGATATAGAGGGATTGCAGTTTGCTTGCCAACTCGTTGATAAGGAAGAAGAATAGCGAGTGTAAAGAGAGGGAGAGTAGGAGAGAGCGTGAGATTAGGAGAGTGAAAGAGGTATATAAAGACAGTGAGAAAGAGTGAGAGCGAGAAGGAAAATAGAGAGGGATAGAGAGTTGGGATTGTAATTTGATAATGAAAGAATTGCGGGTAGAGACAGCTTGAGGGAGTTACAGAGAGAGATGGGAAAGGGAAAAGGAGAGTAATAGAGAGAGAGGGGGGATAGACAGAGCAGGATTGCGATTTACCTTCGTACTGGTTGATAGGGGAAGTATAGCGAGGAAGAGAGAGACGGAAAGGGGTGAGGCAGAGAAAGAGAGAGGGAAAGAAAGAGAGAGAGAGAGGAAAGGGATAGATTGCAGTTTGTCAGACAGCTGGGGGTTAGGGGGAAGAATAGTGGGCAAAAGAGAGAGAGGTGGTGATAGAGCGAAAGGAGGAGAGAGAGAAAGAGAGAGAGAGAGAAATATATAGAGATAGAGGGATTCTAATTTGTTTGTCGATTGGTTGCTAGGGAGGAAATAGAGTGCTAGAGATAGAGAGAGGAAGAGGGAAAGGGAGAGAGAGAGAGAGGGAGGGGCATATAAAGCCAGAGAGAGGTATGTATAGTTTGCTAATTGGTTGATACAGGAAGAATAGAGGGAGAGAGAAAAGAGAAAGGACGAGGGGTGAGATAGATAGATAGATAGATAGAGAGAGAGAGAGAGAGAGGTAGATATGGATAGAGAGAGAAGATTGCAACTGACTGTTAGAAGAAAGAAAAGCAGAGAGAGACCGATAGGGTTGAGATAAAGAGAATGAGAGAAAATCAGATAGAGAGAGAGAGAGAGAAAGAAAGAGAGAAAGAGAGAGAGGGAGAAGAAGGAGTGGGAGAAGAGAGAGAAGGAGAAAAGACACAGGGAGAGAGAGAAGAAGAAAGAAAGGGAGGAGAGAGAGGCGAGTAATGGAGTGGCTTAGAAAAGTAGGTAAGAAAGATATTTGAAATGATTAAGGATAGAACGTCAATAAATTTGATTTCTTGCCTTCTAGATTTCTTTCAAAACCCTTGACGTTATTTTTTGAGTTCATTTATATTGCTAAATTTTGTCTTCACCTTAGTTTCCATAGAGTTAAAATTTATCTCCGCGGCCTTGTTGGTAACAAATTATTTTCCAACCATCAAAATCATCCCAAAGACGAAATGCTGCAACCGCTAAGATACTCTATCGCTATTTCCATGGCTAGTGTTTAGACGAACTTTATTCCTTAGTTCTACCAGTCTTAATGGCTAAGACCCGCCATACCAAGTACATTGCAGAGAACGACCCTCATTCCTTTTGTATTTCATTTGTGATATATAAGATCCACTCGAACAGCTTCTTCCCATGAACCGCTACTTTTTGTAACTGTCTCCCATGTAGATGCTTCCTAAATCACTTCAATATTAACCTGTTCAAGTCTAAGGTTAACCGTTATATTACACAAATATCCTCAAAAAACAGTGTTTATTACTTGTTACTCTGTAACGCACTACCTCGGGTGGCTCTTAGGACTTTGCGACTAATGTGACGTGATGTGTAGCGGGCTGATTTGCTAGGGTGTTCCAAAACCTATGCATTCGAAAAACAGTCTAGTGTCAGAATAAACTAAAACTTAACGTTTAAAATTATGACACCTCACTCATATCTAAGAGTATTACACCTAGTATTCCCAGGCGGTCATGCATCTGGGTACTGACCAGGCACGACCTTGCTTAATTTCGATGATTGTACAAGAACTGATGTTTCAACGTAAACTATATCACATTGTTTTGGACAATATATTTACTTATGAATAAGAGACTTGAATCAACAAAGATGCGAGAAAAATACTGAGAATAACTTGGCAAGAGCATGTGAGCAACGAGGAAGTCTTAAAGGAAATAGTAACTAACGCTCATAATCAGAGTCAGCTAACATTTAGAGAACGAAAAACTAAGAAAAAGGCTCGACGAATATAATACACACAAGGGAATGTTCTCGGCAAGAAAAACGGGGAAACGGCGAATAAATTAAACTTCAGCTTCATATAGTAGGTGGGAATTTTAAAATATTTTGTTCTACAAAATTCAGTAATGAAAATATTTGTCTTAGAATGAAAATCTTTGTCTTAGAATGCTTGTAGGCTAAATTAAGGGCGAAAGGAAATTCCCAGAATATTGAATTAACGGGGTGATTGGAATAAGGCTTTTCTTGGTGGATTCTTAAAAATTAAATAAACGTTCCGGCCCGTCGATTAGAGTCTCGAAAGTATTTGACCAATTCGAGGGAATGGATGGAAAAAAACAAAACAAAAAAACAAAAAACAAACAAAAAAAACAAAAAACAAAAAAAACAAAAACGAAAACAAAAACAAAAAAAACAAACAAAAAAAAAAACGGAGAAAGATGGCTGGGGTGAGATAGAGAGAATGAGAGAAGGATAGATAAATCGAGGCGAGAAAAAATGTCCAGAATGGGCATATCACATAAACAAACAAAAACTATCAAAGACTACAACCCCCGACAAAGCAATGTCAATATCATCTTAGCGATTAGCAAGAAGTGATTATTAAAATGAGATTAACTGCGATTAACTTGACCGGTCTTTCTTTTTTGCTTTTGGATAATAAATATTTAATTTATATTATAAATAATAATAATATTTTCGTGGAAAAAATAGTGAGTTCAGAAATTGTAATGACGTAATAAATCCAGTATTAGACATATGAAACATTCGAAAAAATATTAGCAAAAAACAATCCCCCCCCCAAAAAAAACCCCCCCAAAAAAAACAAAAACAAAAACAAAACAAAAACAAAAAAACAAAAACAAAAACAAAAACAAAAACAAAAAAAAAAAATAACAGGAAAAATGACCCAGAAACTTTATCCCGTACCGGTTCGAACTAAAAATTCAATCAGTTTGTTTAAGTCATGAGGCCAATCATCCCTGAAATTTTCATCCGAATCCCTCCAGCGGGTCTTGAGATATCTTGACCACGGAGAGATGGACAAACTAACTGACAAACATAACCGAATACAATACTTCCGCCTTAAGGCGAAAATAATTAAAGAAATAAACAGACAGATGGGGACACACGGAAAGGTGAATGCAACCTTATACTGCATATTTAGATTATTTTATGTCAATGGAAAGAGTAAAAAAACAAGATACCCTAGCCAGGCATTTATAGTACTTACTCTGTAATAATCGCAGGTGTAGATGTCTCTCGACATTCCGAAATCAGATATCTTTACCGTAAGTCCTTCACCGACAAGGCAGTTTCTCGTGGCCAGATCCCTGTGCACAAAATGCTGTGACGAAAGATAGCACATTCCACTTGCAATTTGAGTACCAATGTCAATCAACTCCATCTGCAAAGGCAATAGAAAGGAATAAACAGATAACAGAATCATGCCAAAGCTTATATCCTCAAAGATAAAACAAAAACAAACAAAAAAAAAGAGATCTGCGGTCTTCTCCATACACAATTCTAATAATTCCGTTTGTCTGTCAAACAATTTAAAATAGTAGAGTTTGTAAATCTCGACAAAAATGTCAGCGATAACTTCAATACTAAGTACTGTGAGGATTTCAACACGTGTTTCAGAGTGCTGTAAAAAAGTATACTATTTCAAAGTCCGTCTGCAACAGTTCTATGTCCAATTCTCGGTCTAATCTTTTCCTCTGATATAAAATGGAAAGATTATATCGAAACCATTGTTAGATTTCCGTTTGTCTGTCAAACAATTTAAAATAGTAGAGCTTGTAAATCTCGACAAAAATGTCAGCGATAACTTCAATACTAAGTACTGTGAGGATTTCAACACGTGTTTCAGAGTGCTGTAAAAAAGTATACTATTTCAAAGTCCGTCTGCAACAGTTCTATGTCCAATTCTCGGTCTAATCTTTTCCTCTGATATAAAACGGAAAGATATCGAAACCATTGTTAGATTTCCGTTTGTCTGTCAAACAATTTAAAATAGTAGAGTTTGTAAATCTCGACAAAAATGTCAGCGATAACTTCAATACTAAGTACTGTGAGGATTTCAACACGTGTTTCAGAGTGCTGTAAAAAAGTATACTATTTCAAAGTCCGTCTGCAACAGTTCTATGTCCAATTCTCGGTCTAATTTTTCCTCTGATATAAAATGGAAAGATTATATCGAAACCATTGTTAGATTTCCGTTTGTCTGTCAAACAATTTAAAATAGTAGTGTTTGTAAATCTCGACAAAAATGTCAGCGATAACTTCAATACTAAGTACTGTGAGGATTTCAACACGTGTTTCAGAGTGCTGTAAAAAAGTATACTATTTCAAAGTCCGTCTGCAACAGTTCTATGTCCAATTCTCGGTCTAATCTTTTCCTCTGATATAAAACGGAAAGATTATATCGAAACCATTGTTAGATTTCCGTTTGTCTGTCAAACAATTTAAAATAGTCATACATTGACCGATCGAAGCCAAATTTTGGGAAGAAGTACCAACAGGTAAAGAAACGTTCAAACTACAGTTGGTTTAACTAGAAACGTAGCATAACACACACACACACACACACACACACACACACACACACACACACACACACACACACACACACACACATTCATTTAGGTTTGGGAAAAAATTAAAAGGTTTTATTTATTTTTTATTATTCATTTCACCCCAAGCAAGGCAGAAATGTTACTGATGCGCAGGGGTTTACAGCGAGAGAATAAATAAAAGGTACGGGAAATTTCGAAGAAAAGATAAGAAGAGACGGATGGCAATGAAGTAGATAAAAGATGGCAATTGACTTTGCATTTAAACTTTTAGAGATTGTACCTATTAGGGAAGCAAGCAAATTGAGGCGAGTTCCACAAACAGGAAGTTTTAGAAAAGTAACTGTTAGAGTAGAAGAAGCGGTTACATTTAACTATTTTGACGGTAACAGGGTGGGACCGCGATACCAATCGAGTAAATACATGTAGTCGGAGTACCAGGGGAAAAGCTTGTCAGGGCAGTTGCCGTGAAAATACTTGTAGAAAAGACAGAAGGAAGCCACATCATGTCGGTGAGAAAGTGACTGAAGATGGTCTGCCAAATCAGGATCAATTATATTACAGATCCTTCTTTGGATTTTATCTAGAATTTCAAGATGAATAGCAAGGAACACATGACCACATGTGGCACTAGTATTCAATGCACTATGGTAGATTTATAAATGAAAATTATTTACCAAACAAAATACTACTGATATTTTAAAAATAATTTAATGATTAATATGAACTAATATTTATTTAATGAAAATGAAATATTGTTCAATGCATATCTTTTCTTTAAGTTTTTATACAGTACTGTGCAAAAATATTAGGAAAAGAACTATTTTATCTTTTATGAGGCATATTGTCAGAAAATAAACAATTTAATCAAAACAATTTTATTTGATTTACTCAATAAATGTTTTAACAAGAAAAAATACTTGCTACAAAATAAATTTAATATTTAGTATAATAGCCTTTTACTTTGATCACAGCCTTCATTCTGTCAGGCATTGACATCACAAGCTTCGTCAGTGTATATAATGGTATCTCCTGCCAAGTAGCTTGCATTTGTTCCCAAAGTGTGTCTTGTGAAGTAACATTAGATTTATCAATTCGAGAGTGGGGAATAAAAAAAAAAGTCAGTCATATCCAAAGATAATAGAATAATGAGTAGTTTCAAAATAATTTGTTTAATAGAAAATGGGAAAAATTTTCTTGTTAATACATTTCTTTTACTCCTTTTTCTTTTTAATAATCAATATTTATTAGCAATTTACTTGGCTTTTCACCCTGTATTTGAATTTCAATGAGGGTTTTAAGAAAATCACGCCTGTCCTAATACTTTTGCACACTACCGGTAGTGTGCAAAAGTTTTAGGGCAGTGGTGATTTTAAAATTTATTTTGATGCCTCATAAAAGATAAAATAGTTCTTGTCCTAATACTTTTGAACAGTACTGTATATATATATATATATATATATATATATATATATATATATATATATAGTACCTTACTTTCCGTTCTCAAAATGACATTTTTATGTATACAAGAATCCAGTTTCCAGTTCGCCTTGCGTTTGTGAAAACTTCAACTCACAAGGCAAAAAGTTTTTATTTCTCTCCAGAAAGAACTATTTATGTATGACTAGTTGTATGCTGCTTACTGAAGTGTAAGAAATCCCAAGAACATATACTTCACTGTTAAAGAGGAAAAATAATTTTAAAAATACATTGTTTACCATGAAGTTCTATAAAATTAAATTAGATTAAATAAATTATTAAATCACGAAGTAGAATTTTTGTCAAAGTATTTTTTCAAACAAATGAATTTATTCAAATTTCATCGATCGGTTTGAGCAATTGAACGAAACATTGATTCTGCAAATCTCGACAAAAAATTTAGCGATAACTTCAATACTAAGTACTGTGAGGATTATAGTATTTCAAAGTCCGTCTACAATAGTTTTATGTTCAATTCGCAGGAGAGTGACTAGTCGCGCCTTCTCGGTCTAATCTTTTCCTCTGACATAAAATGGAAAGATTATATTGAAACCATTGTTAGATTTGATGTTATCACTGTTTGTTCACCGTGTCGTGCGGGACAATTTTTCTCACCAGAATCTATCTTACACATAAGTCTACCATTCGTTCATGCATAAAAAAGTTCTGTCTCATATGGTCTGGTGCATCTGCTATGAATTTAGAGATTCTTGATAAAATCCAAAGAAGTATCTGCAATGTTGTTGGTCTTGACCTGGCATTTCGGCTTCCCCATTTTCGTAGATCTCCTGTATGTAATTGGCTGAAACGTTTTCTCAAACGGTGCACAAAAAATTGGAAAATTTGTTTTTCACCCATTTTCACTACATGCTTACGGCTTCCTGTAAAGGTTTAAGAGATTTCCTTTCAACTTTTCTACTCTCTTGTTTACATTGTTTCTTCAGAACCAAGTGATAAAAATACGTTTTTTATGTGGTTTTACGATAATGTGTTGCAACGGCTTAAAAATGAAAAGAAAATTGATTTTCTTTATTGTTCGCCCTTCTTTTGCTAAGAGATGCAGTATGTGTAAATCTATTTTATTTTTTGAGAAGTTTTTAATACGTGTGTATTAAAACTTCTCAAAAAATAAAATAGATTCCCTCATGATGATAGAAGATAAGGTGATTCGCATGTGATTAGTTGATCGAATTTGAGAGACTTATAATGGTTGTGATGAATGAAAAAGAGTTTCAAAGGCAATCAATGAAAATTATTTTTAGTGTGAGGTTTCCAAAAAAAAAAAAATTCAATGTTTTCAAAATTTTTTATATCATTATAATATTGAGATTGGCATAAAATCTAGAATGTTTAGGATTAACATCTCTCACGAATATGAATAAATGGTGAACATTTGAATTGAATATATGGTGAAAATTTGAGGACCTTCAGAACGGACAATTGCTGAATCTGGTTGGAATGGCTTTCTGAAAGTGAATTGTTGGTTATTTTACTATTAATATGTGTGGTTGTTTATTTGCGCTGTAGTGCAGTGGATATCGGCTTGGAACAAAAAAATCGGGAGCCGATTTCAATTCCAGTTGAATTCCTTGCATTCACATACGCGAAAATACACATGGGGAAGTTATTCATCTGTTTCTTCTCTCCAGTTATGGGTTAAATAACAGGACAGGGTTCTATAGCATTGACTGGCAAGCAGTTTACCGCAGAAAGTAATGGCAACATACTGTGGAATAATCTTCTGCCCAGTCAATCATATTTTTTGAGACATGATCACCCAAACGTTTGTCACGTATGGCACTTAACTGACTGGTTAATTTACTATCAATATGTACTGTTGGTTATTTTACTATATACAAATATATTGCTGGTCTTTTTACTATAAAATACATTTTTTTAAATTTTCATAATGTTTTGTTTTTGTTTGATTGTTTACTATTTACCCACAGTTTGAACCCTAACAGGTGCTCCCACCCATGGCCGTATCTGAATACCGGGCACTCCGGGCCGATCCGTGCAATCATAGTGAAAATCCGAGCAAGGAAAAATGTCTGAGTCAGAAATCAAACTAAACAATTCAGAAGAAAGAAAGAAAGAAAGAAAGAAAGAAAGAAAGAAAAACGAAGAAAACATCCGAATGAACGCAGTAAAAATCTGTTTATTTATTAATTATGGGAGAAAAGACTGGTTATACTCAGAAAGTCCGAACCCGATTTCCTGCTTTCGTTCACGTTCTGTGTCTAATTTCCATTGGAATAGCCGTAAAAATCCGCAAAAATCATAGTTTCTGGAAACTGATGACACTGATGACGTCATCACATTGTCAACTAACAAATCCGGGCAATTTTCTCTGTGTCCGGTGTTTTTTTAGCATCAGCTACGGCCCTGCTCCCACCGCGGATTAAAGTAGACCTGGGAACAACAGCAATTAATAGCTCTTCAAAACGTCAAGTCTCTCGATCAGAGGCCTTGCTACCGAACGTAGATATATATCTTCAAGCATCCTGTTTACATTAACAAAGAGACTGACCAATCATCCTTCAGTAAAAATGATAGCCAACAAGTCATATACTTTAATAAACAGAGAAGATAGTAGAACTCGTACCTGAACAGTACTTACAAACTCTAGGATACGACAATTCGACCGTAGGCGGAAATGAGAATCAATCAAGAGCCAGAAAGAAAATAAATATAGAGTGTAAGATACAAGTTTGAAATCAAATCGATTTTTATTGTTGATGTCAAATTTATCAAAAGAAAAAAAAAGTAAAATTGACGTCATAGTAAGTGATGGGAAGAAAGGATGATAAGTGTTTGGAAGTTGATATTTTAAACTATAACAACATCTTTGGTTAAATAAATCTTAAAATGTCAAATATATTTGATCTTATCCTTATCTATCTACTAGCAGTATAGCCCGGCGTTACTCGGGTGTAATGAAAGTTTTAAAACTAATCCATTGTCCTGGAGCTCAGACTCAGCCTAAAGGATATTTGTGTGAAGTTTGGTGAGAATCGGATAAAATTTGTGGATTTGTATAAACACAAACATCTTGCCTTTATATATATATATATATAATCAATTTTCTGCACTATTTTAAGAACTGCAACATTGAAACTTCTGAATATCGTTTCTTATGTCTTTGTCTATGAGTGTATCAAATTTGATTAAAATCAGACAACTCCTTCTATAACCCGATTTTTTCGATTATCGATTTTCGATATTTATCGGGGGTACCTCGTCACAAAACCTAGTTAAGAACACTCGCAGACGCTTATAGTACAATTGTGTACATTTTAAAGAAAATCGGTTCAGCCGTTTCGGAGTCTATAGGCAACGGATACATACACACACAGAGACACACACACAGACAAAGTTTCATTTATAAATAAGTTTAGATCTATCTATCTATCTATCTATCTATCTATCTATCTATCTATCTATCTATCTATCTATCTATCTACACTTTTACAGTCAGAACTCACCGTGCCACGTATGTTGGGCCGAATCATCCTCATTCTTTTCATATTTCAATGGTAATGAAGAAGATCTCTTCAGACATTTATTCTTAAATCCTATAACAACTAATTTATCTTTGGTTAAACAAATCATAAAAAGTCAATTATATTTGATATTATCCTTATCTATCTATCTATCTATCTATCTATCTATCTATCTATCTATCTATCCACACCTTTACAGTTAAGACTCACCATGTCACGTATGCTGGGTCGAATTATCTTCATTTCTTTCACATTCCAATAGTAATGAAGAAGATCTCTTTCGACATATATTCCTATCTTTGTGTGGATAGATCTTAAAATGTCAAATCTATCTATCTATCTATCTATCTATCTATCTATCTATCTATCTATCTATCTATCTATCTATCTATCGAGATAGATAAATAGACAGATAAAGACATCGGTCTGTTACTATCTATCTATCTATCTATCTATCTATCTATCTATCTATCTATCTATTCACACTTTTACAGTTAAGACTCGCCATGTCATGTATGCTGGGCCGAATCATCCTAATTTCTTTCATATTCCAATAGTAAGGAAGAAGTTCCCTCCAGACATTTTTTCTTAAGAGCCGTTTCTTTATTCTTTATTCTTTATTGATCACTGGAATCTTAACATCTTCTAGTCTCATGTCGGTTGGCTTCTATATTACATATGCCCATAGACTGCACTACTTGCTTCATCTTCTCACACCTATACAAGAACCTTATTCAGTAACCCTCTACCCTGAGTGGCACTTAGGCTTTGTATTGGGGGAAAAATAATATTAAAAAATGTATGTGCACAAATAAATAGAATTAAGTCTTTTCTATGATTCGTCAACATGTTTGTTGTTGCGTAACTTGATTAAGGAAAGCAGTAATTCTTTCAAGAAAGACGAGACTAGGAAAAATACTTTTTATGGTGGTAGTACCTGTTGGGGTCTTAGCTATTGCCAAATAATTAACCACAAACTCTGAAATCTACTCTTGTTTGTCCTGGGTATGACGAAAAACTGCATGGGGCAGTAAGAGCACTGATTGGGTTGTTCTAAGGAGCGTAGAACCACCTCTTACTTTCTGTCGTTCCCAGGTTCACCCTGACCCAAAGTGGTGCCACCTGTTAGACTCTTAGCTATGGGCAAATAGTTAACCTTCGAACTGGGGTCAAAACATTATGGAAATTTAAAAATAGACTTTCATAGTGGAAATTCCAGCAATGTTGTTTTTGTAACCGAAAATATTACCATTTTGGAAGGAAAAAGTATTGCCAGTAATATATTAAAATATAAAATATAACCAGCAATATATATATAATATCAGTGATATATTTTTGAAATAAATGAAATTATCTATCAGCAATACATCCGATTCTCGACAATATCCTTTTTACAGAAACGTTTTACAAATCTTTTTACAAACTTTTTACACAAATACATCAAGGAGACATAATCTACGAAATATTTGATTCATATGAATCTATTGTAAAAGTTTTGTTGGTTTTTAAATAAAACATTGAGGTTTATATGCCTTAAAACAAACAAACGAAGAGACTGAGATAGATAGATAGATAGATAGATAGATAGATAGATTTGAAGAGACTGAAATAGATAGATAGATAGATTTGAAGAGATTAAGATAGATAGATAGATAGATAGATAGATAGATATATAGATATATAGATAGATAGATAGATTTGAAGAGACTAATATAGATAGGCAGATAGATAGATTTGAAGAGACTGAGATAGATAGATAGATAGATAGATAGATAGATAGATAGATAGATAGATAGATAGATACTTCGAGGATACCCGTTTACCGGGTTGGCTAGCTAATCCACATTGTAGACGCCTGCTCAGGATAATTTGTGTTTGTTTAATGTCCATAGAGTCTACCTGTGGTTTATACTGCAACTATGCTGAGCGGATCTTAGGTACAGTTTCCCGGGAGAGAGCGCTTTATCTAGCATGAACAGCAGTCTTAACAAAGCCAGGATGCTCACGCCCTCGATCACGATGACTTTTGACTTCGAGCTAGCACAACCATCAACGGCTCTTCAAAGAGATCCGTTCACCCAATTTCACTCACAGGGCTTGGGTCAGCCCATGGTATGGTTTTCAGGCACTTTCCAAAGATACCGCACGTTGGAATCGCCACCTCCAGACCAATAATATAAAGAAATCACCTTTTTGACAAATCGGCCACGGTGAGATTCGAACCCAGGCTTCATGGCCATAGCCACTCGGCAACGCGCATAATACATACATACATACATACATACATACATACATACATACATACATAGTTATAATCAGACTGAGATAGATTGTTAGTTAGTTAGATAGATAGATTGATAGATAGATAAATATGAAAAGAATGACATAGATAGATAGATAGATAGATAGATAGATAGATAGATAGATATGAACAAACTGGCATACATTGATATATATGAACAGATTGATATAGATAGACAGATAGATAAAAACAGACTGAGATAGATAGATAAGCAGGCCCTTACGCACTGAGATATCAAGTTAGATTGGAAACAACTTCAATAGGCATGTTCAGGTGAAGCAGAAAATAGATAAATATGAACAGACTGATAGAAAATGCGCTAATTGAATATTGATTCAAATAGATTAAGAGCCGGGGACTCCGGTAGATGTTAAATGAAGACAAAAGCGCCAAGGGAGGTTGTGTAGACTCATAGGACAGACCGTGTTTCCTCCGATGTAATTATTTCCCGCCAATCACCATCATCGCGGAAATTTAGTAGCAACAACAAATGGAGTTGTATATCTGTCAACGTTTTTCTTCTGTTAAACGACACGTCGTTTTCACTTTCTTTCTTTCTTTTTTCGTTCTTTCATTCCTTCTTTCTTTCTTTCTTTCTTTTTTCTTTCTTCGTTCTTCTTTCTTTCTTTCTTTTGTTTTTTCTTTCATTCTTTCTTTCGTTCTTCCTTTTTCCATTCTTCCTTTTTTCTTTCTTTCTTTCTTTTGATTTTTCATTATTTCTTTCTTTCTTTCGATTTTTCTTTCTTTCTTTTGATTTTTCATTCTTTCTTCCTTTTTCCGTTCTTTCTTTCTTTCTTTTGTTTTTTCTTTCATTTTTTCTTTCCTTCATCCTTTTTCATTCGTTCTTTCTTTCTTTCTTTCTTTCTTTCTTTCATTTCCGTTCTTTCATTTCCGTTCTTTCTTTCTTTCTTTCTTTTGTTTTTTCTTTCATTATTTCATGCTTTCGTTATTCCTTTTTTCTTTCGTTATTTCATTCTTCCTTTGCTTGTTTATTTCTTTCTAGTTTGTTTTGGTCTTAGTCAACATTGCTTCTGTATGTGCTTTTCATTCCAAGGTTTAACTTTCATTTATTTGCACTAAGAGCTCATCTTCTGATACAACCAGCATCTGGAAGGCGTAATAAATAGAATGACTTGTGAATATGTTATGGTGCCATATCTACAAGAATTAACTCTTCCTCCATCAATAAATAGCAACCTGCGTGACTTCCGGTGTGACAGTCTGGAAGCAGTCTAGAGACAATCGAAACGCAGCATAACTATACCGTTCGGACTTACATTTCTATTTGCTGACTACTAACCCTCGTATTTGTACATATGTTCTGTTATTCTAATACACTGTTTGAACTTACCTTCTTGTTTCCGTGTCTTTCTTCCTGGCCCAAACAGGCCACAACTTGTCGACAAAGATTTACTACAACAGAATGTTTATTACCAACTGTTGTTTATTAAGAATTAATCGTCCTACCTTGTTCAGTTTTACGGGAGCATCTGCGGCACCAATCTGTGGGTCGTTTTTCCTTAAAACTTGTGCCAGGTCACCGTACGTCATGTACTCAAAGATCATGTAAGGCGTTTCACGGGCATCTAACGAAAAAATATATAGAAAAATAACAAAACAGCATATAGATATTCATTTCCACAAATAAAATTATTTTGTAGTACCCTGAACATTTCGACACATACTATATTCAACATATAGAGAAGAAAAAATGTCTTTTCTTTTTCCACGATTTTACAAAATCAAACTCGAGAAAAAGCAAAGAATATTGAACTGACTTTAAAATAATAATATCGAGGCTGAAAAGATAAAGAGAGGATTAGGTAGCGCCAGTACAGCTATGGCAGCAATACTCCATTGACATGGTTGTTCACTCACCAACAAGCCTTCACCCAATGCTTATTATATTGAACTGATTTTAAAATAATAACGTCAAGACTGGAGATGGAGATGGCGATAGATAGATAGATAGATAGATAGATAGATAGATAGAGAGAGCGATAGATAGATAGATAGATAGATAGATAGATAGATAGAGAGAGCGATAGATAGATAGATAGATAGATAGATAGAGAGAGCGATAGATAGATAGATAGATATATAGATAGATAGATAGATAGAGAGAGCGATAGATAGATAGATAGATAGATAGATAGAGAGAGCGATAGATAGATAGATAGATAGATAGATAGATAGATATAGCTAGATAGATAGATAGATAGATAGATAGATAGAGAGAGAGAGAGAGAGAGAGAGAGAGAGAGAGAGAGAATTAGGTAGCTCTAGCATATGATATTGAAGTGATTTTAATATTTAAGTATTTTATTTTTTTAAATCTTCCCAGTAATTGAATTTTCATTGACCACTCTTCTGTTTATTAACTATCAGCGGACAATTTCTAATTTTAGACAAGGCCTTTTATGACCCCTTCTAATTTATATACATGGGAAAGGCATATATTCACTTCTCTCTGCAGTCTTTCCTTTTACCAGTTATAAAATGTTTTAACCGCGGTGTTCTACATCAGACTTCAGAACCCCCCCCCCCCCCAAAAAAAAAAACCGTGATGGCTGTTAATTCTAATTTATTACCAGAAATAAAATTGACTTAAAGTAATATGAACATATTTTGACACAAAATCTTATCTAGCCAATAGAGGAGAGATTAGTTTAACTTTCCTCTAGTTTATCCAATCGATTGTTTTATGCTGTTGCTTACCTAATACAGACCCAAGTGTCTCTAGAAGTACAGTGTTACACAAAGTAATTTTGTAAAAATATACTCAGTTATGATCTGAGATTAAGGACAGGATGGTTAAGTAAAATAAGTAAATCACCTACGCGTTTCGTCCTGTGATGGACTTCATCAAGGCAAAAAGACAAAATGAGCTTTATTCTAAATTACATATCTATAAACAAACAGTATTGGCAACCACAAAGACGCTCACAAATCATTTCAAAAGATTAACAGAATATTTTAGTTTTTAGAATTCTTTCATGCGTAGTGCAAAGTCACGAGATATTAAAATGAAGGGAATTCAACCGTTTTCTTTGAAACTTTTTATTATGTATGTTAGTCTATTTTAGAATTCCTTCATGTGTAGTGCAAAGTCACGAGATAGGATATTAGTATTACAAATAGTATTACAAATAGTATTACAATAGTATTACAAAAGTAATATTGTAATACTATTGTAGAAGATCATACAAGGCCCAACAGCTACTTAACGTAACGCGTTACTGAATGAAGCTGTATAAATGTAAAAAGAGGCAGTAAGAATTGTGGATTATGAGGAACGTTTCCTTGAACGACACAGTGAACCAAATTTCCTTGCAGTCCCCGAAGCAATTGATTCGATACAGTCACTCTACTTCATGTCAGTGAAAAATGTGATACCAAGAAAATGTAAAGTGCTGTCTTCGTAGAGTTTAGCACCAGACATATTGATGGCATGCATAAAACTCTGATGTCATCAGTTCACAAGTTGGCATCTTTGCTGATGACAACACCATTTACTTCCATCTCAATAGAAAATCCGCCAAGGCTGACAAAGTAAACCTGATTGCTAACCTTCAAAAGGGCCTCCAATCTGTGATTCAATGAAGTAAAAATGACCCGTAAATTTTAATGCCTTCAGAACGAATTTGCTCTCCTTTAACCACCATAGCGAAACTTTCCTGTTTACCATCAGAATATATGATGATAGTCTCTTAGAGAGCAACACCTCCCCTCCTTGGCATCGCTCTCTCAAATGATCCCAAATAAAGTGACTACGTCAATCTAAAGCTGCATCTACTTCTAGGAAGGTTAAATCACTGTGTCAGGTTAGGAGGTTTTTCTCGTCATAATCTATTTATCACATTTATAAATCAACCATCTGTCCGTGCATTGGATACTGATTTCAATATCTCGTCGGGTGCTCCTCTTATTCATCATGAGGTTCTCGACAAAATCCAAAAGAGGATCTGCAATATAATCGATCCTGACTTGGCAGCTCGTCTTCAGTCACTTTCACACTGACTGACATGATGCGACTTCCCTCTGTCTTTTCTACAAGTATTTTTATGGCAGCTGCTCTGACGAGCATTTTTTTTCCTGGTTCTCCAGGTAAGTAATTATTTACTCTTCTCCTCCACTTGAGAGAGATGTGACACAAGGTCTTTTTTTAATGTGGGGAACCTGAGCGCGTACGCCCAGGTACTGGTCAAATATTACCTATCCACTGCAGTGGATAGGTTCAAAACCGGTCTAAACTGGTCTTAATTTGGTCATTCCCGAAAGTATGTAGAGAATAGTATGTGCAAAATTTTTCATATATACATGAAACTGTTGGAGTGGAATCAGTGGTTACATTTAACAATTTTGACGATAAAAGGGTGGGAAAGCTACATCCTGTCGGTGCAAAAATGACTGAAGGCGTGCTTTATAATTGTGCAAAATGAATTCTGACGAGCAAAACCTTCTTCTAGATCGTCAGTGAGAACCAACCTTCCTATCGATAGATGCAGCTATAGATTCGATGTAGTCGTTTCACTTGAGGTTGCTTGAGAGATGTTGAGAAGAGACAGTGTGTTGTTTTCTAGAACTAACGGTATAGATTCTTTTCGTTATACTGTCTATTTAACCCTAACCCCGAGGCCACAAAAGGTTCGCCTAACAAGCAATCTAATCGAACATACGCAGTGATTCGTTGTTTGGTTTTATGAAGATCATGTGTCGGTGCTGACTGAAACTGCCAAATTCGCTGTATGCCCCACAAAGAGATGGAATTAGGAAAAGATTTACTCAAATGCCCCAAAGATAACAACAGTATGTCTTTGGCTCAACATAACTTCCGAGAAGAGGCGGTAGATGCGACCCTGGGGTTCGACGTGGCATCCGACGTACGCACTCTTTGACGATACTCTCTGTACATCATAGTGATCAGGCACTTTTATTTTTGGTAAGTATCATTTTATATAAGTGGTTCAGTCAGTTACGTGCCATACGTGATACACACTTTGGGCGTTCATATCTTGAAAGAGACATGACTGACTGAGCAAAAGATTATCCCGTAGAAGTTTGCCATTGTTTTCTGCGGTAGACTGGTTGCCATCCAAGGCTATAGAACCCAAACAGTCCTATTATTTAACCCATAACTGGAGTTAAGAGACGGATTAATACCTTGCCCAAGGATATTTGTGCGTAAGTTGATTCAAGGAATTTAACTGGAATTCGAACTCGGAACCCCGATTAGTCGTTTCGAGTCTGTCTGTCTGTCTGTCTGTCTGTCTGTCTATCTATCTCAGTCTGCTCATATCTAGCTATCATGGTCTTTTTCTTTCTTTCTTTATTTCTTTCTTTCTTTATTTCTTTCCTAATTTCTTACTTATGATCAAATTTAACTGATATGATGTAATATATCTTCACCGTGCTTAATAAACTGTTTAAAAATACCATCAATTCCCCATATTGTACATAACAATTGACCTGCATTTAATTTCAAGCGATGACTTCCTTGTAGTGTTGCTATTTATAATTTGAATTTTCTGTAATGGCCTGTAGCATGTTATGGATTGCAATACGAATATTAGCAGATAAAATACATAGATATTAAAAAAAAAGAAGAAGCTGGGCGTATATGAGAAAGAGTAATATTTCGCAAACTTACTCTTATTTGTGGACTGGTTTTCGCTATCTGTTTCCTTAATCTGTGTTTCCTTATTCTGTGTTTCCTTCAAAAATTTTCGTTCGAATACTTTTTGAAAGCTACAGTTGGGTGTTTGGAACGAGTAATGAGCAGCCCACGTATTTAAGTCAGAGTACTCATGACCTGAGACGCGCATTCATAATAAATGCATTTATTGAAACATGTAACAACCCACCTCTCTTTGTCTCTTTATATATATATATATATATATATATATATATATATATATATATATATATATATATACCCTACTCCCCCTGTAAAGCGAGTTGTGACACAAGGTTCGTCTCTGTTTCTCTTTCTCTATAAAATAATTAAAATATATTTTAAGAAATGCCACGGAGATCTCCGAAGATTTGCGAAATGGATTAACAACCAAAGTCTTTTAAATAAATAGACACTCGTATTTGAGTAGATAATGTTTATATATATATATATATATATATATATATATATATATAAAATTTTAGATTATTACAATGGGTAAGACATATTTCACCGCGTCCTGATGTTATTATCGCGGTTTGTCAGACCCAAATGGTACAACAGTTGGTCTCTGAAATATCAACCCCCCACAAAAACTTATTTTATTTTATTTTATTTTACATAGACGCTCACATGTCCATATCAGAATAGACATTTGTAACGGTTATTTACGAAAATTTCTCGCTTGTTCGAAAAGAATCCCAAAGAAAGAGGAAAGCAAGGATAAAGAAAAGATAGACGATTGATTAATGTAAAGAAAAGAAAAAAAGAGAAAAAAAGAGAAAAAAAAAGAAAAAAAGAAAAAAGAGAAAAGAGAAAAAAGGGGAAACAGATAAAACTGAATGGAATACAAGAAGAGAAAAAGAAAGGATAAAGACATACAATAAAAGGAAATACAGTATCGCGAGAAATAAATGTTGACTCCATTTATCGCAATGGCGTCTCAAACCACCCAACTGTTCTCTTAGAAAAACATGGAAAAATTTAACTATGAAATTTAATTTCAAATATACTGGGATATATTTACGGTACAAAAAAATTGTACATCATAATTTTAATACAATTTAAAAAATAATTTCTCTTACTATTATTTTAAAAAATTAATGTTAATTTAAAAAATATTGTTAAAATAATTAAAACTACTAAAATTAAAAAATATAAATATAGAAACAGGAAAAATTAGATAGACCTAATAAGATATTACCGGTGAAAGTTGAAACATTTACTTCACAGAAAAACCTAGATGGGTGGGATTAATAAGTAGATAGCAATCAATATCTATTTTTAGATTTTGGACAACATTACTTTTAGATTGAGTTGTAAGTGAAAAATTTAAAAATTTGGCTTGGTCGAACTCTAAAATGGGGGAGGGGGAGTAAAGGAAGGAAGAAATAGAAAGTAGTGTTTGACAGGGAAGTGAGCTAAACAAAATGGGAGGAAAGGGAAAGAAAAAGAAAAAAGAAAAAGAAAAAAAATAAAGGAAAGAAAAATTTCATTTCCGTGAAAGTGCGACACGGAGATCCGAAGGCGAATTGGCATGGCAAAGGACGCGTTCCAGAAGCTGAGCAAAATACTAACACACAGGAAAATATCAATAGAAACGAAGAAAAGAGTGCTAGACTGCTACGTGATGTCAGTTCTTCAATACGGCAGTGAATGCTGGACAATATCATCGAAAATGAGGACAAAACTGGAAGCGGCCGAAATGTGGTTCTACAGAAGGATGCTACGGATATCGTGGACTGAGCATACAAGCAACGACGAGGTGTTAGAAAGAATGGCAACAAAAAGGAAATTGAAGCTGAGCATCAGGAAGAGACAACTGAAGTTCCTGGGACATGCAATGAGGAAGGAGAGCCTGGAGAACCTGATACTGACTGGTCAGATAGAAGGAAAGAGAGACAGAGGAAGGCAGCGGATAACATATTTGCAGGGTCTGATCAGGTGGATGACGGAACGGGGGTTGCCAGGAGCAACAGGAGCAAACATACTAAGAGGCACAAGGGATAGAGAGACGTGGAGAGCCATGATCGCCTACGTCCTCAAGGGACAGGGCACATAGAAGAAGAAGAAGAAGAAGAAGAAGAAGAAGAAGAAGAGACGTTAGAGACGTGTTAACAAAAGTAACGTTTTTAAATGGGATGAAGTTAATAGAAAAAAGAGAATTTTAGAAAAAAAATTATTTGTGGGGAAAAAAAAAGCTTGGATTTACCTTCCTGCTTTCCCTTTTGGATTAAAGTTTTTAATATATATATATATAACACAATCGACGAGATTTATAAATCGACAGAAAATGAAGTTCGAACTCATATCAAGTTCTCTCAACATAGCCGCAACATTTCCCATATTTTTTTAATTTCTAAAAGCTTTCCTACCATTCGTATGGTGATAATGCATGTGTCAGTTCTAAATACGCAATTTTGTTTATGGTTCTAAAGTGTTGCCAACAATTTTCACCCCACGCCCGGATACACACGCGCACATAACCGAAGTCAAATATAATCTTACCGTGAATGACGATCCCTAATAATTTCAAAATATTATCATGGTCAAAAGAACTCATTATTTCCACTTCTCTTTCAAAATCCTTCTTCACTTCATTTGATACTTCTTCTTTAAGGACTTTTACCGCCACCTTATTTGATGGTCCTTCTCCAGCTGCCATCTCTCCTAAAAATAGAAAAAAAAAGCTGTCAATATTCTGCTAGGTCTAAATGTGCGTTTTATACAATAAAGAAAAATATGCGATCAGTATTCAGTTTGGTATAACTGTGCGTTTTTTTTAATCACTTCACCAAAAGCCAGGCAGTTTTACTGCCACTGTTGCGCAGGGGGTTATATAGGGGGAAAGTAATGAGAAAAAGGGGTAGGTTATAGCGGGTGTCAGGAAGAGGGTAATAGAAAGATGAGAATACTGGTGTGATGCGGGCGAAGTAGATGGAGAAAAGAGCTTGAGGGAAAGGATGCGAGTTAGTGAGATAGGAGATGACTATTGACCTTACATTTGAATTCTTGGAGATTGTAGCTGTCGGGGAAGCAAGTATACGGAAGGGAATTCAACAGGCGGTAAGTGTGAGAAAAGAAGCTGATGGAGTAGAAATTGCGGTTTTATTGGTTTCACTGTAAAAGGGTGGGGCTTAGTTGCTAGTCTAGTCAGTCAGTTAAGTGCCATACGTGAAACACACTTGGGCGATCATGTCTCGAAAGAGACATGACTGACCGGGCAGAAGATTATCCCACAGTAGGTTGCCATTGTTTTCTGCGGTAGACTGGTTGCCTGCAAAGGCTATAGAACCCAATCTGTCCTGTTATTTAACCCATAACTGGAGGGAAGAGACGGATTAATACCTTTCCCACGGGTATTTGCGCGTAAGTGAATATAAGGGATTCAACTAGAATTCGAACTCGGCTACCCGGTTTTTCGTTCCGAGCCGATATCCACTGTACCACAACGCACAGCGCTAGTCTCGTAGCTCGATTAAATTCATACAAAGGGGAAACCAGTGAGCTAAGTTCATTGGAACAGAAGCCTTGAAAGTATTTGCAGAAGAGACACAGGGAAGCCACATCACGCCGATGAGAGAGCGACTAAAATATGCGATCAATATTCAGTTAGGTCTAAAAGTGCGTTTTATAACATGAAGAAAAATATGCGATTAGAATTCAGGTATGTATAAATGCGCGTTTTATAAGATAGAGAAAAATATGCTGTCATTGTTCAGATATGTTGAAAAGTTCATTTTATACAATGGAGAAAAATAAGTGATCAATATTTAGGCAGGTCGAAAGGTGCGTTTTTACAATAGAGAAAAATATGCGATCAATATTCAGATAGCTCTAAAGTTGCGCTTTATACCACGGAGAAATATTTCATCAACATTCACATATGTTTAAAGGTGCGTTTTATAAAGAAAAATAAGCGATAATTATTCAGGTAGGTCTAAAGGTGCGTTTTATACTATATAGAAAAATATGCGTTTAATATTCAGATTGGTCTAAAGGTGCCTTTTATACCATTTACGCTTTTACAGGGAGGGAGAAGAGACAAATTCTCTGTCTCTTCTCTCTCCCAACGGTATTTTTCCCAAGGGTATTTTTGCGTAAGTGAATGCAAGGAATTCGAACTCGATATCTATTGCGCCACAACGCACATCCTCGCTCTATCTTTCTTCTTCTATGTGCCTTGTCCCTTCAGGACGTAGGCGATCATGGCCTTCCACGTCTCCCTATCCCTGGTGGCCCTGAGCACGCCTTCTCCTGTTACACTATGCAATCCTCGTTCCGTCATCCACCAGATTAGGTCCTTCAAATATATTATCCGTTGCTTTCCCCTTGTCTCTTTTCCCCTATCTTTACAATCGCCAAATCAGACTAAAAATAAAGTATTTACACTATATGTAGGTTGGAGCTATACAATCCTTATTTTTTTACCTTGACAGAGTGCAAAAGTTTTTACACATCTTTGTGGGGATACATTATTTTCCAGCCTTGAATGTTTTTCTCACTGACAAAACGTTGTTCGCTAATTACTATCGCTATTTCCATTGCAAATGTTCAGATGAGCTACATTCTTCCCCTCCAACAGACCATACCTTCACAGCTATAATCCACCATGTCACGTACACAGAGTCGACTCATCTTCATTCCCTTCGTATTCCATTGGTAATGAAGAAGTTTAACCTGAGTAGCTATTAATTTATAGAAGAAACTCTGCTCTACAAGAACTTTTAGGCATCCATTTTCTATCAATATATGAACAGCAATGCCTGATTTCAATGTTTCTGTTTATTAAGCTGAATTTATTTCACTTGAACTAATGGTCACTTTTTTCCTGCTTTATATTATCAACAGAGTTTCCGTACTAAAACTGAAGTTAAACATCGTCGAGCCTAGTCAGTATCTAGATAGGTAACCGCTTGTGAATACAGAGTGCTGTAAACTTGGATCTGCGGTGGTCTAATAAAAAAATCACTCAGAAGCTGAAATCAGAGAAGCGAGTTGAAATCATAGGTTCATTATATTCACTTTTGCGCAAATGCCTTTGGGAAAGATATAAATCCACCTCTTCTCTCTAAATCTATGAGTTGATTAGTAATACTTGTATTACTAAACTATTATTACCTCACCCCAGATCTTACAATCTACAAATATTCTCTGGCTTTAAATAACCTGCAAATATTGTGTTATAACGTTAGCGTGGACGGTATTTTTGTGGCCCACTTCTATAAAGTTGCTTTCGTAACGTTAATCCAAATGAAACTTTTGGTAACTCGCTATTAGCGAATAATAATATTTCGGTATCTTTGCGTAAAGTCAACGAACTAAAGAATTCTTTCGAACAATACACAATAATTCCGTAGAAAACCGGAACCCACAAAATACTGAATAAACAGAATACCCCGAATACTCAGAATACAGAGGAACACACCGAATACAGAATACGAAGAATACACTGAATACTCGGAATACACTGGAACACAGAATAATCTGAACACACAGGATATCCGGAAGATACCAGACGGCACCCAGACTGCTGTCTGAGTGCTTTATATATTAATATTTATGATCACGTGATCCTATTTATCAGCAGATACATTTGTTACCTGGAGATGGGTGTTCAATCACACGTGTCGGTATCGACACTTTCTTCCTAAATAACACCTCTCCTTTTGAGCGGACTTCTTCTGGAGTATATCATCTGGAGTCTGTATTTTTTAGTGTTGGTTCCACACTTAAAAATTTCATCATATTTCTTTTTCTTTTGAAATAAAACTGAAACACGGCATTAGCTATTTGGCTGAATAGTTTTCTGATCCGACTCTTCTCTCCGATTTCTTAAGAGACCTTTTGAAACGTATCAACAAAGCGTTCCGCTTGGCTGTTTGATCGTGGATGATACGGGGACGTTGTAATACGTTGTATTTGTCGGGACTGGTAAAATAACGTGAATTCATTAGATGTGATCAGCGTCCAGTTATCCGACAAAACATTGCAAAGATTTCTTTTCTCAAAGAGGTCGGTAAAATCTCTCTAATATAGAAAATGTTTCAGTTGGAATTCTGTTAGGTGAGCTGGGGTTGGTAGTCTGTAGGGATGAAGACTCACTTTGTCGACCCTAGGTGAACTAGTTGTTGAGCAAATATCATTGCTGTAATTATTGTCGCGCTAGTTTATTTCAGAAGGGATGTGATCCTTGTCCTGTGTGATGACAATAGTACAGCTTAAATTCCCCAAAGGAATTTCTACAGTCTCACCTTTGAACTTACTTGGTGGTAAATCTGATTTCGTACTAGTACTTGTGTTGACAATATTTACTTGGCTGCAGAACGAATTGCTTGGCAGGCCTCAAAGAGTAAATAAGAAAATGCCATTCGTTCCCAAGAAATTTGTTGTATTTTTAAACACGAACACCACTACTTTTTTAGTGCTTTCAGTGAATGAAATATTGCAGTTTAAATCCAATAAAAAAATTAACTTCTTTCCTGAAACACCATGAACAACTTTTTTTTCGAAACCAACAAACCAGGTTTACTCAGTTTTCGCCGAGTCTTTTTATGAATCATAGTAATATCAGACCCAGGAACTAATTGTAATTTTGTTTTCATATCCTTAATCGTGACAAAAACAATTTTTTTATTTGGTGTTGTTTCGTTCGAAGTCTTGCGAATTTTTTTGTTTCCGCTTGTCGACTTTTGCCCAATGTACTTATTTTGTTGACATACATTTTGTTTATTCTCCATTTACAACAAATACTTTTATATTCTAATTTTCCGCATTTGTAGCAGTTTTTTTCTAAAGAAACAATCACTTTTTAAAAATGTTTAACACTACAACCGTAGTAAATATTAGGTATTCTGGAGTTTCTTATCTTATTTTTTAACGTTACGCTAGGATTTGCAAAACGTCTATTTTTCCTTTAGACGGTTGAACGCTGTGTATTTGCGAAATTTCTCTCTCCTAAATTCTAGCGGTGCTAATTTTTAAATTTATCATACGCTGACACTCTTCAGCTAATTTTTGAGAGTTAAATTTGAATCCATTTCTAGTTTAGTCAGAATCCTGGATCTTATTTCAGCGTCATTGATGTTGTAGGGTTCTCACTTTTCATAAAGATGGACTCGTCCAGGGTATACTTATACTACTGCTAGAGAAGCAAGACTAGAAAATATCGTGTTTTCTCGCGGTAATTGCATTGACACTGTCAGCTCTCTGCCTTCGGGCGAAGAGCATTAACCGAGTCTTGGCTATGCCGAAGGGTAGAGTACGACAACTATTTTTGGCTGGGCTATATGGCCCGGAGAACCCACGTTAAATAGGCCTTGTGCCACATTTTGCCCTAGTGGGAGGGCAGATAAATACAAAATACCGCGTTTTCACAGAGAGTTAACCGGAGAGTACTAGAGTCCAGAGAGAGATTAGCAGTCAGTACACAGTAGCTCATAGTAGCTCTGTGCTCCACTCATCAAGAAGATTATTACGCAGTACCCGTCAGCTTCCGACGCGGACATACACAATATACTACGGTTTCACTTTCAGAGACTTTTACATATTCTTTTTACTAACCCGTATTCCTGGACTACTATTCTTCATTTCAAGTCTGTATCTTTACGTTAATACACTTATTTTCTATCTCAATTACTAGTCGTTTTTCGTTTTTTTTTATAGGCTCCATTTCCGGGATCCACAACAATTTAAATGAGTCGAAAGTTAATTCATTTAACTTAAACTTTTAACATTGTCAATTGACAACTCCTGTGTACGTAACAAAATCATCATCGTTACATTTTACTAGGTTTAAACAATTAAACATCGTGCATTAAACAATGAGGTTCTCTCTCGGAAAATGTTTGATAATATCCCTACAGTTTCCTCAAAACTTGGTTGTTTCGGCAAAAATAAAGTTAATGTATTTTTCATGTTCATCAGGGGACACCTTTTTTAAAAATAATAGTCGGTCTTACTTTTCGTCATTCCACTGCACACAATCCTTGTTGAAGATTCCTTCATATCTTCTGTAGTACGTTAGAAAAGTTATTCCTTCATCCAGATTGTAGACAAACTCGGTAATCGAATTCGCAACAGCGTCTGCAGTGAATGAGTGAGGCGTTTTTTCTCTGCCGTTTTCTTAAACAACAATTCTAAAAACATTTGAAGTTGTTTTTGAAACTGAATTTGCTGTTTATGTTTGTCATTTTGTTGTTGCAACTATAGTTCTTACTCTTGCTTTTGCAGCGCCAAATTTTGAAGCATAATTGAATTCATTGTCCTTGTATTCCGCTGAACATTTTAATTACTATGTATAAGAAGTATAATTTTTGTTTTTAGTTCTCGTGAAAGTTCAAAACGAGATATTTGTGAAAGTTCAAAAAACGAGATTTTCGTCGCCACTGTTGTAACATTATATAAGGTTAATTAGCCGTGAATAAACGATTCAGTCAATCAATCGCACTTCTCATTCTTGGAGCTCCCTTCCGAATTCTTCCTTCACTACCAACTCAATCAGTCAGTTAAGTGTCAGACGTAATGCCCGTGTGGGTGATCATGACCCGAAAGAGACTGACGAGGAAAGAAGATTTTCCCCAAAGTAGGTTGCTATTATTTTCTGCAATAGACTGGTTACTTAGCCAATCTCTCCTACTATTTAATCCATTGCTGGGGGAGAAGCGGTGGATTAATACCTTTTGCGTTAGTGAACGCAACGAATTCGACTGAAATCGAATTGGGCTTTCCGATTTCTCATTCCGAGCGTTATCCACTGCACCACTCCAAACATCTTCAACTGCAAAATATAATCTTCTTAAAAAAATTAAATGTACTGCCGCATTCTGAAATTAACAATAAATATTATGAGCGTTATTAATAAACAACCACACATTTTGAAAAATCGCTAAACGTAAAATACCACTGTTAATGGATAAATAAAATAATAATGTTACATGTACATTTCTCTCGCTTTCTTTCTCTCTCACTCTTTATATATATATATATATATATATATATATATATATATATATATATATTCCATATATATATATATCAGCATGCAGTATGGGTATAGAAGAATCCAAAGGAGTATCCTGTACATACAGTGGTAGGTTACCTCTCTAAGAGAGATCTAAATATATATGTATACATATAATACATATAGAGCAAATATAAGAAAAATTAAGACAGATACGTTATTTCATGGTAAATCGGAAGTATGGCCTGTTTCAGGCGAACCATCATCAGCTTCCTTCTTTATTTTACAAAGGATTTTGCACGAATATATATATATAAGTGTGTATTTGGGCAAAAATCCTACGTTTATACAAGTTTCATTAAAACGAATGATAAGGTACTGCGATTAAGGTTTTTATTCAATTTTTCTTGTGTTCGTATAAGTGTTTTCTTTTATAGACATAAAGTGTGTCTAACCCCCTAATTAGAGGCCTTGCTGCTAGATGCAGTTTATCGTCATACCCAGGACCGTTGATTGTGGCAGAAGAAGAATATACAGAAAGCTGAAAAAGAGGATTGTATAAAACAAACAGATTACCTTTGAAGATTTGACCGAAGGCCCCTTCCCCAACCAATTCTAGCAACTTGATGGAATTGACGGGAATCTCCCTGACAAAGAACTTTTTACCGGTGATGTCATCGCTGTAAGTGCTTTGATATACAGAACATTTAGACTGTTATAGTCTAAATGTTCTGTATATCAAAGCACTTTCGACTATTCTATTCGCTATGATCAATGATGCTTCTTCAAAACTTTTAACTGATATGTAAAGTTTTACATGCGTATCTATTATTGAGTGTTAGTCTTTTCTTTTTTATTGTTAATACTTCAATTAAAAACAGCTAAAATAATTAATTTTTTCGGTCTATTTATCTATTTCTCTCTCAGCCTGTTTCTATCTATCTATCTATCTATCTATCTATCTATCTATCTATCTATCTATCTATCTATCTATCTATCTATCTATCTAAATAAATAAATATGTATGAATAACGTTAAATGTAACCTAAAGACTATTGGTGTTATAGTTGCTAGAGACGGATTTAGCTGTAGAACGTTGACTGCAACAATTTTGAGCAGAAAAGAGTTGGATAGTTTAACCTTTTGTTGCATATTGCTTACAATTGTAACCAATATGCAACAAAGTGTTAACAAAACGGGCAACATTAGGAAGAGAGAAATAGGATTTCTCCCGGAGTTATTCGAACACCAACACACTTGCAGTATTTGTTGAAATGTCACCCACTCGGCAACCTCCGGAGAGGTCAGGTGCAAACTGCTGTGAATGCAATTCTACCAGAAAGACATGCAAGTTGCTTGTACGAATTTTTTGACAAGGTTTGTAATCCTATCACGGGACTCAAACGTCACATGATTGTATACAGAGACAAGCAAGTTTTTAATATGGGTAATACACAAAATCTGTTTGCCACATGTGTAAGAGAGGTTGTAAAAGTGAATCTGGCTTTAAGAATCACATTACGAGCCCACTTTACTTACAAAGTTATAATGACTGAGACAACACTGCACAGTTAACTGAAAAAATTCTATTAATACTCTCTGTTCATATCAAGGATTTATGACAAAAACCTGTTCGACAAAAACGCCTTCCTATCAGTAAGCTACTGAAAATCAGATATTTTGGCTCTAAACAACATTATAATTCAATACTATATATATATATATATATATATATATATATATATATATATATTTCGAGACTTCACATGAGACTCCCATCGGTATATTATTTATCTCCCATTGGCGATGGTTCATAAAAACTGGCCTTTCAGGAAATCTCCCCATCCCTTGGTATTTAGTGTAGTCCAGAAATACGCTTTTGTTTTTATTATGCCTTGTTCAGAAGCGATTAGTAGAAATATTTGAGCGCAACAATTGTTATTGTCACGTGACTTCTGCGCAACCAATGACAGAACTGGCTGCTTGCTTTAAAAAAGAGTAGGCTGATTAATCCAAAGTCGATGTACATTTTTTGTCTGCCTGCTATCAATTATTCTTGACACAAAGGAATTAGAGAATAAGGTAAAAAGAGAAGGAACGACGCAAAAAAGAAAAAGAAAGAAAAAGTGAAGGAAAAAAAGAGGTAAAGATAAAGACAATTTACAAAAAAATCAAAGGATAGAAAAAAAGTACAAAAAGTGAAAGAAAAGAGAGAACAATATAAATGAAAGAAAAGAGAGAACAATAAAAGTGAAAGAAAGGAGAGAACAATATAAATGAAAGAAAAGAGAGAACAATAAAAGTGAAAGAAAAGAGAGGACAATATTATTGAAAGAAAAGAGAGAACAATAAAAGTGAAAGAAAAGAGAGAACAATATAAATGAAAGAAAAGAGAGAAGACAACAAGAAAAAAATTAGCGAATGATCGATGAAAACAAAAATAAAAAATGAAAAACTTACGTAAAAATAAAAATAATTTGAGTGAAAAAATATGATGTACAACAAAGACTGAAGAAGAAAATGAAACAGAAAAATTATAAAAGAATGAGGAAAAGTGAAGAATGAAAAGTGAAAGGGAATAAGAGCATGAAGAATATCGAGTAGAATAACAGAAGAAAGAAAGAGAAGTGAAAGTTAAGAAAAAGAAAAATGTGAATAAAATGAACGAACAGACGAAGAATGTGAAAGTGAAAACAAGAAGAAAATGAATGTGGCAAAAATCAAGAAGAGGAATGTAAACGAGAATAAAACTAGTGAAGGAAAGTTTAATTGAAGAGTAATCAGAAGTAGTGTAAAATAATAATAAAAACGAAGAAATAAAACGTGAAAGACAAGAAGAAGAGGAACGAGAAAGTGAAAGTGAAAGTGAAAGTGAAAGTAAGGGCCATTGACAAAGTGAAGAAAGTACAGAATAAATAGTGAAAAGCGTACATAAATGAAAAGAGATATTATAGGAAAGAAAATGAAGATTTGAAAGTGATAAAAATGATAAAAAGTTAATTGTGGTTTGAGTTTGAGTTTCGTTTGACGGCATATCAACCTCCGTAGGTTATTTAATGCCAAAAACGGAGGGTTTTAAGGTATTTTGTAATGTTCGGTTATAGTGAGAAAGTTGATTTAGTCAGATTTTGATGAAATTTTTATTTTATTTTAGTAAACTGAAGATGTTTTCTAGTTTTGTGTTAAAAAATGTATTGGTGGTAATATTCTTTATGAAAAAAATGTATATTTTTCTATAAAAGTCTATGTTTATATTTTTACAGTGTTTTGGCCCCACTTTGGGGGATAACTATTTACCCATAGCTGGGACCCTAACAGGTGCTACCACTCCGGGTCAGGGTGGACCTGGGAACAACAGTAATTAAGAGGTGGTTCCATGCTCCTCATAACCCCCTAATTAGAGGCCTTGCTGCTAGATGCAGTTTATCGTCATACCCAGGACCGTTGATTGTGGCAGAAGAAGAATATACAGAAAGCTGAAAAAGAGGATTGTATAAAACAAACAGATTACCTTTGAAGACTTGACCGAAGGCCCCTTCCCCAACCAATTCTAGCAACTTGATGGAATTGACGGGAATCTCCCTGACAAAGAACTTTTTACCGGTGATGTCATCGCTGTAAGAACTGTAGTAGCTGGGGTTTTTGTTGATGACATTCATTCGATCCAAAAGTTGCATGCTGTCAGCAGTCTTAATCACTTTTTCGTTCTTGACCCGGTAGTGCTTCTGATGCATTTTACGCAAAAACAGCATCACACAGAGAAGGCTGATGATACAAATTACAACAATCGGCAAAAGGATCTGAAGAATCAGGTGCAAAGAGAATGTCTCTGTGTTGGGCTCGGTCATTAAACTTCCCGGTACGTCCTGTCATCAAACATAAATAAAAAGAAAAGTGCCATTTTATTAGATTTTCATAGTAAATAATATTTACAAAACACATTAACAATAATAACATACGTTTAACCCTCTAGGGCCATTCGTATCATATTTGATACAGTATTTCCCTATAAGGAAACATTTGGTATTTCCCTATAAGGAAACATTTGGTATTTCCCTATAAGGAAACACTTGGTATTTCCCTATAAGGAAACATTTGGTATTTCCCTATAAGGAAACATTTGGTATTCATTGACTGAGCAGTCAGTACTGCTTTCATTTGAAATTTATAAAATATTTCTCTTAAAAAATTTTTCAGGAAAATATTTCTTTCAAGGCTTGTTTTCATACTGTATCAAATATGATACGAATGGCCCTAGAGGGTTAATAATATAATATGATTAAGGCTTCTACTTGTCATAAAGTGGGGGATCAGTTCTATATTGTTATGAAGTAATAAACAGATCCCCCACTAATTACTACTTAACCCTCTAAGGCCATTCGTATCATATTTGATACAGTATTTCCCTATAAGGAAACATTTGGTATTTCCCTATAAGGAAACATTTGGTATTCATTGACTGAGCAGTCAGTACTGCTTTCATTTGAAATTTATAAAATATTTCTCTTAAAAAATTTTTCAGGAAAATATTTCTTTCAAGGCTTGTTTTCATACTGTATCAAATATGATACGAATGGCCCTAGAGGGTTAATAATATAATATGATTAAGGCTTCTACTTGTCATAAAGTGGGGGATCAGTTCTATATTGTTATGAAGTAATAAACAGATCCCCCACTAATATGATACGAATGGCCCTAGAGGGTTAAGGCTTCTACTTGTCATAAAGTGGGGGATCAGTTCTATATTGTTATGAAGTAATAAACAGATCCCCCACTAATATGATACGAATGGCCCTAGAGGGTTAAGGCTTCTACTTGTCATAAAGTGGGGGATCAGTTCTATATTGTTATGAAGTAATAAACAGATCCCCCACTAATATGATACGAATGGCCCTAGAGGGTTAAAATACAACAAACGGTATGCTTTTCTGCTATTTCTTTATATTCGAAAGTTTTCCATGAACCAGTTTTAGTCTTTTTATTATTATAATTTGCAGTTGACATCATGACTGGCCTCATTAAAATACAATAATCTCAGAAGACCGTACTTATCGTCACTGCTCACATATTAAAGTGCGACTCTGTCCTACAAAAACATCTATCACATCCTAGTGGTAGCTTTAAGTCCAAAAGATAAATATCGCTCTATTAATGACGAAAGTAAACCATTATAAAAAATATTTGAATATGACTACTACTACTAATTTATATATTAAAATTGTTGCAATAATTCAGATCCATATATTTTGTGACTCATTAGAGGAGTAGAAGTGGTGTTTCTTTGGGTACGACAGCCTGACGCAGCACAATCCGCTCCAGGTTAGTTTGAATCCAGAGATTCTCTTCTCCTAGACCGGTTGTACCTCAAAGCTATAGAACCAAGTCTATCTTGTAAAACTAGAAAAAGTTATTCCCGTGAGCAATGGCGGACGAGCATGCAGAGGATGAATGAAGTAGCTGGGATGAAAGCATCGATGTCGACTTTCACCCAGGAGGAGGCTTCAGAGGCACAGTTTTCAACAGGGAGATTAAAATCTTTGTTTCAAGGAACATCATAAAGAAAATCATGGAACGAGTGCTCCTTGGTAACAGTAAGACACTCTATGATAGAAGATTCCTGGAAGAAAGGAGAATAGAAAAAGACATTAACAGAAACTGTGATCAAAGTTGTCAAGAGGGTAGAGCTGCATGGCATGACAAGAGTCAGTGAAAGAAGTAAAGCAGTGATCTAGAAGGGAAGCGTATTCCTCGAGGTTACAAAGTTAAATCCAGCTCCTGCGTGAGAGACTGTAGTTAAGAAGTTTAGGGTACGGATTCCAGCAAGATCAGTGACAGAGTTTTTCAGTCACTTGGCATGATGGGCACTGAAGTCACCGAACACAAATATATTAGCAAACAGGTGAGAGGGAAATACCATTTCTGACCTAAGTTTCAGTTTGAGACCCGGAAGGAAATGAGTAAACAATATAAAATAAAGAGAACAGTATTATTATTATTGTTGTTGTTGTTGTAGTAGTAGTAGTAGTAGTAGTAGTAGTAATATGCGCATAAACCACCAGGTATAGTGGAAAATGAGTGTAAAACTGTTCTAGGAAATATGTGTGCAATGTGATTATGTAAGTCAAGTAAGCAGACCAAACATAATAACCTTCAGAAGGATAGCAAAGGGTATTTCATCATTGATATAGAAGTGGTAGTAGACATACTTAACGGACTATCTATCTATCTATCTATCTATCTATCTATCTATCTATCTATCTATCTATCTGAGACCTAATTTTAATTATCTATCTAAACTATTTTAATTATCTATCTAAAAATGTAGTTCACGTTTCTATAACTATCCCAGGAAACACATATACACAGCTCTTGACGCATTGTCTCAGCTATCATTAAAATTCTTTATCTTATTTGTCCACAACTTTTCGTGTGCAGTTATTAATAATTTCATAAAAGATATATTAGATTACAATTGGCTTTAAATGTCTTCAACAAGATGAACATATTGCCAAATTAGAAATGACATTTACAAAACTTAGCCCAATTTAGAATGTCCCAAGTAAATGAAATAAAACATAACGCAAGATTGTGTTTCTCAAAACTTCATATTGCGGTAGCAACTGATTTTGTGTTATGACAACCCCCATTTGAAAACCTAGGTCTTTAGTTGAGATCGAACAGCGACCACTGCACCTATCTCAGCCGGCAGTCAAGCTCTAATCTTATTCGTCTATGACCTTTCCGCTTATGAATATTAATTATTTCAAGTTAGTTAAATTGGATTCTAATTGACTTAAATGTTTTCGTCAAGATGAACACGCTTCCCAAATGGATTAGGAATGATATTGATCAGGTTTTTATTCAATTCTATATCGATCGCATATCGATCATTTAATTAATTTATGGTATGAGTTGAGATTTATGAAATAGATGGTAGATGTTTTGCTCAGTACACGGGAACTGACGTTTTCTTTGATACGCGTTTTTAGTTATTTAAAAGTAAAAGCTGTTACTGTCAGAGTGTTTTTTTTGTTTGCTTTATTATTAGGATTTTGCAGGTATAATTTTTTTTTCAGTACTATAATTCAGTCTAATTTAGAGAAAACATTCGCATCTAAAACAGTCAATCTTCACGGGAGTCCTTGGGTGCAAAGATAAATGTCACACCGGGTAGAGACACGTATTCTTTCAGAATGCAAGGGCAAACCTATTAGTATATACTGTTAATATCCATACTTAAACAGAACAAAGGCAATATTATACTCACTAGTAAATTAAATTTGAATAAATTTAAATATGAATAAATTTAAATATGAATCGAATCGACTATATTTTTAAACGAATTATTTATAAATTAAATAAAGTAGTAAATAAATTAAAATATGTAACTATTAGGATCTTGAATAAGTTCTTGCTAATTTTTCATGAAAAGTAATGTTTTATTTACAAAAATTAGTAAGAAACATGTCACTGAAATTACTGTCCATCGCTAGCCACTACCTTTCCAACTTCCTTGTAGCATTTTAATCCCATGTTTAAAAAAAACGACACATCTTTTGACACTAACTACGAGTCCAACCGTTCTTTGGTATTTTTATGAGAATGAAAAACATGCTCAGGCAGGCCATGTGCCATCGATCGAAACAAGTGATAATCGGACGGGGCAATGTCTGGTGAATACTGCGGTGGAGTAGGACTTCCCTTTAAACGTTTTCAATCAGTTTTTCACCCATTTTGCAACATGGATCACTGCTCGGCTCAAACACATCAGTTCTAGTCGATAGCGACATCCGTGATGGTTTCTGTCGGTTTAAGAATCTCATAATAAACTATGCCACTTGATTTCACCAAATGCAGAGCAGAAGCTTCGAATAATAGATATTCAGTTTTGTCGACGATGTTCATGCATGGTCGGGCTAACCCTATGATCTACGCTTAAGGTTATCGTAGTGTATCCACTTTTCATTGCCGGTCACGATACGATGCAAAAAACCTTTTCTTTTCTGTCATTGAATCAGATGTTCGCATGTGACAATACGCCGTTCGACGTATCTTGGCTTCAACTGGTACGGCGCACAATGTCTATTTTTTAATCATTCCTAATTATTCAAAATTTTTTTTTAATCATCTCACCCCAAGCAAGGCATTCCACTGCCACTATTGCGCATGGGGCTACATAGGGGAAGGTAAAGAGAAGGAGTGGTTAGACATAGTGAATGTCAGGAGGAATGAATGTTAGACATAGGGAATGTCAGGAGGAATGGGAGCAGGTTAGTGTGTTAGGAGGTGTCTATTGACCTTACATTTAAACTCCTGGAGATTGTATCCGTCGGGGAAGCAATCGTGTGGAAGGGAATTCCACAGTCGGGAAGTGCGAGGAAAGAAACTGTTGGAGTAGAAGTTGAGGTTGCATTTTATCGGTTTCACTGTAAAAGGGTGGGATCTAGTTGCTAATCTAGTATCTCGTGCAAATTCGTATTTAGGGGGCACCAGTGATCTAAGTTCATCGGAGCAGAAGCCGTGAAAGTATTTATAGAAGAAATACTTAAAACGTTTCGAAACTGTTGTGTGGTCAACTTTTAATGATTCTGCAAGTTTAATTTGGGCCTGACATGAAGTAGTGTCTCCAATTGTTCGTCTTCAAACTTTTTCGATGCTCCAAAGCGTTTTATATTTTCAACATCAAAATCATTACTTTTGAAGCGTATAAACTAATCTCTGCATATTGTTTCTAACAGAGCATAATCGCCGTAAATCAACAAGAGTTCTGTGTGCTGCAGCTGCAGATTTCTTTTGAATAAAGTAGTGCAGCAAAATTTACCGCAAATTACTTTCTTGGGCACGAAATCCGACATCTTTAACTCTATGAAAAACAAAATTGTTCATACTTCGACGAAATTACATCCTCATAGATGTATTATCATGTGTTCTGCGAGCGCCCTCTTTTGGAAAACAGCGAGAACGTACTCAAGGTCCTAATATATTTTTCATGCCTTCAGGACTTAGACGATCATGGCCCCCCACAGATTACTGTTCTTTAATTGCAAAGACATTTTTCTCCACAGTTTTTAAATTCTGATTTTGCTTCATTCTCACAGACTGGCTACCAACCAAAGCACAGGAACCCAGCATAACTCACTGTTTAATCTATAGCTGAGATACTTTCACTGGGCTAGCCGAAAAAGTTTGTTCGTTTATTAACTTGAAAATTTACTTAATAACTTGAACGAATTTTGTGAACAGCCCAATATTTATGATTTTTATTTGTCCTAAAAGACTAATTAGACATTTCTGTAGCGTTTTATTGCATTCCAATGGTAATGCGGTATGGTAATCGCTTAAACGTATTATTACACGGAGAAATGCGCGCATGAAAAATAATATTTTTAGTATTATATTAAACCTGGAAAAGAACAGGACAAGTTATTAAACCTGGAAAAGTAAAGAACATTATAGTGAAGTAAAAAATAAGAAATTCTTACTCAAAATATTGCAGCTAAAAATAAAATTTGAATTATTTTTAGCTGCAATGTGCGTTGTGGTGCAGTGGATATCGACTCGGAACGAGGAATCGGGGGAGCCGAGTTCGAATTCCAGCTGAATTCCTTGCATTCACTTACGCGCAAATACCCTTGGGAAAGGTATTAATCCGTCTTTCCCTCCCGTTATGGGTTAAATAACAGGACAGATTGGGTTCTCATAGCCTTGGCTGGCAACCAGTCTACCGCAGAAAGCAATGGAAACCTAGTGCGGGATAATCTTCTGCCCAGTCAGTCATGTCTCTTTCGAGACATGATCGCCTAAGCGTGTATCACACATGGCACTTAACAGACTGATTTTAGTAAAAAAATTCTTTCTTTTAAAATGTTATTCGAAATGAACAATGGTCGAATGGCTATTAAATGTGAATAATGATTTTAAAGTTTATTCCAAATGAAGAATGGTCTGATAGCTAACGGAAATGAATAGTGGCTTAATGATTTTCGAAAATTGATAAAATCTTAATGAATATCAGATGTGAATAGTGCTATAAAATTTATCGTTAATGGAGGATGGTCGAATGGCTCCGGGAGAGGACTAGTGCTTTTCCCCGACGGCTACAATCTCCAGGAGTTTAAATGTAAGGTCAATAGACACCTCCTAACACACTAACTTGCTCCCATTCTATCAAACACTCTTCCCATCTGCCCAACCCTCATCCTCGGTATCTATCATTACCCAGCTATCACGTTCCTCCTGACATTCCCTATGTCTAGCCACTCCTTCTCTTTACCTTCCCCTATGTAGCCCCATGCGTAATAGTGGCAGTGGAATGCCTTGCTTGGGGTGAAATGATTAAAAAAAATGGTGATGCCAGTCGTAAAAGAAAATTTAATAATTTCTTTTTTTTCAAAAAATTTTTATGAAAAAATGAAGAATGATTTAATAGCTGTGAAAAGTGGCTAAATGCTTATCAGAATGAGATTGGACTAAATAAGATAAAAGTGGATTAAAATCTAGCCAAAATGAATAATGGTGTCATGACTGTCGAAAAGGATTAGTGGCTAAATGCTTATTAGAATGAGATTGGACTAAATAAGATAAAAGTGGATTAAAATCTAGCCAAAATGAATAATGGTCTCATGACTGTCGAAAAGGATTAGTGGCTAAATGCTTATTAGAATGAGATTGGACTAAATAAGATAAAAGTGGATTAAAATCTAGCTAAAATGAATAATGGTCTCATGACTGTCGAAAAGGATTAGTGGCTAAATGCTTATTAGAATGAGATTGGACTAAATAAGATAAAAGTGGATTAAAATCTAGCCAAAATGAATAATGGTCTCATGACTGTCGAAAAGGATTAGTGGCTAAATGCTTATTAGAATGAGATTGGACTAAATAAGATAAAAGTGGATTAAAATCTAGCTAAAATGAATAATGGTCTCATGACTGTCGAAAAGGATTAGTGGCTAAATGCTTATTAGAATGAGATTGGACTAAATAAGATAAAAGTGGATTAAAATCTAGCTAAAATGAATAATGGTCTCATGACTGTCGAAAAGGATTAGTGGCTAAATGCTTATTAGAATGAGATTGGACTAAATAAGATAAAAGTGGATTAAAATCTAGCCAAAATGAATAATGGTCTCATGACTGTCGAAAAGGATTAGTGGCTAAATGCTTATCAGAATGAGATTGGACTAAATAAGATAAAAGTGGATTAAAATCTAGCTAAAATGAATAATGGTCTCATGACTGTCGAAAAGGATTAGTGGCTAAATGCTTATTAGAATGAGATTGGACTAAATAAGATAAAAGTGGATTAAAATCTAGCTAAAATGAATAATGGTCTCATGACTGTCGAAAAGGATTAGTGGCTAAATGCTTATTAGAATGAGATTGGACTAAATAAGATAAAAGTGGATTAAAATCTAGCTAAAATGAATAATGGTCTCATGACTGTCGAAAAGGATTAGTGGCTAAATGCTTATTGAAACGAGACATAAGATAACAGTGTCTCAATGTTTATCTAAAATGAAGAATAGCCACATGCCTGACGAAAAGGATTAGTGGCTAAATGCTTACTGAAAAAAGACAGAACTATATAAAAATAGTGGCACAATGATAATCTAAAATGAAGACTATTCACATACCTGTCTTAGCGGATTAGTGTTTATCGTAAATGGAAAATAGTCTAATTATTATAGGTATAAAACACTGGTTTTATGGTTACTGGATGAACAATGATGCCATTGTGATAATAATTGAAGTGGTGGACTGATTATCTATTTTGAGAACATTTCGTAGTCAATTTCAGTTTAATTATGTCACTTTCCTACTTATACTCTTAAAGAAGGTATGAATCCAATCCTCCCTGCATTAATTTTAAGCTCTATTAACGATATTTTTTGTACCATGACAGTCATGTATTCTTAGTCAGGTCTAGCGTTCTCTGCTGCTACGTAATGTGACTCAGCGTTACTTATTGAATGATACTTTGATAGATGATCAGTATCAAGTAACTCAACTTGCTTCTTGAGATTGCTTGAAGGAGATGATACTGGACTCTGATAATTCATTCGAGTGTAGTAACCAATGTTATAAATTAATAAATTTATCTTAGTTTCTGAATTTCTGCGATAAGGAATTGTCATTATTTTCGATGCTTACACTCGAACTCGAACTCGAACTCTTTTCCTTATGCTTTGTGTTATTATCACAACCTTTGTGTTCTGCGGCCTTCTTCAGGTGTCTGTCGATCCTGGTATACCTTCGGGGAACTTCGAACTGAACTTATGGTTCAGTTGTTGCTCAAGTTTAAGTTTGGCGGATGCACTGAACTTATGGTTCAGTTGTTGCTCAAGTTTAAGTTTGGCGGATGCACTGAACTTATGGTTCAGTTGTTGCTCAAGTTTAAGTTTGGCGGATGCTAAACTCCAACACATTGATGCTTTTTGACCTCACTTTTCCACTGACATGAAGTGGAGCGACTATATCAAACCAATCGCTTCGTCTACTGCCAGGAAAGGTGGTTTAAAGACATACGAACAGAAAATGATCAGTATAAGCAGTACCCTACAACGTAACAATTATCCAGGGCACATGACAACAGCTTCAACAAACGTGAATAAAGGGGGTGCATCAAGATACCAACTCTTAGAAAACAGCCTTGGTCTGTCTACCCTATGTGAAGGGGGTTATCAGAGAAAATACAAAGGATCAGTGGTCCATATAACATCAGGACGATCTTCAGATGTTGTTCTCCACTTCACAGATACCTCTCCCGAATAAGACTCCCAACAGAGGATAACATGACTGAGGACTGTGTGTCCACCATTCCATGTAGCTGTGGAAATAAATATAAAGAAGAAACATGTCGCCCTCTTAAAGTAATGCTAAAAGAGTATTGCAAGGCCGTAACACGAGAGGAGATAGAAAAATCAGGTGTAGCTGACCACATATGGAGGGAGAAAGGGTATCACTGCCACCTATGGGATAAAATTGAAATAATGCATAGAGAACGTCACTGGAAACTACGTAAACTTAAGGAATCAGCGCATATACTAGGCTACAAAAAAATCCTAAGCCGACCAACCATAGAAATTAATACAATATGGGAACCAGTTATACGGAGTCCAGGAGAAAATCATAAGCGTCAACGATTGCAATATGAAAAAAAAAAAATGGTTGAGAAAATTATTAGCATAAAATATAGCAATATGAGCTCTGGTAAAAATGATTACTGAGACATTAGGTTTATAAATCTCAGAAATTCACTTGCTGTTGACCTCAAGGACACATGGCCTAGTGGATTTAGACGTTGTTTAGTTCCCGTGACTTGATCCAAAGAGTTGTGAATTCAATTTTAGCCAAAAGCAATGGTGAACAAATAAATTAGAAGAGCTGAGTGTAAGGGAGATAATTAAATGGCTGCCAGAAGCGGCATTGTACATGGAATGAGAATGACATACCCCAGTGATCGTAATAAAGGGTTTGGTTCGAAATTTCTAGCATCTGAGGAAGTTCGAAGTGCACAACAGCCGAAACGTGGTTAAAGATTAGGACAATAGTCCGAATAATGTAAATAGTGTATTTTCTCTTAGGTTTTTGCAACATCTTAGTCTGTACGTTATATATCTATATACACTTGCTAATCTCTAGTTTTCAGGACACAGGTCTTTTGTAATATTACCACCGTCCTAAATATCCTATTACGTGTATTTTTCATTTCTTCAATTTCAACTTGTCACATACAATTTTCGTTTGGAAACATATCAGTCAGTCGCCAATAAAGATTCTTTTTGTTGATTTTTCTAATCGTCTGCAAAACAATAAATTTTCTCTCGACTTTTAGTTCTTTTTTTTTCTACGCAGATGTTCACATATGTTCAACGACCACTTGTCGTTGGACATATGTGAACATAGTTTAGCTTTTAAAAAAATCGCAAAATACAAGCCGTATTAGCTTGTTGGGAAAATCATTACAATTGCCTAAACAATAAACAAATACGCCCTACCAAATAAATACTAGCTTATAAGGTATATAATCTACTTTGTTTTTTTGAGAAAAAAAAGAGTACTGAGCTTTTATGTAATATCAGTCCTCTTATATGGTAGTGAATGCTGGCAAATCTCTTAAATGAAGAAGAGATTTGAAGCAATAGAAATGTCGTTCTACAGAAATAAAAAATACGTTAAAATAAAAAGCAACAAAAAGCAAATCAGAGGAGAAACAGTAAAACTAATGATGACAATAGATAATCTAAAACTTCAGACAGTTTATCATTTTACCCACCCTTTCTTCAAACTATCACGCGACGAATTTACTCCTACCTTGTTATAATTTAATGATGGTTAGTTACAGAAAATCTTTAATTTCCTTGTTAAGAAAATTTACTTGAAATATTTTTTATGATATTTTAACGGAAGGGTTTTATTCAGAAGAAGGAAATTAGAAATGGTAATCTTATGATAATGATCGTACACCAATGATTATATTTTACACGCTTTGACTCAGTTTTGTCTGAATATTGGAATCGATAGTCTGAATTTCTGCTGAGCTACTTACGTTAGCAGTAATAAAAAAAAATGTATGAACCTAATTCTCCCTGTAAACTATGTTTAATAATTTTTCTTTTAATCGTTTCACCCCAAGAAAGGCATTCCACTGCCACTATTGCGCAGGGGGTTACATAGGGTCGGGGAAGTGATGAGAAGGATGGTTAGGTATAGGAAATGTCAGAAGGAGGGTGATAGACGGACAAGGGTACCGAGAATGAGGGTTGGTTAGATGGTGAGAGTGTTTGAGAGAATAGATGCAAGTTAGTGTGTTAGGAGGTGTCTATTGACCTTGTAGTGATATCAGTAAAGAAAACGGATTCGATAAACAGAGTTGAAATTTTATATGAGTTAGCTCATGGTCAATGAAACAGTAATAACCTTATGAAAAGGCATGAATTTATATTTCTCTGAAATAGCTATATATACTAAATGCTTCACAATCTTTCCCGGTCTTTTGAACATGAATAGGGGTTTATACCTTGTTCCGTTTTTATGATTCGCTTTTCAATTTCCTGTAAAGTTTTATCATCCTCTTTCAATGCAATTAGTTTTAGTGACATTATCGTCTTGCTTGGGGTGAAATGATTAAAAAACAAAACAAAACGAAGACGGGGGAGTGATGAAGTGGCATCTCCAAAGCCAGCGGAATGGGAAAATGGAGTTTAAGTTTAGAATGGAGGTGTTTATGCCTAAATTATACTGTAACATATTTAGGAAAGGCATGAATCTATTTCTACCTGCAATCTATGTATTTATTAAATGTAGGTTCTTTGTGGTATTAGTAAAGAAAACTGTTGCGGAGTAAATAATACATTCAAGGTGGGACTTCCTTTCATATACTTTCTTTCCTCTAGGAACTTAAATGCAAAGTCAATTCCCATCTCTTATCGACTTAGCTCCAGCCTTTTCTACATCACCCCGTGTATCTTGATCTTTTCCTTTCTCTCTACCTTCGCATCTGTCTTCACTCCTGTGTTCACATCCTTCTCTTGACCTTTCTCTTTCACCCCCTGTAGCTGGTTCGTCTTTGTCTTCATTCTCCTCCTGCCTAAAACTTCAGCTCTCTTATGTAGCCCTCTGCACATCAGTGGCGGTGCCGCATTGCTTGCAGTAAAATGATTAAAAAATATATATAAAAACTTAACTTTCACAGTTTCTGCTCTGATGAACTTAACTCACTAGTGTCCCCTATGCATGAATTTATTCGAGTTACTAGACTAGCAACTAGGTCCCACCGTTTTACAGTGAAACTAATAAAATGTAACAGCAACTTCTATTTCCTCAGCTTCTTTTCTCGCACTACCCGCCTGTGGAATTCACTTCCGTATACTTGCTTCCCCGACATCTACAATATCCAAGAATTTAAATGTAAGGTCAATAGTCATCTTCTATCTCTCTGACTTGCATCCTTTCCCTCATGTTCTTTTCTCCGTTTACTACACTCTCATCACACCAGTATTCTCATTCTCCACTTACCCAATTCCTGACACCCCATATAACCTGTCCTTCTTTCTCACCACTCTCCTCCTTTGTAACCCCCTGCACACCAGTGGCAGCAAAACTGTCTTGCTTGGGGTGAAATGATAAAGAAAAACACACACACAAATGAACTAAGCCATACGACTTAAATAAAGAACTCCAAGGGAGTCGAAAAAGACCGTTGGATTCCAGGCAAGAATATTTCTAACATACTTCATAGTGAGCATCCTAAGCAAGACTTAATATTATAACCGTTAGAAACGAGTTGTAACAGTGGCGACGAGAAATCGAAAATTATACTGAGTTGTAACAAGTAGAAAAATACTTTTTACTGCGGGGTATATTATAACAAAGGCGACGAGAATTTTGAACCACGTTGATTTATTTTTTTCAGTTTGTTGTGTTAAAAAAAACAAAACAAAAAACAAAACAAACAACAGATATTCTTCAAATATGAAAGAAATATTAGCTAATGTAGTAAAGAAAAAAACACCAACAGCAACAACATCAACAACAACAGCAGTTGTTGAAACTCCAGAAACAACAACAAAGTTAATTGTAATAATTTAGAAGAAAACAGAAAATTCCGACGAAAATGCCATATCAGAATTCACATGATGAATTTACCTTTTTTTGCTTCGATCAAATTTTAAGAGAAGAATGCAGCGATTGGGAAGACGAGAAAAACAAGGATTTTGTTGAGAAAGTTAGCACTAGTAGAACATGAAATATACTGTAATTTTGCACTTTTTTTTAAAACCAGGAGAAATTTGTTTTGAAGAAACTGTATATATTTTAACTACATTTTTTAGCGAGCAAAACTTGTTCAATAGACGTTAGAAATGCACCAATTTTTGTAACATATACTGGAATTGTTAACAAGAGGCATGAAAGATTCCGATTAAACGAACCGACTCCGGATATGTATAAAAGGTTAGTTTTTGTTCAAGGGTTAACGGCAAAAGAAAAAAAATCACGCAGAAATATGAGTAAGAATTCTAACGAAAATTGAACTTAATATTAAACTTACACTACATGAAATATCATACAAATGTCAAAGAACCCTAAATCTGAGACGCGATGTCGAAGATATTGAATATAAAAAATGTGTATACATGCAAACTAAAGAAAATTAAAAAAAAAAGAAAAGAAAAAATAATCCATATTTCAGATGTGGAAGGTTGCATCTCGGAGATGAATGTCATTTAAAGTAATTCTAAATAAATATGATGACGGTAACATGAAAGCCGTTGCAGATGCTTAGCGTTCGCTACTACAAGCACACACACACACACACACACACACACACACACACACACACACACACACACACACACACACACAAGAGGCAAAAAAAACAAAACAAAAAACTACAGCTAGATCGAAAAAGAGGCGTTAACAATATTACCTACAGTGAAAAACTTTCACAAATTTATACACGGAAGGTGTTTTCGGCTGCAGACTGATCACAAACCTATATTATCAATTATAATATTATAATATTATCATATTATTATGTATTGTTCATAAAAAAATGAATTTCTATGCATAAATATAGATTATAACGTTGAGGTACGATCGTATGAAATTACGATTTTAGGATGGAATTCTAACCATCTAAAAAATTAGAACTGATGAGCTATCGAAATTGATACAAATAATACTGATCCGTTTAAAGATAATGTGATTGCTGTATTGAAAAGTGAAATAGAAATTAAAAATATATTATGTAATGTAGTACGCGAATTATTTTGAAAGAAATAAAGGTAAGAGCAGAACGATATTTCTATTCTGGAAATAAAAACAACTAAAAGAAAGTAAGAAAGAGGAGTTTTAGAATGCAATCCAGACTTGAACGTTTACTCGCTATGTGACAGAATACTGATGTTTGTACAAAAAGTAGTAATACCTAGTATATTAAAAAACAAACGGATATTAAATGAATTTCATAGTGAACATCTGGGAATTTCAAGGATGAAATCTATAATGAAAAGCTATATTGAGGTTGAGTTTTGTTTTATGTCATATCAAACTCTTTGGGTTATTTAATGCCAAAAAGGTGGGGTTCTAAGGTATATTTTTAATGTTCAGTTATAGTGAGGAGGTTGATTTAATCAAATTTTAATGAAATTTTTTTGTTTTTATTCTTTTTTATTTTAGAAAACTGAAAACATCTTCTAGTCTTGTATTAAAACATATTTTGCTAAGAATAATTTTTTTCCTTAAAAAATGTGTCACGATAATTTTTTCTTCAAAAATCTATATTTTACTATAAAAGTCTATTTTTATGTATATATTTCTATAAATGTGTATTTTTATACTTTTATAAAGTTTTGACCCCAGTTTGGTGGTTCACGACTTGCCCATAGCTGAGACCATAAGAGGTGCTACCACTCCGGGTCAGGGTGGACCTGGGAACAACAGCAATTAAGAGGTGGTTGCAGTAATGGCAACCTACTACGGGAAAATCTTCTGCCCAGTCATCATGTTTCTTTAGAGACATGATCGTCCAAACGTGTATTACGTATGGAACTTAACTGACTGTGGTTGTTATTACTTTCTGCGGTAGACTGACTGCTAACCAAAGCTACAGAACCCAAGCTGTCCTACTAATTTAACCCTTAGCTGGAGGGAGAAGCAACGGATTAATACATTTTCTACGTAAGTGAATTCAACGAATCCAACTGGAATATGAATTTGTCGCGTTCATTTACGCGCAAATTTTCTTACTTAAATGGAAATAAAATGGCACTGAAAATCCAACTCTGTAACCCTTTATAAATTCTTTATAAATTCTTTATAAATTCTTTATAAATTCTTTATCACTCAGAAACAGTTTCCCATTACGTAAGAATGATACACTTTGGCTTCCAGAAGTAAACATTTTCTTCTGTCTTTCAATTAACCCTTAAGATATTAATATATTTTTTATTTGCTTGTAAAATACTCGTTGGATGTGCGTTGAGGTGCATTGGATATCGGCTGGGAACGAGAAATCGGGGAGCCGAGTTCGAATTCCAGCTGAATTCATTACATTCACTTACGCGCAAATACCCTTGGGAAAGGTATTAATCTATCTATTCCTTCCAGTTATGGGTTAAATAACAGAACAGATTGGGTTCCATAGCCTTGGTCGGCAACCAGTCAACCGCAGAAATCAATGGCAACTTACTGCGTGATAATCTTCTGCCCAGTCAGACATGTCTCTTTCGAGACATAATCGTCCAAGCGTGTATCACGTTTAGCACTTAACTGAAAATACTCTTTATTTTATATAAGTAGCAAATAGCTGGAGTGTCTCTGGACTATTTGACCACTGGTAATCTTTGACAAAATTATCATCATATTAGCATAGCTGGACTCACACTGATGGTGATTGATATTGTCTCGACCGGGTCGTAAACATTTTTGATTATTTCGGTTCTCAATGAACAATGTCTATATAAAAAAATAGAAATCACGTAAAAATACATGTTAAGTAAATGATTAAGAGCTATTGAAATATATTACGCTGGGTCTGGACAAACGATGAGAGACCCGTATATATAAAAATATAATCTTATGACAGCAGGAGTAAGATCGCACATACGAAGGAGCCGTCGGGAGTCGTTAGACAAGTCTCTGTGTCTTTTCAGCCAAAATTCTAGACTTTATATAATTTTAAAACTCTCACACATTTTTACTTTTCCTGGCTGACGCGTTGTTGACTTTATATGCGGAAGAATGTGTATGTCAATCACACTCGGCGGCCCATTGCTTTTTAAGCCGGTTGTCGCTTGTTTTTTTCGCTGCACTTTGTTGACATCATCTACAATCGGATATATCTGTCAACCAGCCTTGTCATTTGTTGACCTTACCTACAGCCGGATGTACATGTCAGTTACTTCCGCTGTTCAAGGTAATATATTACGCTATAATAAAGAAATTTGTTTTCACAAATCGAAATGATTTATTTTTAAATCAAAATACACGTGACCATTGATGAAATGTCGCCGCTGATTAACTTCCAATGAATTTTAATAAATGGCTCTAAAACAAAACAAACTCAAATTGATTTTTATAAAAAATAAAATAAAATAAAATATTTATCAGGTTTAATTTCCGTTGGTTTCATAATTAACTTGAATTAACGATACCTTTTCTTTTTGTGCATTTGTTAAATTTAATCAAAGCAATGGTTTTCGTTTGCCTTTCTCTTTTGGCAGGCTCTCTTGCCCTTGGTCAAGGATGACTGCGATAAAGTGTTACTCGGTTCAAAAATACAAAGAAGAGGAAAGAAACATCGTTTTGATTCTAGCAACAAATGATCATATAATCAAGCAAAAAATAAAACCAAACACAGACGCATAAAACATGTACACATGTGTAACTTTATACAAATATAATTTTCTCGTCGCACATACATATATTGTCAGTCGCATATATATATATATTTCAATCTATATAAATATATAGATTGAAATCTTATAAGATGACAGAATGAATAAAGAAGCAAAGTAAAAAATGTGTCTTGGTTAATGACGAGAGATGAAAAATTTCATTGACAAAAGAATGAATCCACCGCCTAACCCCTACTATGGGTAAAATATCAAGACATTTATCAGTGAAAAACATTAATATTCTAGAAAAAATGTGTTTTTCAGTCGCTTTAAAAATCAAATTCTTGTTGCAATCCCGAACATATTTCGGCTTTAAATAAACCAAAAAGGTTGGTTAGCACTAAAAAGCATATCTATGAATCAAAATCCATATAGCAGATGCGGGTATTCCTATAATATTCATTAAAGATCAGTCATTTTATATATATATATATATATATATATGTAAAAATATACTCAGTTATGAGCTGAGATTAGGGACAGGATGGTTAATGAAATAAAGACAAGAGGAAAACTGTATTTTAAATCGCCTGCGTGTTTCGTACTTTGATGGACCTTATCAAGGCAAAAAGACGAAATGAGCTTTATTCTAAATTACGTGTCTATAAATAGTGTTGGTAACTACAAAAACGCTCACAAATCATTTCAAAAGATTAACAGAATATTTTGGTTTTTAGAATTTCTTCATGTGTAGTGCGAAGTCACGAGATATTAAAAGGAATGGAATTCAACCGTTTTCTTTGTAACTTTTTATTATGTATGTTAGTCTGTTTTAGAATTCCTTCATGTGTAGTGCAAAGTCACGAGATGTTAAAATGAAGGGAATTCAACCGTTTTCTTTTAACTTTTTATTATGTATGCTAGTTTGTTTTAGTATAATTTCCATAAGTAAAGGTGAGATTGTAAAGTAAAGTAATATTGATATGTAAAGGTCTTTTTGCCTTGATAAAGTCCATCATAGGACGAAACGCATAGGCGATTTAAAATACAGTTTTCCTCTTGTCTTTATATATATATATATATATATATATATATATATATATATATATATATATCAGACTTGCATATATGGACTGAAATCCGACAAGATGATAGAATAAATAAAGAAACAAAGTAGGAAATGAGTCTTAATAATAGTTGCACATTTATTCAGTGTAAACAATCTTATTTAATAGAAGACCAAGAGACGAAAAATTCTGTTAGAAACAAAGAAAAGAGTACTGAACTGTTACATGATATCTCTCCTCCTATGTAGCAGCGAATGCTAGACAATCTTCTCAAAGATGAAGAGACTTCAAGCATAATAAATGTGGTTCTACAGTAAGATGCTGAAAATACCTAACATGTGTGCAACGACGAGGCTTTGGAGAATGAAAACAAAATGGCAACTTACACTTAACATCAGGAAGAGGAAGTTGAAAGGCACGTAATGAAGAAGGACGGCTTGGAAAACCTGCTACTCACGGGACAGACTGAGGGAAAAAGGGACAGAGAAATACTGCGCGTAATATACTTGATGAGCTTGAGTAAATGGATGGTAGAACAGGGTTTGGGAGAAATAACAAGAAGACAATGCTTATTAAGAACTGTAAGGGACAGGAAGATGTGGAGAATCATAATCGTCTACATTCTAAAGGGACACGGTATTAAAGAAGAATCATTATAAACACACAGGGTCAGACTAACGGATAAAACCCACTCTTCGTCCATTGAGAATCCCGACTCTGTACATCTCTATCCTGAACAGTCTCACTCACGTCACTCTGACTCTCAGATACCAACCCAATCTCCATCTATATTTTTGACTTTCTAAATCTCCACACGCCACCCCTAGGTTCGAAACTCTTCGTCGTTCGCTCTCCTATCGGGTGGCAAGCAACCAAGAATTTTGTAGCTTTACATATATAAACGCTAGACCGGAACTCTCTAATTTTCGGTGAAGTGGAACTTGACCCCGAAATTTTCATTTTATTTATTTACACTACTTAAGGTCAGCGTTTAAGTGACCACATTCATAAAATCCGGCTTAGTGGGTGCCATGGGCTTAAGGCGATATCACGTCGAAACCCTGGTTCTTGTACTATCACCGAAGTTAAGCAACATCGATTCTGGTCAGTATGTAGATGGGTGACCGCTTGGAACTACCAGGCGCTGTAAGGTTGGAAGTGCGGATGGTTTAATAGATAACGGCGTGGAGTTGTAAATCGGAGAACCGGGTTCAAATTTTAGTCGTGTTCGTTACATTCATTTACGCGCAAATAACATTGGGAAACTTATGAATCCAATTCTTCTCCTCCCAGCTACGGGTTAATTAGTAAATCATTATCATCTCCTAAATAAATTCTTGCAATCATAAAACATTTTGTGGCTTTAAAAAATATGCAAAATTGTTAAGCCAAACGCACAAAAACAACACCAACAACAACAACAACAACAAAAAACCAAAAAAAAAAAAAATACCAAAAACAAAACAAAACAAAAAAAAAACAACAAATCAATTAAATTCATTGTCACAAGATGATAAAAAAACTAAGCAACATCAAACTCAACGCCTGATGAGAGAGACATTATAACAGATTTTTAAATGCTGTAATTTCTGCACATATATAAATCTACCATCGCCCGTGTATTGAATACTGCTGCCATGTCTGATCGGGTGCCCCTACTAGCCACCTGGGTCTCCTTGACAAAATCCAACGGAGAATCTGTAATGTGATACAGTCACTTCCTCGCCGGCGCACTGTGGCTTCCTTATGTATTTTCTACAAATACTTTCACGGTTTCTGCTCCAAGGAACTTAGCTCTCTGGTGTCCTCTATGTATGAATTTACTGGAGACACAAGATTAGCAAATAGGTTCCACCCTTTTACTGTGAAACAAATAAAATGTAAACGCAAATTTTACTCCAGCAGCTTCTTTTCTTGCACTTCTTGCCTGTGGAATTCGCTTCCATTTGCTTGCTTCCCCGACTGCTATAATCTCTAGGAGTTTAAATGTAAAGTCAATATTCATCTTCTATTTCACCGATTTGCATCCTCTCTCTCATGCTCCTTTTTCCGTCCACTCCATTGTCATCAGTATTCTTCATCCTTCTCTTACGCAATATCTGACACCCTCTATAAACGTGACCCTCTTTCTCTTAAATTTCCTCCTATGTAACCACGTGCGCACCAGTGGCAGTAAACTGCCTTGCTTGGGGCGATATGATAAAAAAATTATCATACTAAAATTTAGGTCGTGATGAAAACATTTCAGCACCGACCTCATGTGTGTTTGTGTTTGTCGAAATTGAGAATCTACTGAATATGATGAGCAAATGTTGAGAATGTTGATTTGACCGCAAGACCAAAATAAACACCAAAGAAAGTAAAAAGTACATATGCAAATCATGATGGCTTTATTTGTTGCAAGATTACCTATTCACATTAGAAGTATTCTTCAAGTATACTAGTTTCCATTTTCTTTATTACAACTACTTACTGCATATATATATATATAGCCTTTGAGATTTGAAAAAGAAATCACTCGACCGCGGGAAAATTTACTCGCCCCCAAATCATTTAATGTGTGTGTGTAACAAGGCAGTATATCTTAATTCAAACATGTTTCATTGAATAATATAAGCATATTGTGTCTACAAATTAATACCGATTCTTTCAAGTTGTCTCATGAGTTTTTAGATGTTAAGGTGAAATTCATCCATGAAGGAGCCGTAGTTTTTGTTAATCCATGTACTTTCGATCTTTTCAAAGATCATTTTCAGCTTTAAATAACAACGACAAACTTATTGTAAATGCGATAACATCTGCATTCTGTTGTGATAGTGAATTAACTGACAGACTGAATTTTTTCGTTGTAGTTATGCATTTTTTTTTAAAACAAGGTTTTCTTAATTAGAAGGCTGGACTAGAAACTGATAGAAATATAACTGATAGAAACTGATAGAAATATAACTGATAGGAACTGATAGAAATATAACTGATAGAAACTGATAGAAATATATCTGATAGAAACTGATAGAAATATATCTGATAGAAACTGATAGAAATATAACTGATAGAAACCGATAGAAATATAACTGATAGGAACTGATAGAAATATAACTGATAGAAACTGATAGAAATATATCTGATAGAAACTGATAGAAATATAACTGATAGGAACTGATAGAAATGTAAAATGTCATTAAATGTTATATGCACTTTCACATGTTGTTACTATAGTTGTGTTAAATGTTGTTGAGTGTGGGTTCATTGATTTTGATATGCAGGGCTTCTAGAATTTGAAACTTTTGTTAATTATTTTTTAGGTGTAGTTTATATATATATATATATATATATATATATAAACGTATTTATAAATGGAACTTTGTGTGTGCATGTCTGTGTTTGTGTGTGTGTCCGTTACCTATAGACTCCGAAATACCTGAACCGATTTTCTTAAAATTTACACAGTTGCACTATAAACGTCTGCGATTCTTCTTAGCTAGGTTTTGTGTCGAGGCACCCCCGATAAATACGGAAAATCGAAAAAATCGGCTTATAGAAAGAGTGGTCAGATTTTAATCAAATTTGATACTCATAGACAAAGACATAAGAAACGATATTCAGAAGTTTCAAGGTTGCATTTCTTACAATAGTGCAGAGAATCGATAATATATATATATATATATATAGCAAGATGTTTGTGTGTGTGTCTGCTTATCTGCCTGTATGTCTGTATTTTTTTCAGACCTTTTATTTTAGTTTTTGCTTCGGGTTTGGCTCTAAGTAGGTATAATTGTAGTTCTTAGTCTCAGCCATGATACCATTTACTCAGAGGACTTATTGAGCCTTCAAAATTCAGTTTACGACGAAAAAATCAAAATTTGACTAACATCCATTCATTTGTTCTTTCAGTCTACGGTTTCGCTTTAACTGGAAACAACTATTGCTTTTTAGTCTTTCGTGCCAACGTCCAAAGATTCTGAGCTCCACGACCATCAGCAGCTTCCGTCTTTATTGTACAAAGGATTTTACACGAATCGTAAAAACCGAAATTCGTGTAAAATCGTACGAATCGTAAAAATCGAATTCATGTAAAATCCTTTGTACAATAAAGACGGAAGCTGATGATGGTTCGCCTGAAATAGGTCTAAACTTCCGATTTACCAATGCATTAACGTACCTGCTTTAATTTTTCTTATATTTGCTCTCTCTCTCTCTCTCTCTCTCTCTCTCTCTATCTATCTATATATATATATATATATATATAAATATATATAAATTTTCTTTAAAACAACATTTGTAGGTATTGTTAGGAATGGGTTTGAGTTTACAAATATTAAAAACATCTGTCGCTTTCTGCATCACGTGATGTAAACAATCTCTCGGACGAACGCTCATCGCGTAAACGTTTCTAATGTAAATTTTAAAATCATTTTTTTTCTGATGAAAGGCCGAGGACGGTCTGAAATATCAAATATAATAATAGAAATGAATATATACTGTCAAAAAATACATTTTTAAACTTACAACTTTTAAGTAGTTTTTCTTATATATATATATATATATATATATATATATATAGACCTCTCTTAAAGAGTTATCCTACCACTGTATGTACAGGATACTCCTTTGGATTCTTCTATACCCACACTGCATGCTGATATATATATATATATATATATAGAAACCAATTTGAACAAACAAAATAACAAACTGTTAGGGTGCCGCTCCTATTTGACTACAAATGGACTGTTCCCATTGCTATATATAGCAATGGTGGATTCTCTACAGGAGAGTCGTAGAGAGTCACTAGACTGATGACTCTACGACACTGTCAGCCCTCTGCCTTCGGGTATAGGGCGCTCTCTGCTTCCGAGCAGAGAGCAATAACCCAGTCGTGGTTCCGCCGAAGGGTAGAACCACGACTGGGGAAAAATAGACAGACATTCTTTGGCCCGGCTATATGGCCGGGAATACCCACAATAAAATGACCATGTGTCACATCCAGCCTACGTGGGAAGGCTAGTAAATACAGTCGTAGAGAGTCACTTGAGAGTCTCTAATGAGTTACTGAAGATTCAGTGCGAGTCAGTGAAGAGTTAGTCACACTTCCGGTGGCGTACCAGAAATAATCACGTATACACACGTCTTACGACGGATTGGACTCTTGTATCTTTCTATTGTAAATATTACTAATCACTTCTGTACATCTGATTCTGTTTTTGAGTTATTCATTTATACTTGGCGACATAACAGTGGCGACGAAGATGTTGGAAGAAAAAATCGTCCCACGACATTAACAGTGGCGACGAAGATACTTTAAATTACTTCGAATTTACGCGGAGGTGAAAACCAAAATTCGTCACACAACATAATAGTGGCAACAAAGTTACTTCGAATTGCTTCGAATTTACGCAGAAGTGGAAACAAAATTCGTCCCAAACATAACGGTGGTGACGAAGAGATCTCAAAGAAGAAGAAACCAAAACGCGTCCCACAATACAATAGTGGACGAAGAATTTCAAATTTACACAAAGATTTCAACTGGACGTAGAAAAAAGTTTCGCAGGTCATACGCGAAAGTACTTCTGAAAAATATACGTACTACACCATTAACTGCGTTGACGAGAATTATTACACGGCAAAGAAAGCGTAAGTTATATCTTTCTATTTCTCTGTGGTGAAGTTATATCTTTCTATTTCTCTGCGTAAGTTATATCTTTCTATTTCTCTGTGGTGAAGTTATATCTTTCTATTTCTCTGTGGTGAAATTTTTTCTGTTGAGGAGGTTGAAATTTCGGTCTTTTCCCCTCGGTATAAAGAAATTGTAATAATGAAACAATTTCAAGCGTCCATGTTAGAACTGTTGAAATGTCAAATGCAACAGCAATTACAGATACAAGAAAGAATGGAGGAAAAATTCCAAAAACAGCAATTGGAACTACAGGAAAAACAACAAAAATGGCAAGAAGAACTCGTAGGGTTAATTCTAGAGAAGAATAAAAACTCAGATGAGAGTACGTTCTCCCAGAACACCATCTGGTTGACTATTGAAACTTTCAATTATAATCCAGACGAAGACAAAACTTTTACCATAGATACCAGGACTTTTTTGAAATCGACTGTAAGTCATGGTCTTCGGAGAAAAAAAATCAGGTTACTCCTCAGGAAATTAGGCACGCATGAACATAACAAATTCACGGACTTCATCCTTCCGAAAAAAACAAGGGATCTAGAATTCAATGAGGCTGTAAAACTATTAAAAAAAATTATTTAGCCATAGGTTATCCTTGTTCCATAAAAGGTGGAGATGCCTAAATCTGCAAAAGAACGAGGCTGAAGATTACACCACGTTCGCCTCGGTAGTTAACAAAAACTGCGACGATTTCAGACTTGCAGAACTAACTGCAAACAATTTTAAATGTTTAATTTTCGTGCAAGGTCTGGTGTCAGGGAAAGACAGCGAGATGAGGAGAAAAATTTTGACAAAGTTGAAGAACGAACAAAACATATCTCTGCAAAATCTGGCGGATTATTGCCAGAAATGTGTAAGTATTAAAGAAGACGCAAAAAAATACAGGAATCCGCTGTAGCCAATGTAAAAAAGATAAATCGCAAGTCACACTTTCGATCTCCGTCTCCAAGACGAAGAAATCATTCGCCCTTGGGGGGGAAAAATTTTTTTTTGAAAAAAGCCCCCCCCCCCAAAAGCTTGCTATGCTTGTGGAGAATGGCACTGGCGCAGTGACTGTCCGTTCAAATTGAAAAAATGCAGACACTGTAATAAGCTAGGTGACAAAATGTCTAAGTGTAGATTTAGACGTAAATCGCAGGTAAAATTAACCACATCATATGAGCAAAACCACGGCGTTAAAAAATATTTTTTTTTGAAAAAAGCCCCCCCCCCCCCAAAAAAGCTTGCTATGCTTGTGGAGAATGGCACTGGCGCAGTGACTGTCCGTTCAAATTGAAAAAATGCAGACACTGTAATAAGCTAGGTGACAAAATGTCTAAGTGTAGATTTAGACGTAAATCGCAGGTAAAATTAACCACATCATATGAGCAAAACCACGGCGTTAAAAAATATTTAGAAGTGAAAATATTTAAAAAACCGGTGAGAATGCAACTCGATAGTGGATCGGATATAAGTATCATAAATATGAAAACCTGGTACAAGTTAAATAAACCAAGGTTGATGAAGACTAGTAAAGTGGCTAAAACGGTGACTGGAAAGAGGATCAAATTTGAAGGTGAGCTAATTCTCAACGTAAATTTTCACAACCAAACAAAAAGACTGAAAACGTTTGTTATGAAAGGAACGAATAATCTGTTTGGAACTGACTGGATGAGTGAATTTAATTTGTGGGATCTTCCCATAAATTCTTATTGTAAAAATATAAGAGAAGACTCGTCTGACGTGACAACAATACTAAAGGAGGAGATAAAAAAAGATTTCCCGGAAGTATTCTCTGAAGGTTTGGGCAGATGTACCAAAACGTCGGCGATAATCAAATTAAAAGAAAACGTGACTCCGGTGTTCAAAAAGAAGAGAAACGCGCCTTATGCGGCTATTGATAAAATTGACGCTGAGCTTGAAAGACTAGAAAAATAGGCGTACTAACAAAAGTCGACTATAGCGATTGGGCCGCACCTGCTGTTTACGTAAAAAAGAAGACGGGAGAGATTAGAATATGCGCTGATTTTTCGACCGGACTAAACAACGCCATTGAGGATTATCACTACCCTCTACCAAGCCCGGAGGAGGTATTTTCTAAGCTGAATGGCGGGAAGGTTTTTTCAAAAATAGATCTTAGCGACGCATATCTCCAAATTCCAGTGGAGAATGAAAGTTCAAAGCAATTGTGCATAAATACTCACAAGGGGCTTTACAAATACGAACGGTTGGCGTTCGGAATAAAAACAGCACCGGCGGTGTTCCAGCAGACAATGGACACTATGCTGGCAGGATTAGATTTCGCGATCGCATATCTTGATGACATCCTAATAAAAAGCGAAACTGTCGAAGAACATAAGGGTCACCTACAGGAAGTTTTCAAAAGAATACGGAATTATGGCTTGAAGATAAAGGAAAGCAAATGTGATTTGTTGCTGGAAGAAATTAAATATCTGGGTCATATTATCAATAAAGATGGGAAAAGCCAGACCCAAATCGCTCCCATGCGATTCGAAATATGCCAGATCCAAAAAACGTAAAGACATTGCAAAGTTTTCTAGGTTTGGTGAGTTACTATCAGGAGTTCATTCCAAATCTGCACAAGTTGCGTGCGCCTTTAAATGAGCTACTAAAAAAGGATAAAGTATGGTGCTGGTCTGAGGATTGCAGGAAAGCATTTAAGGAGATAAAAGATAGACTTACATCAGATTTATTTTTAGCTCACTACGATCCCAAATTAGACATCGTAATCGCTTGCGATGCTAGCACATATGGGATTGGTGCATGTATATTACACAAGTGGAAGGATGGACAAATAAAGCCGATTGCACATGCAAGCAGAACACTGCTCCCGGCTGAACAAAATTACTCACAAATCGAAAAGGAGGCACTGGCAATAGTGTTTGCAGTAACAAAGTTTCACAGATATATTCATGGAAGGAAATTTACATTGCAGACGGATCATAAACCATTGTTGACCATTTACGGATCCAAAAAGGGACTCCCCACATATACTGCAAATAGACTACTGAGATGGGGTACTTTGCTTCTAAATTATAATTTTGACTTACAACACTTAGCATCAACAAAAATTGGACACGCGGATGGGTTGTCGAGACTCATTCCGAAGTCAAACGAACCTTTAGAGGACACCGTTATAGCAGCATTAAAATCTGAAGTGGAAGTGAAGAATACTCTCACTGGAACTGTCAGAGATTTACCGGTGTCATTAGCAGATATAAAAAAGGAAGCATCAAAAGACGATTACATCAAAGATGTAAAAAATAAATTACTGGAAAAAGACCAACGCATGGCAGAAACTTTTTCTACGTGCGACAACGTATTACTCTACAGCGAAAGAGTTGTAATTCCTAAAGTGTTACAGAGGAAAATACTGAAAGATTTTCATACGGGTCATCCCGGTGTGAATCGAATGAAGAGTTTAATGCGGTCGTACGTGTTCTGGCCAGGCATGGACGCGGACATTGCGGCCATGTTTGGAAAATGTGAGGGTTGTGCGCTGGCGGCGAAATCGCCACAAGTACTACAAAAGCCTTGGCCGAAAACGGATAGACCGTGGTCGAGACTGCACATAGACTTTGTCGGTCCAATGGGTAAAACGTATTACTTAATTGTCGTAGATAGCTACAGCAAGTGGCCGGAAGTTTTTCAGATGAAACAACCCACAGCAAAAAATACTATAAACAGACTCCATGAGCTTTTCGCAAGATTTGGAGTAGTAGACACAATTGTCAGTGACAACGGGTCACAATTTACATCAAAAGAGTTTAAGGAATTCTGCGATACATTTCAAGTGGAACATATAACCACTCCACCCTATCACCCACGTAGCAATGGTCTAGCTGAAAGATTCCTGGATACACTAAAGAGAGCATTAAGGAAGGCTACGGGGACGTCCACGAAAACGGCTTTACAGTTATTCCTACAGGTATACAGAATTACGCCGAACAAAGCAGCACCATCAGCGCTGTCGCCAAGAAAAGTACGTTCGGTTTTTGATAAGCTAATTCCATCAAAGAAAGCTGATACACCTAATGTAAGCACACCCAAAAGAAAATTTGTGGTGAATGAAAAAGTGTTTTTCAAGAACCATAAAAACAACACTACGTCCTGGATGAAAGGCAAAATTAAAGGACGTATAGGGAACATGCTCTATGTGGTGCAAGGACCGAAATTTGAACATAGAAGGCATGTTAATCAAAAAAGAAAAAGATTTTCGGAAGAGACAACTGTTGCGCCTGAAGAGATGGATGAAAATGTGGAGGATCTTTTTGATACTTTCGAGTTACAAATGCCTCAGGTACAAGAAGGTAGTACCAGGAAATCCACCCGCAAAAGGAAATTAACACACCAGTTGTCGGTAAACCCGAAAAAGAAAAAATACGATTGAAGTCTTAGGAGGGGGGTGTTAGGGCGCCGCTCCTATTTGACTACAAATGGACTGTTCCCATTGCTATATATAGCAATGGTGGACTCTCTACAGGAGAGTCGTACCGAGTCACTACACTGACGACTCTACGACACTGTCAGCTCTCTGCCTTCGGGCGGGGGGCGCTCTCTGCTTCCGAGCAGAGAGCAGTAACCCAGTCGTGGTTCCGCCGAAGGGTAGAGACACGACTGGGCAAAAATAGACAGATATTTTTTGGCCGGGCCATATAGCCCGGAAATCCCAGTCCAAACTGACCATGTGTCACATGTTGCCCTTACTGGGAGGGACAACTCAATAATGAGTCGTAGAGAGTCACTAGTCTGACGACTCTACGACACTGTCCCCTCTCTGCCTTCGGGTAGAGGGCGCTCTCTGCTTCCGAGCAGAGAGCAATAACCCAGTCGTGGTTCCGCCGAAGGGTAGAGGCACGACTGGGGAATAATAGACAGACATTTTTTGGCCGGGCCATATAGCCCGGAAAGCCCAGATATAAACTGACCATGTGTCATATGTTGCCCTTACTGGGAGGGACAGCTAAATAATGAGTCGTAGAGAGTCACTTGAGAGTCTCTAATGAGTTACTGAAGAGTCAGTGCGAGTCAGTGAAGAGTTAGTCACACTTCCGGTGGTGTACCGGAAGTAATCACGTATACACACGTCTTACGACGAATTGGACTCTTGTATCTTTCTATTGTAAATATTACTAATCACTTCTGTACATTCTAACCGTCTTACCGCGGAATACAACTTATATTCTGATTCTGTTGTTGAGTTATTCATTTATACTTGGCGACATAACACAAACGCAGCTAATAACTTATTTTACTGAAACTAGATAGACTCTAATTACATAAGTGTCGAAAAGGCAGTACAAAAATATAATTCATAGATATTTAAGTTCTGTAGAGACCAGCGTTGTGGTGCAATGAAAACCCGAGAACTGCGTTCGAATTCCAGTTGAATTCTTTGCATTCACTTACGCTAAGGTATAAATCAATCTTTTCTCCCTCCAGCTAATAGTAAAATAGCTGAACAAATTGGATTCTATAGCCTTGGTTGGCAACCAGTCTACCGCATAAAGAAATGGCGACCTACTGCGGGAAAATCTTCTGCCTAGTCAGTTATATCTTGCGAGAGACATGACCGCCCAAGCGTACATCAGGTAGTGCATTTAACTGATTGAGAGAGTAGATATCACCTAAAAATCATATACTACAAAATTTCTGAATTTCCAACATCATTTCACCACAAATCTACTTCACTAATACTGTATGACAATTTCCTTGTCTCTTGGTAGATTGAGCCTTTGGCAAAAAGAAAAAAGGCATGAACATATATTCATTATGCTACATTTCTCTTGTGAGGATAGACTTGTCTTCCCTCTGAACACAGTGCCGTATGTAAACATATAACAAAACTTCATCTATTATCCTGAGTATGACGATAAACTACATCCGGCAGCAAGGCCTCTGATCGGGTGATTGGTGGTTTTGAAGAACATGGAACAACCTCTTAACAGCTGTTGTTGTTCACAGGTACACCCTGCCCTGGGGTAGGGGCATCTGTTAGGATCTAAACTATGGACAAATAGTGAATCCCCAAACAAAAATAAACAGTACTTTTTTTTTATAATAAAGTAACCAACAATAATGGACTTTTATAGCAAAATGACAGTCAATGCAACAGTAAAAAAATGAAAAAATAGATTTTTATAATAAGACTACCAACAATATATTTTATGATTGACAAAATATATATCTAAAAAATATACAGTATAGAATTATGTACAAAACATTTGTAGTTGAAAGTATAAAATAAATTACAAAATATTTAGATTTTGACATTAAATTACCCATTGAGGTTAATATGCCTTGAAACAAAGTCAATAAATCTATCTATCTATCTATCTATCTATCTATCTATCTATCTATCTATCTCAATTTCTGTCTGTTCATATATGTATATACCCTTTTATCACAGTGTGGTCATATCTACCTGTTTCACTGTCTGTATCAATTTCATACTATCTATCTATCTATCTATCTATCTATCTATCTATCTATCTATCTATCTATCTATCTCAACGTCTTTCACTCCTAACATAATTTAATTGTCATTATGCAATATATATATATGTGTATGTATGTATTCTGCTGTTGAGTCTAACATGAGGAATTGGCTGCAAATCCCAGCCTTGCGCATAGAAATAATTTACTTGCATTTTACTTAAAGTGCTGCCTCTCGTGCAATGCCGTTATATATAATTTGAATTCCCCGTTATCGCCAGCAGAATGTCTTGATTGATTGCAACACCGACTTTAACAGGTAATATATACAGATATTAAACGCAGATGGGTGGGTATTAGAAAAATAGCTATTTCAGAAACCTTATGGTTTTTTGCTTATTTTGCTTTGACCAGTTTTCTTTACTGATGCTTTTCATTCAAATGAATTCGTACGTGTATGTTCGGAATATTACGGTAGAGTGACTGGATTCATTAAAGCGCCGCCTACGTATTTAAAAAACATTTCAGTGACCATCTTTATTCCAACTTGCTGCTTATTTGGAAAGTATTCTAACGGAAAACTTTTGATAAACATCAACCATAAGATGAAGAAGGGACTCACAAAAATAAATAAATAAATATTCCTTATTGCATGTTTTGCTATTCGAGTCAAGGTACTTATCTTAATTGTTTGTTCAAATGTCTCTCGAAAGTTCCTTGTAGCCTTATCGGAATTTTGAAACACTTTATTCAATTCACGGGAATAGATTGTTCTGGTTTCTTTTTCCATTCTTAAGATATATTACATATCAGTTAATACTCGCCAGTTTTAGCATAGATAGATATCCAAATCGTTTCGCCGTCTTGTACTGAGTGACTTGTCGACTCTGCATTCTCTTTCCCCTTAGTCTCAACAATGTAAACATATCACTACTCTATCGCTATATCCATGATAAATTCTTTTGAACAAATTCCAGCGATTCTGAAGTCGTGGGCACTACAATCGTAGAAAAGGGAAAAATGGAAAAGGGTCAGTCGTTGTATATCCTCTTTATTCTCAGATTTCTTAAATTTCTTCTATCTCCTCTTACAATTAGTAACCACTCTACCACGAGCAGCTCTTGAGTCTTATATCAAGAATCGTTAATATAAAAAAGTGTTTTTATCTGTTGTTATATGTTAATATAAAAATGTGGTGTTATCTGTTTCTTTTACTTGAATTACTTAATGTCAGAATTGAAATGCTAAATTCGTTGAAATCTAAGGCCTAATTTTTCTTTCAAATACTAAAATTTCAACACATTATAAACGTCATAAGATTCAAATATAGCTTGAAGAAAAAGAGTTATTAACTATTAAATAAGAATAAAAAGATATTTTTATTCTTAAACTCTTAATATTTATCAAAGCAGATCTTTGATAAGTTTAAATAGGTAAACCAGAAAATAAGATTTCGATTAAGACGAGAGAAAATAATCTAAAAGTAAACTTCATGTGGCTTCTCCAGGAGTTATAGAATAAGATACATGGAAAGAATGGTAACAGTTATGTCATGGCAGCATCTCCGACAATAGGAATGAACTCTTCCAACCATTACATATACCTCCCCTCACAAGAGGTGAGACGAAGTAGCTTGGAAGTAAACTAGGAGATAGCCTGAGTAAGTCGCCTGAAAACGTAGCCTGAGTAAGTCGCCTGATAACGTAGCCTGAGTAAGTAGCCTGATAACGTAGCCTGATAACGTAGCCTGAGTAAGTAGCCTGATAACGTAGCCTGGGTAAGTCGCCTGATAACGTAGCCTGAGTAAGTAGCCTGATAACGTAGCCTGATAACGTAGCCTGAGTAAGTAGCCTGATAACGTAGCCTGGGTAAGTCGCCTGATAACGTAGCCTGAGTAAGTAGCCTGATAACGTAGCCTGAGTAAGTCGCCTGATAACGTAGCCTGAGTAAGTAGCCTGATAACGTAGCCTGAGTAAGTCGCCTGATAACGTAGCCTGAGGAGAGCACCTTGAACTCAGCCGAGAGTCGTCTACGAACATTGATACTGTTACGACTACTACGAGTAACAGTTCGAGGCTCGAATCATAGTATTACACACTAACCCGTATTATCGTTCTACTAGCAAGCTTGTATTTTTCAGTGTCAAATACATAGTCATTATTTCCTATTTTGGTTGTTTTTGTGTTATTCTTGCTGGACTTTTAACCGAGTCCACGAAAAGTTATAAAACTAGCAAGAATTGATTGAGCATTGCCCATAACATATTTGTCTATATGTTGTGTCCCTTATAGGATATGGGTGATCAAGACTCTCCCAAAGTTCCTGTCCTTTGAAGCTCTTAGTAATCTTTGTCTATTTGCTGTTTCTTCCATTAATCCCAGTTCTGATACCCACTTAAAAAATATAGTTCTTGTTCTTCTTGTTCTTCTTTTTTTTCTTCTATAGTCGATGTTTTTCAGGACGTGGGCACTCATGGCTCTCCACAACATCTTGTTCTTTGTAGCTACTAGTAATATTTTTCTATCTGTCTTCTCGGCTAATCCATGTTCTTTTACACAATCTGGTTCTTCTTTTTCTTCTTTGTGCCGTGTCACTTTAGAACGTGGACAATCATGACTCTCCACAATTTCCTGTGATTTTATAATGTTTGCCTTTCCGCTATCTTTCATAATCCATTTTTCACCAACATTTAAACATAGTCGTTAGGTAAATTTTTCACTGCCTTCCTCTCTCTTGTTTTTAATGTTCTGTTAGTTTTAAATTTTATAAATTCCCTTTCCTCATTAGTGTGCCCAGGGCCGTAGCTGATGCTAAAAAAACACCGGGCACAGAGAAAATTGCCCGGATTTGTTAATTGACAATGTGATGACGTCATCAGTGTCATCCGTTTCCAGAAACTATGATTTTTGCGGATTTTTCGGCTATTCCAATGGAGATTAGGCACAGAACGTGAACGAAAGCAGGAAATCGGGTTCGGACTTTTTGAGTATAACCAGTTTTTTCTCCCAAAATTAATAAATAAACAGATTTTTACTGCGTTCATTCGGATGTTTTCTTCGTTTTCCTTTCTTTCTTTCTTTCTTTCTTTCTTTCTTTCTTTCTGTTCTTCGTGAATTGTTTAGTTTGATTTCTGACTCAGACATTTTTCCTTGCTCGGATTTTCATTATGATTGCACGGATCGGCCCGGACCCGTGCCCGGTAGTCAAATACGGCCATGAGTGTGGCCTAGAAACTTCAAAATGCTTTTTCTGATGTTAAGTATAGTTGTTATTTAGTTTTCATTTTATCTAAAACTTTGTCACTGCTCAAATGTTCAGTCCATGGTATTCTTTAGCTTTCTCGTGTTGTTCTCTTCTTCATCTGTAAAGAAATTATCCTGCATTAATGTGAAAATAGACTTGAAGAGGCTGAGATTCTATTGGTTGATGAAGTATTCACCTGGGAGTCAGTTCCAGAAAGTCACCACTCTTGGAAGGAGTTGTCCGAATGGAACTAGTTTATTACTGTTGGGGAGTCAACCCTTTTCACATACTCTATGGACTCTTCCATGGTATACAAATAATTCTTCCTACACAGAACGAGTTGAGTTGTCTGTTGAGTAGTTGTACTCTACTACGACACTGTCAGCTCTCTGCCTTCGGGTAGAGAGCGCCCTCTGCTTCCGAGCAGAGAGCACTAACCCAGTCGTGGTTCCGCCGAAGGGTAGAATCACGACTGGGCAAAAATAGACAGACATTTTTTGGCCTGACTATATGGCCGGGATGTGCGTGGTGGTCCAGTGGATATCGGCTCGGAACAAGAAATCGGTAGAGCCGAGTTCGAATTCCAGTTGAATTCATTGCATTCACTTACGCGCAGATACCCTTGGGAAAGGTATTAATCCGTCTCTTCCTTCCAGTTATGGGTTAAATAATAGGACAGATTGGGTTCTATAGCCTTGGCTGGCAACCAGTCTACCACAGAAAGCAATGGCAACCTACTGCGGGATAATCTTCTGCCCAGTCAGTCATGTCTCTTTCGAGACATGATCGCCCAAACATGTTTCATGTATGGCACTTAACTGATATGGCCGGGAAGACCCACAATAAATAGACCTTGTGTCACATCTAGCCTTGCGTGAGAAGGTTGGTAAATACCGTTGAGTAGTTGTTGTTGTTAGAGCTGGTGTTTGTCAGAGCAGTTGAACCGCCGCTCGTTGGTCAGCAAGAATATAGACTTATTTCCCGAACTTACTTCTTTGTATATATATTTGATTTCCACTAACAAGTATTTCTGAATCTACTAACCGTGTACAGGTTGTATATCTTTTGTTCAATACACTTACCTTTTTCCCTCTCATATCTTTTTTGTGTTATTATTATATTGTGTGGTTTTCTAAACAAGAATCCACAACAATTACCAATGGAATATAAAGGGAATGAGGATGGGTTGCTGTTGTGTATATATCATGAATGTTAAATGCCTGAACTAGTGTAATTAGGGAATGTAAGTCACCAGAACCTTTTCCATGGAAATAGCGATAGAGTAGCGTAAGGTTTCCAACGTTTTGTTCATAGGCAAAGGGTTGTAAGATTGAAAATAATTAATCACCCACAAGACCGCGTAAATGATTTTAAACTCTGTCATGTTTAGAAAGAGGTTATTTGACAGCTTCAGTTCACATGTAGTAGCAATACTTCATTTTTGATCTGATTTGACACTTTAAAAAATAGCTCCCATATAGTGTGTGCATATGTGTGTGTGTCTGAGAGAGAGAGAGAGAGAGAGAGAGAGAGAGAGAGAGAGAGAGAGAGAGAGAGAGAGATATGGACAGGATCAATACTGAAATATATAGATATAGACCCAATCAATATGGAGATAGACAGATAGATAGACAGATAGTTGATTTTCTAAGCGCGACTTATATGTAGCACAAGGCCGAAAATATGGGGTACCCAGTGAGGATCGAACACACTATTCAATTGTAACAGGGTCTAGCAAGACAAGCTTGCTGACCATTATATCACGTCGAGGTGCCCAGATAGATAGATAGATAGATAGATAGATAGATAGATAATGAACAGACTGAAATACATTGATTGATAGATATTTAGATAAGAGCAGACGGAGATAGATAGATAGATAGATAGATAGATAGATAGATAGATCGATCGATCGATCGATCGATAGATAGATAGATAGATAGATATGAAAAGACCGAGATAGATAGATAGATAGATAGATAGATATAAACGGAGCCAATATGATGATAGATAGGTATAACAGTATCAATATTGTTATAGATAAATATATAGGTATGAACGGAGTGGAGATCGGTTGCTCGGATGTAGTCATTTTGATTTTTTTTTTTGCCAAAAAGGATAATTAACTATACATTCTGTAATGATCTCACCATAGAATTCGGCTCAGGCAGTTGAGCTAAGCCAACTTTTAATAAATAGAAATTAGCCCAGAAAAAATGTCTATAAAACTGCATAATGAAATCATGATTAGTTAAATAGATTATAGAGTCGCATACAAATATTTGGAATCAATGCAGGACAAAGAATCGAATCTTCTTCTTTTATGATCGCCTTCAGGACGTAGGCGATCATGGTTCTCCACGTCTCCCTATCCCTTGTGGCTCCTAGTATGTTTGCTCCTGTTACTCCTGGCAACCCCCGTTCCGTCATCCACCTGATCAGGCCCTGCAAATATGTTATCCGCTGCCTTCCTCTGTCTCTCTTTCCTTCTATCTGGCCAGTCAGTATCAGGTTCTCCAAGCTCTCTTTCCTCATTGCGTGTCCCAGGAACTTCAGTTGTCTCTTCCTGATGCTCAGTAATATTTTCCTTTTTGTTGCCATTCTTTCCAACACCTCATCGTTGCTTGCATGCTCAGTCCACGATATCCGCAGCATCCTTCTGTAGAACCACATTTCCGCTGCTTCCAGTTTTGTCCTCATTTTCGATGATATTGTCCAGCATTCACTGCCGTATTGAAGAACTGACATCACATAGCAATCCAGCACTCTTTTCTTTGTTTCTAGTAAAATTTTCCTGTGTCTTAGTACTTTACTCAGCTTCTGGAACGCGTCCTTCGCCATGCCAATTCGCCTTCGGATCTCTGTGTCGCACTTTCCATCTCCTGTTAGAACACTTCCTAGGTAAGAATCGAATATATAACAATAAAAGACAACTCGGGAAGAAATATTTTAGATGAATCATCATCATGATTGTCAGTACCATGATCAATTGTGGTTCTAGCATTCATTTACACAACCTGTTTCTCTTTGTCTCTTCAAGACGTTGGTGATCACCGTCTCTCCACAATTTCCTATCTTTTGTAGCACTTTGTTTTCTTTCTATTTCTTCCGGTACCTGTTCTGCCATCAATCTACATATGCTCGTTGAGAGATTGATCGTTATTTCTCACTCTCTTTTTAGGATCTAGGGGAACATAACTCTCCACAGCTTTCTATTATTTGTGGCTGTGAGAAAAAAGTTTATCTTCTTGCTATCTCTCTCCCTTCTTGTACTAATATCCATTTACACATCGCCTGATAAATGAATTTCAGGGAATTAATTTGATAAAATTGTCTCCATGTGAATGTCTGGAAATAAGAATTGACAATAATGAGGAATTTACAAAGAATCTTTATTTCGACAATCGACGAATCGCTAGGAATGATTTGCAGAAATACTGATAAATACTAGTTTTAAAATATAAGTGGAATCTATCGGAAATATAAAAAGATTTCATGAATGAGCGCATACCGCATACTTAGAAAATCATTTACAACAATTTCTTAAGAAAAACATCCGTTTACCTGAGGTTTTAGGAAAAAGACTTGGAAAATGATTGTCTGAAAAGCAAATCAACACAAATAAAAGACAACAGAACCATAAAAACTGAAAATAAGAATGGGAAATGAGAAGACAACCGGAAGCAAATTTTAGAAAACAAATTGCCGGTATTGCAAATGAAACCGAATATACACATTTCCAAGGTAACAGCTAAAGAATTGATAATGAAATATTCATAATAGTAACAATAGTAATAGCAGATCCAATTATATAAAGGCTCAGATATCTAAACTTATTTATAAATAGAACATTGTCTGTGTGTGTGTGTGTCCGTTACGTATAGACTCCGAAACGGCTGAACCGATTTTCTTGAAAATTTAAATAGTTGTACTATAAGCGTCTGCGAGAGTTCTTAGCTAGGTTTTGTGTCGAGGTACCCTCGATAAATATCGAAAATCGATAATCGATGAAATCGGGCTATAGAAGGAGTGGTCCGATTTTAATCAAATTTGATACACTCATATGCAAAGACATATGAAACGATATTCAGAAGTTTCAAGGTTGCAGTTCTTACAATAGTGCAGAAAATCGATAACACAATATATATAAAAGATATTTGCGTGTGTGTCTGTTTATCTGTATATTTTTTCAGCCCTTTTAGTTTTTGTTTCGGGTTTGGCTCTAAGTAGGTATAGTTGTAGTTCTTAGTCTCAGCCATGATACCATTTACTCAGAGGACTTATTTAGCCTTCAAAATTCAGTTTACGACGAAAAAACTTATTTGATATCGATACCGGCAAATCAAAATTTGACTTACATCCATTCATTTTTCTTTCTGTCTACGGTTTCGCTTTAACTGGGAACAACTATTGCTTTTTAGTCTTTCGTGCCAACGTCAAAAGAGTCTGAGCTTCAGGACCATAAATTGGTTTTAAAGCTTTCATTACACCCGAGCAACGCCGGGCTATACTGCTAGTATAGTAATATATATATATATATATATATATATATATATAGTGATGAATTCTGAGAATGTTTCGCGCCAAGATTGATGCTTTGTTCAGTAGTTTTACTGATAAAAGGTGTTTTTGAAATTAGGTATTTCTTATCATAAATGCTTGATATTGAGGCACAAACACAGTATTAATAAGATTAGTGCAAACATTTTAACTGGGCAGGTTCATGCCGACTTCGAAACTTCGTGAGGATGCTGTTATAATATCGAAACTCATCAGGACTGGGTTTTTCCGATCTATGCACACACAAACATATGTTATGGATTAAAGTTAGAGATTACTCAGAAATGGAGGAATATATATATATATATATATATATATGATTAATATATTTTTTAATCATTTCACCCCAACCAAGACACTTTACTGCCACTGTTGTGCAGGGCGTTACATTGGGGAAAGTGATGAGAAAGAGGGGTTAGTTATAGAAAATGACAGGAGGAGGTAATAGACGGATGAGCATACCATTGTAATGGGGTTGAGTGGATGGAGAAAAGAGTTTATATGAATGGATGCGAGTGAGTGAAATAGGAGATGTCTATTGACCTTACATTTAAACACCTGGAGATTGTAGCTGTCTAGGAAGCAAGTATATAGAAGGGAATTCCACAGGAGGGAAGTGCGAGAAAACAAGCAGTTAGAGTAGAAATTGCGGTTACATTTTATCGGTTACACTGTAAAAGGGTGGGATCTAGTTGCTAGTCTAGTAGCTCGTGTAAATTAATACATAGGGGGAACCAGTGAAGTAAGTTCATTGGAGCAGAAGCCATGAAAGTATTTGTTGAAGAGGCACAGAGAAGCCACATCACGCCGGTGAGAGAGCGACTGTAGCCGAGCTGCCAAGTTGATATCGATCACATTACAGATTCTCCGTTGGATTTTGTCAAGAACCTCGAGATGAATGGACAAGCGAAGATAAAAATAACGAAACTAAATAAAAAGAAGGCATGTAAAATGATACCTTGTTTACAATCTCGGAAAGTTTGTTCGGATCAACCACTTCCCCTTCTGTCATATTTGGCTCACCTGAAATAATAATAATAATAATAATAATAATAATAATAATAATAATAATAATAATTGAAGCAAATAGGCCGGACATTATTGTTAAAAAGCAGAAAGAAAAAAATTGTCTATTATTTGACATGGCTTGTCTAGCGGATTGTAACATAGCAACCAAAGAATTCGAAAAACTGTCAAAATATAAAAACCTGGAAATTGAAATAGAAAAAATGTGGAAATTGCAAACAAGAGTCGTGCTAGTGATATTAGATGCACTTGCAATGATAATAAATAGAACAAAACAACACATTGAAAGAATCCCTGGAAACCCTAGCTTTAGAGATATACAAAAAAAATTGTCTTATTAAGTACAGCCCACACACTAAGGAGAACTTTGTCTATGTAACGCTAGGGATGATAGGGGAAGTAGAAAAAACATGAAATGGAACCATAGCAACACGCCACGACCTGCCTTAGGTTTTCCCACAGACTTGGTTGGTAGTGCGACCATAGCAGAAATTGAAATATGATGAAAATTGACATAATAATAATAATTTGACTGTAATATATGTGCGTGGTATCATCAGATTAGGTGTCATGATGGCGATATGAAGTTTATAATATATATGGAGCTTATATATATTGTACAGTTGGACCCAAGCGTCACTTTATTGGCGTGATGATCTACCAGCTAATAATAATAATAATAATAATAATAATAATAATAATAATGAAAGTAATGTATGCAGGATTTCATAGCATCAGACATTCATTATCAGTCTATGTATATTTCAGCCTATCCTCGTATATTTACTATCTGGCATTATCTCAGAAATCTAGAAAGCCACCGGTACGGGATTGTATTTAAACGAATGTTAATTATAATAATGAAAGTAATGTATGCAGGATTTTATAGCATCAGCCATTAATTTTCAGTCTATGAATATTTCAGCCTATCCTCGTATATTTAGTATCTGGCATTATCTCAGAATTCTAGAAAGCCACCGGTACGGGACTGTATTTAATCGAAAGTTAATAATCATAATGAAAGTAATGTATGCAGGATTTCATAGTATCAGACATTCATTTTCAGTCTGTGAATATTTCAGCCTATCCTCGTATATTTACTATCTGGCATTATCTAAGAAATCAAGAAAGCCACCGGTACGGGATTGTATTCAAACGAAAGTTAATAATCATAATGAAAGTAATCTATGCAGGATTTCATAGCATCTGCCATTCATTATCAGTCTATGAATATTTCAGCCTATCCTCGTATATTTACTATCTGGCATTATCTCAGAATTCTAGAAAGCCACCGGTACGGGATTGTATTCAAACGAAAGTTAATAATCATAATGAAAGTAATCTATGCAGGATTTAATAGCATCAGCCATTCATTATCAGTCTATGAATATTTCAGCCTATCCTCGTATATTTACTATCTGGCATTATCTCAGAATTCTAGAAAGCCACCGGTACGGGACTGTATTTAATCGAAAGTTAATAATCATAATGAAAGTAATGTATGCAGGATTTCATAGTATCAGACATTCATTTTCAGTCTGTGAATATTTCAGCCTATCCTCGTATATTTAGTATCTGGCATTATCTCAGAATTCTAGAAAGCCACCGGTACGGGACTGTATTTAATCGAAAGTTAATAATCATAATGAAAGTAATGTATGCAGGATTTCATAGTATCAGACATTCATTTTCAGTCTATGAATATTTCAGCCTACCCTCGTATATTTAGTATCTGGCATTATCTCAGAATTCTAGAAAGCCACCGGTACGGGACTGTATTTAATCGAAAGTTAATAATCATAATGAATGTAATGTATACAGGATTTCATAGTATCAGACATTCATTTTCAGTCTATGAATATTTCAGCCTATCCTCGTATATTTACTATCTGGCATTATCTCAGAAATCTAGAAAGCCACCGGTACGGGATTGTATTTAAACGAAAGTTAATAATAATAATGAAAGTAATGTATGCAAGATTTCATAGCATCAGCCATTAATTTTCATTTCTATGAATATTTCAGCCTATCCTCGTATATTTACTATATGGCATTATCTCAGAAATCTAGAAAGCCACCGGTACGGGATTGTATTTAAACGAATGTTAATAATAATGATAATGAAAATAATAATAATAATGATGATGTCCTTGGCGTACTAGGAATGACTGCCATGATGATCATGTTGGTCTGAGTAAATGTCTTATTGTGGTACAATGGATATCGGCTGCGGAAAAGTATAATCCGTTGCTTTCCTCTCCAGATATGGGTTAAATAGTAGACAGACTGGTTTCTACACCCTTATTTGGCAACTACTCTACCGCAGAAAGTAACTGCAACCTACTATGGGAAAATCCTCTGCTCAATCAGTCATGTCTCTTTCGAGACATGATCGCCCAAGCGTATATCACGTATGGCACTTAACTGACTGACCCTTGGGAAAGGTATTAATCTATCTCTTCTCCCTCCAGTTATGGCTTGAATGGCACGACAAATTCGGTTCTCTAACCTTGGTTGGCTACCAGTCTACCCTAGAAAAGAATGACAACCTATTACGGGAAAATCTACCTAGTCAGTCATGGATCAAAACAGGCACGTTCGCCCAAGTGGGTATCACGTATGACACTAAACTGGCTGACTGATATGTATACCGCAGCTTCACTTTGTTAGCGGGATGATCTCTCACTCATTTAATACTACTACCAATGGATATCGACTCGGAACGAGAAATCGGAGAGCCGAGTTCGAATTCCAGTAGAATTAGTTGCAATCATATACGCGCAAATACCCTTGAAAAAGGTATTTATCCGTCTCTTCCCTCCCGCTATGGGTTAAATAACAGGACAGATTTTCTATAGCCTTGGGTGGCAACCAGTCTACCACAGAAAGCAATGGCAACCTACTGCGGGATAATCTTCTGCCCAGTCAGTCATGTCTCTTTCGAGACATGATCGCCCAAGCGTGTATCACGTATGGCACTTAACTGACTGACTACTACTACTAATAATAATATTAGTAATAATAATATGGGATAACAATAAAATAACACCAAGGAAATGCAGTAAAATATAAATAGATAAATGCAGTAGATTTTCCCGTTTACTAATACAGTAATGATGGGTGAATTTTTCTTTTGTCTCTTTCCACCACCTACCACTACTAACTCAAGGTTCAAGCCACATACATCCCACTACCAAAGAGGAAATTACTACTGAAATTCTTCTAGCTTAATCCTATAAAAACCAATACCTCCCAAACCCTTCCTTTACTAGAACTAATCTCTGGGCTTAGAATTTTCCCTCATTTATCTGTTTATAATGTAAAATGCATGTCTTAAAATGACATGTTGAAAAGTTTTATCTGAATTTATATATATATATATATATATATATGGGTGCAAAAGTAGGTATACATTATTAAAACGAAACGAACTTCAGTTTAAAACAAACAAATATATATATATATATATATATATATATATATATATATATATATATATATCGCATTCCAGTGAGGGGGAAATATATATATATATATATATATATTTCCTCCTCACTGAAATGCGATTGGCTGGTATCAGCCATAAATACGGACGAAAGCAAGAACGTCCAGAGTGAGTGCTAGAGATCTATCATCAGAGGTCTACTAACTACGCCTACGTCTCAAGACACTGCATACGGCGAATACGATGATTACGACTACGGATTAGATTGTTCTAACGGATTACATTTGTCTTAACTACTTAACAACCTAGTTTTGATGTATATGATATATATCCTATTCCAGAGCATATTAATATATATATATATATATATATATATATGTGTGTGTGTGTGTGTGTGTGTGTGTGTGTGTGTGTGTGTTAAATATAAGACCATCTAAAATCATTTAATTTTAACGTGTCTTTCTACAAAATGCAGGGTGGCCTCAAACATTTTGCCTTTCGTCTATCTATCTATCTATCTATCTATCTATCTATCTATCTATCTATCTATCTATCTATCTATCTATACGACAAATAAGAAATATTTTTAGATTTTTATAATGTGAGAGTTAAAATTTCTGTATCTACGGTGTATTTGTTTTTATTTTTCAGTCATTCTACAGGTTCCTCTAAATTCAAATTTGGATTCGTCTGTCCATAATACATTTTGCTAAATTATGAATATTTTGTATGAGGTATATGATATTTTGTTTTTCACAGTTAATCACCCTATTGAATTTTTGACGTTGAATAATAAAAAAAAAGAATAAAATCGTTCAAATTATGACTTAGCCGCCTCAACCACCTGACATCACCTCCACTGAATGAGCATGGGATGGGCAGATTGTTTTGCTAGCACCTATTACAACCTATTAATGAGTTCGATCCTTACTGGGTACCCCATACTTTCAGCCTTGTGTCACATCTAATCGGTGCTTAGAAAATCAACTGAATTAGTATGGAATGAATTGGATAAGAGAAAACTGAAAGAGTGAGAGTGAGCATTTTCAGTGCTTGGAAATGTCTGCCATCTAATTTTTTTTTCAAAACTTTTGATAATAATGCCAAGAATTTGTAAAGCAGTAATTAAAGCAGGCGGTGGTTTTATTGTTGGAAGTAGAGTCCGGGGCAGTTGTATTATAATTTATTATAGCTACGTTCTTTTTTTTTGTTTTTTTTTTTTGGTCAGAATAAAAGCAAAGACACTCTAGTTACTGAAATGTTATCTTTTACTTAAAAAATATAAAAGAATAATCTCATTTTAGATTGTTTTCCAAAAAATGCAGGGTGGGCCAAACTCTTTACCTTTAACATATATACACGTTTCCCTTTAATACAAACACACACACACACACACACACACACACACACACACACACACACACACACACACACACACAGATATATATATATATATATATAACAAAATTAGACAAAAATATTCAACTTAATATATGTAATAGCTGAACAAAAATATTTAGTATACATATAAAAAACATATATAAATATTCGATACATGCTTTTTCGTTTAGCTGTTACATATGACGTCAGTTTGAAATGATTCCAATTGCAATTCCAGACATCTAAAAATATCCGCAGGTCCAAGAACATCTTTTTAACATACTGACAAAAAATAGATAGACATACACTGTCCGTTGAATTTAGCAGTGTGTTTCTGTAGTTTCGTTTATTACTAATATATATATATATATATATATATATATATATATATATATAGTGTTAAGTTTTAATAGTGCTTAGTGCCAAAATTGCTGTTATTTTCCATAGTTTATTGTCGGAAATGTATTTTCGGTAAGCAGATTCTTTTGCCATAAAGTGCTCGATATAGAGCATTAATAGAACTAAAATGGAAAAGCTTGTCATTTAAATGAGCAGTGTTATTTCCATCATGCCGACTTTGAAGTTTCTTGATGGTACTAGTGGAATATCTTCACTTTTCAGGATGATATGGTGAAAAACCAAATGAGATAAGACCACTCACCTACATTTCTCCACTTACTTCATACTCAGGTTTCAACTATATCGTTCTCATCAGGAGTCTGATGAGACTTGCAGGTTTAAAAAATGACTAGCAAGTAATTGGCGAACATTTCGTTCTTTAATATATTGTTCGTTCTGCATATCCAGTTCATTTGATTGTGCATTGGTCATTTTTTAAAATAACCGTTTGCAGGTATAACCAGTGCCTTTTTAACAGTTTATATATATATATATATATATATATATATATATATATATATGGTGTTGAGTTGTGATAAGGTTGGTCATTGGTCATTTTTTAAAATAACCGTTTGCAGGTATAACCAGTGCCTTTTTAACAGTATATATATATATATATATATATATATATATATATATATATATATATATATATATGGTGTTGAGTTGTGATAAGGTTGTTTTTTTAAGTAGTTTTACTGATAAAAGGTATTTTGGCAAGCATTTGTTTTTATTGTAAAGTGCTCCATGTAGGGGTAGAAATAGAGCATTGATAGTACAAAGAATGTTTGACTGTGCAGATTCATGCCGACTTTGAATTGTCGTGAGGATGTGGTTATGATGCTGAAACTGATCAAGGTTGTTTTTCGACCTAAACATACACATACACACACACACACACGCAAACACACACACACACACATATACATATATATATATAATATGAACGAAACTTCTCAATAGCAGAGAAAGAGCAATATATATATATGCACACTCTTTATCTTTCTAATCCCACTACACACATATACAAACATACGCTGGATGCGTTTTAACGAAAAGGACAAGAAAAATAGTGATGGCATATTCTTAATTTTCAGAAAGAGACTACTTGCCTTAATGGCGTCACACACGGATTATAAATATGTTAATTTTACTTCAGTGCGTAATATTTACATAATTGTCTACTCTTTTTGTTATTAATATATTCTTGTTAGTTTATTTCTGTCGATGGCAGTATCAAATATCATGTGAATCTATTTCACTGAGGGTAGAGATATCTATGAGAACGGACATCTTTTTATATTGTTCATGTGCAACCAGTCTGTTCCTTATCTATCTATCTATCTATCTATCTATCTATCTATCTATCTATCTATCTATCTATCTATCTATCTCAATCTGTTCATTATCTATCTATCTATCTATCTATCTATCTATCTATCTATCTATCTATCTATCTATCTATCTCTCAATGTGTTCATTATCTATCTATCTATCTATCTATCTATCTATCTATCTATCTATCTATCTCAATGTGTTCATTATCTATCTATCTATCTATCTATCTATCTATCTATCTATCTATCTATGTGTTCATTATCTATCTATCTATCTATCTATCTATCTATCTATCTATCTATCTATCTCAATGTGTTCATTATCTATCTATCTATCTATCTATCTATCTATCTATCTATCTATCTATCAATCTATCTATCTATCTATCTATCTATCTATCTATCTATCTTAATGTTAATGTTCATTATCTATCTATCTATCTATCTATCTATCTATCTATCTCAATGTGTTCATTATCTATCTATCTATCTATCTATCTATCTATCTATCTATCTATCTCAATGTGTTCATTATCTATCTATCTATCTATCTATCTATCTATCTATCTATCTATCTATCTATCCTCTAGCCTGTTCAGTCTCAAATACTACCTATATATTTGTTCTTAAGAATACATATATATATATATAATTGTGTATTTGAGCAGCAAACCCTCTTTTATACAATCTAATTAAAACAATCTGACACAGTACTGCGATTAATTTTTCATGTGTTCTTATAATTTTTTTTCTGGGTGTAAATTATGCAAAATTTGTCTAAATGTTTAGCATGTCAGAAACCTTTTAGCCAATATCAATCTGCCTAGAATTCAAAGTGTTACTCCTCGGTATTCTACATAAGATCAGTTTAATGTACTTCCGCTCCGTTTAGAAATGAAGTATCACTCTTAAGCATTCTAAATATGATAAATGTAATGTATGTTTTCTCGGTCTAGAATCAACGTGTTACTTCTCGACATTTTACATAGAATCAAAGGAATTAATTTCTGCACTTTTTAGAAACACGGTGTCTCTCTTCGGTGTTCTACTTATAATCAATGCAATGCATGCTTCTTTTGCCTAGAATCAAAGTGTTACTCGTCCGGATTATTTACAGGATCAGTGTTATGTATTTCTGCTCTGTTTAGAAAGAAAGCGTCATTATTCGGCATTCTACATATGACCAATGTAATGCATGTGCGCTCTGTTTAGAATCAAAATGTTATTCGTCGGCATTGTACATACGATCAGTGTAATGTATGTCTGATTTTTATTTAGAAAGAAATCGTCTCTCTCTGGCATTCTACATACGATCAGTGTAATGTATGTCTGCTTTTTTTTAGAAAGAAATCGTCTCTCTTTGGCATTTTACATATAACCGATGTAATGTACGGGTGCTCTGTCTAGAATCAACGCGTTACTCCTCGACAGTCTACGTAGAATCAGAGTAATACATTTATGGGATACAAATCCTATATCATCCATCAACTAACTAAAACACACAAAGTCAAATTCCACACCCGCAAAATCGGATCCGAACGACTAAAAGCATTTTGGAAAACCCCAACTATAACAGACAAAGTAAAATTGCACATCCGCAAAAGTGGATTGAAATGACTAAAAACATTTTCGAAAAATCCAGACCAAAGCAAATTTCACAAGTCAGAGTAAAAAGCAAAATTGTGGATCCTGATTGGATTAGAAATCGAAAATTTATATATGACGTTTTTTTCACACAGAGATGTGAAAAGGCCTGCTGGATTCTGCAACATGAGAAGCTTCACTATTGAAACCACGTCGCTGACCGGTCAAAAATCAGTCCGACATTGGGAGCGGTTAGCTGACAGACCCCGTGGCAATGTAACAAAAGAAATTTCAAAACAGTCAGAATGGGAGCGGTATCTGATAGCATCTCACAATGTAAGAAAGAAACTTCAAGCTGACCCGGTCATGTCTCGCCTTTACTTCCAATTTTCTTTCTTTCTTTTTCACTACACGCCGCCAAAGAGAACAACAGCAAAAACACAACAACAGGACACGCTAAGTACAATTCCTTTATTTATTTAACCTTCGCTCTCACTCTGTCGTTGACCTACCGATAAGAGGAAGGGACATAAGACTTTACATTCTACTACTATCCATATACGCACGGAACACTTAGCTACTTGCTAGTATCAAACCATGAACTCTAAACTTCTGTGGACGTTTTAAATACTTACATTTCTCTTTGAACAATTCTAACTACAAAACTACGTGCATTTTCTCAATGAACATTTTTCTTCTCACAAATAGCGTTCAGTTAACAAAACTTCACTTATATTTTTCTTCTAACAATTTCGTTATTCTGTTAATAAATCTTTGTTTTAATGTAGAAACGAAATATCCATATTTCAATATCCAAACTTCAGCCTTCTGATATTTAAATTGCGGGGACTTCGGTCGTGTTTAGCACAAGGCCAATTTACTAAGCATCACCGAAGCCCCTACACATTTCCCTTCTGTTTAGAAAGAAAATGTTATTCCCCGACATTTTACATATAACCAATGTAATGTATGCGCGCTCTGCCTAGAATCAAAATGTTATTCGTCAGCATTCTACATTGGATCAGTATGGTGTATTTCCACTCTGTTTAGAAACATAGTATCATTCCTCGGTATTCTACATATGATCAATGTAATGTATGTGCTCTCTGTCTAGAATCAAAGTGCTATTCGGCGTCATTCTACATAGGATCAGTATGATGTATTTCCACTCTGTTCAGAAAGAGAATATCACTCCGAGGAATTATACATATGATTAACGTAATGTATGTGCGTTCTGTATAGAATCAAAATGTTATTTCTCCTTATTCCATATAGGATCATTATAATGCCTCTAAGTTCCGTCTTTATTGACCGTACTACTCGATGGTATTTTTCCAAAAATTGATGTCGTGACTGTTTCTGTTTGCTGTGTACTGGATCAATGTTTTACTTCTTGGTCCATGGCCTAAAATTAAATTAGATAACCTGTCATTAAATGACGGTATAGAATTATGGGTCAGCACTTCTTCCGGCGATCGATAATCTATTTCAATGATAAAACCAATTATTTTACAAACAATTACTTACTTTTCAACATATCTCTATTTTTGTATACTTATGAGATTTGATAGTCTTTTTTATTATTTACATTGTTCAGATTGTTGTCCTCATATTTATTGCAATGTTTACGACGTTCCGGCCGTTGTACACTCCGGCTTTTCTAACATGAAAGGAGATATAAAATCAGGCCTATCTGACCATATATGGAGGTTGAAAGAGAATCACCACCCCCTATGGTATGAAGTTGAAATAATTGATAAAGAACACCATTGGAAATGACGTAAACTGAAGGAATCAGCGCATATGCTAGGCCACAAAAATCTCCTAAGCCAGCCAAGTATAGAAATGAATACAATATGGGAACCAGTAATACAGAATGCTTATTGATAGAGAACACCAGTGGAAACGACGTAAACTGAAGGAATCAGCGCATATGCTAGGCCACAAAAATCTCCTAAGCCAGCCAAGTATAGAAATGAATACAATATGGGAACCAGTAATACAGAATGCTTATTGATAGAGAACACCAGTGGAAACGACGTAAACTGAAGGAATCAGCGCATATGCTAGGTCACAAAAATATCTTAATCCGGCTAAGCATAAAAATGAATACAATATGGGAACTAGTGATATGAAATGCTTGTGAAAATCATTAGCGTCAAAAATTGCAATATGAGCTCTAGTAAAAAATGGTTACTGGGACATTAGGTTTATCAGTTTGAGTTTGAGTTTTGTTTAACGGCATATCAACATCTCTGTGGGTTATTTAATACCCAAAAGTTGGAGTTTTTAGGTGTTTTTTCATGTTCGGTTATAGCGAGAAGGTTGATTTAGTCAGATTTTGATGAAATTTTTTTAAATTTAAAAATTTGTTTTTATTTAAATAAACTGAAGTTGTCTTCTAGTTTTGTATTAAAAAGTATTGCTGGTAATAATATTTTTCCTTAAAAATGTATATTTTCCTATAAAAGTCTATTTTTATGCATATATTTCTATAAAATTCTATATTTTTTATCCCAGTTTGGGGCTTAACTATTTTCCCATAGCTGGGACCCTAACAGGTGCTACCACTCTGGGTCAGAGTGAACCTGGGAACAACCGCAATTAAGAGGTGGTTCCATGCTCCTTACAACCACCCAATCAGAGGCCTTGCTGCCGGAGGCAGTATACCGTCATACCCAGGACAACATTAGGTTTATAATAACTCCATAGCAACCAAACTTGACGACGAACATGGAATGAAAATGATATACATTAGTGTATCATTTCGAACAGAACCCTTTATAAATAAAAGGTTCGGTTCGAAATTCCTAGCACCTGAAAAACTTGTAAAAATGGCAATAAAGATGAAGACAACAATCTGAACAATGTAAAGAATGTTTATCTCTATTTATTGTCGACAGATTTCAACACCAAATGGTGACCGTCAGATTCATAGATTGAAACATACTGCTTATATATAACGCTTATAAAAATGTATCTGTGAATGCATGAATTATCTCATACACAACAATTTATCAAATGCTTTCGTCATAGATAGAAATAAATTCAATCACAACTTTGATCTAAAGAATGACATTAAAGGAAAAAGTAACTTACTTTGCCGGAAAACTCTCGAGAGAACCACTATCGGATTTTGTCAAAATATAAATCTGCGCTTTGGGTTTTTTTTTTTCAGATATTTTAATTCTTAAAAGAATTACTACTTTGTCAAGCCAACATAAGTGATTATAATTGTTGTGAATTCCGAATGAGGAACCACACAAAATGATGAACAACAAAAACAGATATGGAGATAGAAAAGTAGATTATAGTGAACGTAATATACAAACTTGAACGCAGGATAGTAAATCCAGGAATATTATTATTAGAAATAAATTTATACTAGTCTTGAAGCGAAGTCGTTGGAAATAGTATATCCGGGTATATTATTCTAGCTGAGTGGAGCTCAGAGCTAGTCTGGTCTCTGGGTAACTTCGGTGTCTGTCGGAACTCTCGGATAACTGTAACGGATCTCTACGATTACTCTCCACTGCCAACTGCAACAATATTTAGTCACCTCCCCAAATAAGACGAAATGTGACACAAGGTCTTTTTGATGTGGGTCTTCCGTGCCATATAGCCCGGCCAAAAATATCTGTCTATCTTTCCCCAGTCGGGATTCTACTCTTCGGTGGAACCACGACTGGGTTCGTGCTCTCTGCTCGAAAGCAGAGAGCGCTCTCCACCCGAAGGCAGAAAGCTGACAGTGTCAATAGTAGCAGAGGGAATTGCCAACTGCAACGGTAATTACACACTTCCCCACTTAAGGCGTGATGTGACACAAGGTCTTTTTAATGTGGGTCTTCCCAGCCATATAGCCAGGCCCAAAATATCTGACTATCTTTCTCCAGTCGTGATTCTACACTTCGGCGGAACCACGACTGGGTTAGTGCTCTCCTCTGCTCGGAAGCAGAGAGCGCCCTCTACACGAAGGCAGAGAGCTGACAGTGTCATAGTAACAGCGGCAAATGCCGACTGCAACGGTATTTACCAACCTTCCCACGCAAGGTTATATGTGACACAAGGTCATTTTATAGTGGGGCTTCCCAGCCATATAGCCGGGCCAAAAAATGTCTGTCTATTATTACCGAGTCGTGATTCTACCCTTCGGCGGAACCAAACTGGGTTAGTGCTCTCTGCTCGGAATTAGAGAGAGCCCTCTACCCGAAGGCAGAGAGCTGACAGCGTCATAGTAACAGCGGCAAATGCCGACTGCAACTTCAGCTCTCTCTATGGCGGGAGCATATGTACACTGAGTCGAGTCCATTATTATATACAAAAGGGGGAGATTCTCAAGAATAATAATCTTAATAAATTAGATGAAACCTCCTGTTATTTAAAATATATAATAAATAAATGCATAAATTTATCTCATACTAAAATAAATATTAATTGAATAAAAATATCAACAAGATCATTTATTAGACATTTAATTATTTCACTTAGCATCATTCATAATTTACTTCGACTTTTCAGTTAATCAGATGTATACTTACGAACGTCGATTAGACATAAAAAATATGGAAAACTAAAAACATTTTTACTTTTGTTCATAAATACTTGTTGCAAAATAAGATTCTTACTTTTTAATAAAGTCTATCAGTGGACAAAACGCATGGGCTAATATAAATGTCCTTTTGTCTTTATATATATATATACTTTTTAAAAGTGCTCAATACAAAGAAAAGCAATATACTATTGTAACATTTTTATTATAAGTGGTTATAATAAAAACATTTTACATCGCTACACAAAAGCGTTCATGCTTCAGTACAATGAAATGTTCTTCGTCAGGCGATGACTGGTAACTGGTGATAAAAATGATTCTTATGGAAATTTAAAAACAATTCGTTACCTTTTTTCGACAGTTAAAGGAGGTATAAATTATGTAATCATATATATATAATCACACATATATATATATATATATATATATATGTTAATTGTTGAATTACTTATTTTCTGGTCATAATAAGGTCAGACCAGTGCACAATTGTAGTAAAAAGTGTTCAATACAATTATATTGTAGAACTTTTAAATATTTTCCATTTGTAAACGAGTTATTACGCAACCTAGGTTTCTATCATGAGTAGTGTCTTCAGGCGATTTGCAATAACTGATTTTCCAGTTCACCGTTTTTTAAGAAAATATATATATATGATAGGGCCTTTTGTCAGGAACAACAAGCAGTTCAGTAAAATAAAGAGGTATTCTACTTTTATGAACGCGGAAGGAGAGTTTGGAGAATGATACTAAGAGGTCAGATACAGGGAAAAAAGACAGGGAAAAGCAACGGATAACATATTTGAAGGACCTAATCAGGTAGATGAAGAACGAGGATTGCATGGTGTAACAGGAGAAGACGTGCTAAGAGCCACCAGGGATCGGAAGACGTGGAAAGCTATGATTGCTTATGTCCTGAAGGGACAGGGCACATAGAAGAAGATATGTCTCCCATGATGGAACATGTTGTTGAGCCATTTTATTCGAATGGTTGAGGATCAATGACACATGTTTCTCCGAATGAACAGCAAGACCAATTTTACAGCGTGCCACAAAGCAATAGTGGCTGGTAAAAGGCTATCATTTAGAGGAGCAGCTTGCTTCTCGCTTTCTTTAATATTTGCACGCAGTTGATCCCGATGTTCAAGTCAGCCTTTCTGAAACCTTTGTATAAAGGAGAAGAGCGTCGCCAGCTCCTTTGCACTGATGCTTGTTTTCCCAGGAAAATATTCCCTTCAACGTTACCGGACTTCAGGAGAACAAAACTTGCTAGTATTGTATACTGGACTACTCTTACATGACTTCTTTTTATCGTAGTAAATGATGTACGGCAGAATGCACACTCTCTGCGTCGAAACAGCACATTCTGTATTCGGACGCGGTGTGTTATATTTCAGGTGCTAACGATAAACTACATCCGCAGCAAGGCCTCTGGTCGGGAGAGTAAAGGTTTTTATGGACATGGAACCACCTTTTAACTGCTGCTGCATCCAAGTCAACCCTGACCCGGGGTGTAAGCAGCTGTTAGTCTATGCTATGAGCAAATAGTGAACTCCAAAACAAAAATAAACAATACATTTTTGTATGGAAATGACCAACAATACATTTTTGTAGTAAAATTAACAGCAATATATTTTATAAACTACAAGCTATATATTTTTTAATCGATTTCACCTCATGCAAGGCATTAAAGTTACTAAGACACAAAAAATTACAGGGTATGTAAGAATTATGAACATCAATAATAAGCGGGAAGGGAAAAGAGTAATCAGGAGGACAGTAGATAGTGAGTGGCATTGCATATAAATTTTAGAAGTTTAAAGTTGGCTGGAAAGCATGGAGCCAGAAGCGAGTTTCACAAACGAGAAGTGCGATAAAAAGAAACTGTTAGCATAAAATCTACGGTTACATTTAGCCAACTCAATTGTAAATTGATGAGACCACGTCACCAGTCTAGTACTGTGCTTAAATTTAAAAGACTAGGTATTATAGAGAAGAGCTCATGCAAACAATTATCATGAAAGTATTTATAGAAAAATCATGACGGGGGCAATATTCCGGCAGTGGGAAATTACACACACACACACACACACACACACATATATATATATATATATAATTGGCCGGCGATTCGTATTCGTGAATACTCGTCTACAGAGGTGGCTAGCTAATCATCATTGCTTCGGCACACTTGGGTGTGTTCAACAACCACAGGCACCATATGTTGATTATATTCCAAACACAATGAGCACATTGTGCCGTGTTCATAGTTGATATTGTTAAGTGTTGGCTTTTTGTTTTTAATTAATAATGCTTCTATTAGTTTTAGCTCTTATTTTCTCTACATATGGATGATTCTATTATCAACAAGGGAGTTCAAAAAGCAAGAAGTGGGAGAAAATAAATTGTTTCTATAAAATTTACGGTTACATCTGGCCAGCTCAATTGTAAATTGATAAGACCACATCGCCAATCTTGTACTGCGCTTAAATTTAAAAAGTCTAATTATTATCGAGAAGACCTCATCCGAACAATTACCGTGAAAATATTTATAGAAAAACACACCGTGGGGTAACTTTACGGCGGTAGTAAAATTTCTGAACCAGAGCCAACATATCAGGACCAATAATATTGCAGAGGTTTTTTGAATTTTATGAGAGAGCTCAGGAGCATCGGGCCATATATGGCAGCAACATTTTAAGCAAGGACGAATGGTAGATGTAGAGATATGTAAGATAGATTCTGGGGAGACACAGTGAACCATTTTTGTAGCAGCTGACATAGCAACGTATTCAATATCGTCTTTCCAGTTCATGTCAACTGAGAACGTTAGCCCGAGATGGCGAGATGGCACAACGTCACATTCTTGAAGGTTAGCATCAGCCATGCTGATGGAAGGCAGAGGTGGTGTATTTTTAATATATATATATATATATATACCTTATATCCTTAATGTATAAAATTATGTACAACATTTTTAGATTTCGATATTAAAAAAACTCATAGAGGTTGATGTACCACTAAACAAAATCAATCAACTAACTGACAGAAAATTATTTAAATGGGTAGAATTGACGTAACTTACAAGAACTTCTTTTTTATATGCCGTGTCCCTTCAGGGCATAGGCGATCATGGACTTCCACTTGGCTCTGTCTCTTGTCGCTCACAATAATTTTTCTCTTTGTATCTTTTCTAAGCCCAACTCTGTCAATCATTTGCTCAAACCTAACAAGTACGTCTCGCGCTGGTTTCCCTTCTCTCTATCTCCTTCCATTTATACTACGTGTGAGTATCAATTTCTCCAGGCCCTCCTTCCTCATTACGTGTCTCAGAAAACTCATTTGTCTCTTTCTGATATTTAGTATGAGTGTTCTTCTCGTTTGCATCCTTTCCAACACCTCATCGTTGCACATGTGCTCTGTCTATGGTATCCTCACCATCCTTCTGTAAAACCACATTTCTGCTGCCTCAAGTCTCTCCTTCATCTTTGATGAGATCGTCAAGCATTCACTTCCATACAGAAAGACAGATATCACACAGCAATCCAGCACTCTTCTTTTTTTTCGAATGACATTTTCCTGTCTTTCAGTACTCTGGTTAGCTTCCGAAAGGCGTCTTTGGTCATGCCTATGCATCTTTGGATCTCCATATAGCACTTTCCGTTCTCTGTCAAAACACTTCCCAGGTATTTGAATTTTTTTACTTGTTTTATTTTAGATTCTCCGGCTTGCACTTTGCATATTGGTCTTTTTTTTTTGCTGATGACCATACATTCAGTTTTCTTGAGGTTTATGCTCAGTCCTTTCTTTTCACTTTTTTTGCTAACTTCTATAGAAGGTCCTGCATTTTCCTTTTCGTGTCTGCTATCGTGTCATCCACGTATCTGATATTGAGATTGTGGCCTCTAATATCGAATCCTGGCAAGGCTTTTGTTTTTCTCATAATTGCTTCGCTGCACAGGTTGAAAAGATCCGGTGACGAAACACATCTTTGTCTTACGCCCCTTTCTATTTTTGTCATACCTGCTGAGTTCACTTCCTATCCGAACACAAGCGGTTTGCAGCCAATATAATTCTTGATTATCCTGACGTCTTTTCCGAAAATGCCGAGTTTTTCGAGCATCTCTATCAAATCCTTGTGTCTTAGTTTGTCAAACGCCTTTGCGTAGTCTATAAAGCACAGATAAAGGTCCTTCTGCATTTGTATTGCTGAAAAGGAAGAAGTAATGACATGCAAGTTCTAAAGAGCCTTGATTTGGAATCGACAAGAACACTTCTTCCAAATCTAAATCAGAACCTGTATGTCCTTACTTCTTTCTTTTCAACCCTTTTCTTTCTTCACTTTTTTAATTTCTCGCTTCTCTTCTCTTTTGACGAAGCATCGTCGTCGACTTTCGAATTCTCCTCTACGACGAATACTGGAAAAAACACTTACGCATTTGACTGCCATCGCCTAAATCTCAAGTTTTCCTTTCATCCGGCAGCTAATACAAATCATTGCATTTCGTGATTATAAATCTAAGAAGTCTCACTCAAATCGATGAACCGGATTTCAAATCCAGTACAACGTATGTAACATCAGTTCTCCAATATGGCAGTGAATACTGAACAATCTCCTCACAGATGAAGAAAACATTTGAAGCAAAAGAAATGTGGTTCTACAGAAGATTGCTGACAATACCATGGACCGAAAATATAAGCAACAACAAAGTTTTTGACAAAATCGAAACAAAAAGGAAATTGACACTTAACATCAGGAAGAAACAACTGAAATCTTTAGAGCTCATCATGAGAAAAGAGGGCTTGGAAAATCTGATACTCACAGGACAGAATGAAAACAACAGGAAACTATCACATAATATGCTCAGTGAGCGTGAGTAAATAGATGGTTGAATAATGTTTAAGAGAAATAGCGAAAAAATTATTAAAAGCTATGAAAGACAGGAAGTTGTGGAGAGCCAGAAGAAGAAGAAGAAGGAGAAGAAGAAGATGAAGAAGCTTGTGTAAATGGTTGACAGATTCAATTCAGAGAGATAGCTGAAAGACAAAGATTATCAAGAGTTACAAAGGATATGGAATTCTGTTGAGCCCTTATTGTTCACATAAGTAAAAGAGGAGCCGAAAATGCCACCTACAGGCCGGAAATGCTAAAATTCAACAAGTACAGAAATTCATATACCTGGAAAGTATTTTAACAGATGACGAAAAGTGCGACATTTAGATATTGAAGGTGTATTGGTATGGACAAAGATGCATTCCAGAAGTAAAGTATTGAGAGACAGGAAAATTTCGCTGGAAACAAAAAGGAGAGTACTGGATTGCCATGTGATGTCTGTACTTCAATGTGGCAGTAAATACAGGACAATCTTATCAAATATGAAGGAAAGATATGAAGCAACCGAAATGCGGTTCTAAAGAAGGATGCTGAAGATACAATTGACCAAACAACGACGAGGTTTTGGAGAGGATGGAAACGAAAAGGAAACTGACAGTTAATAACATGGAAAAGAAAGCTGAAGTTTCTCGTACATATAATGAGGAAGGAGGGCTTGGAGAATCTGATATTCACAAAACAGATGAAGAGAAAGAGAGACAGGGGAAAGTAACGCTTAACATATTTGACGGGTTTGAGCAAATGGATGGTAGAGTAGGGTTTGGGAGGATTAACAATACAAAATATGTTAATAGCTACAACAGACATAGAGATGTAGAGAGCTATGATTGCCTACGCCCTGAAGGGACATTGCGCAAATAATAATAATAATAATAATAATAATAATAATAATAATAATAAGCATCAGTTTGTGTAAGTGATTGACAGAACAGTGATTAGGAGTGATTGCAAAAAGACACACTCACAGGACATGTTGAAGGCAAGAGGGCCAGACGAAAGTCAAGAATAACCTACGGAACGAGTTTGTGTAAATGATTGACAGAACAGTGATTAGGAGAGACAGCTAAAAGACAAAATTTACCAAAATATTTACACAGGGCAGGAAATTGAACGTTCTAAAGAGACATGGCACTTAGAAGAAGATCACTTGTTCGTCCGTGTGACAAATCTTTATTCTACTCGTGAATTATATATTATATTCGGGTTGAGTAAAAAGTTGTGTATCTGCTTAATAAGGAGCAAATTTTGGACAACCTCATCACAGATAAAGAAAAGACCTAAGCAACCGAAATGTGGTTCTACAGAAGGATGCTGAGGATACCATGTGGACAACGACGTTTTGGAGAGGATGGACACGAGAAGGAAACTAATACTTAACATCAGGAAAAGACAGCTGAAAGTTTTGATCATGTAATGAGGAAGAAGAGCTTGGTGAATCTGATGCTCACAGGACGGATAGAGGGAAAGTGAGACAAGGGAAAGCAGCGCATGACGCACTTGATGGACTTTAGCAGATGAATGGTGGAGCGGGAGTTGAGTTGGATTACAAGGGAAGGGGTATTAATGGCTACATGCATAGGGAAATATGGAAGACCTTGATTACCTGAAGGGACACTGCACTTAGAAGAAGACCAACTTAGCAACAAATTAGCCTCAAACACAACTGAGATTAACAAATGAAAACGAAAGGGTTTCTGGAAAAGCTTTGTACAAAAAGGATAATACACACTTCTTGTGGGATATATGCTTTCAGACACCCATCAGATGTCTTAAGCTAAAACAATTTAAATCTGAACATATACAGAGTGTCCAGAATTAACTATTTCAGTGAAATGGGATAATTAAAAATAACTCACTTTTATTGCATATCATGTTTCATAGGAATTTTCTAAGCGCAGCTTAGATGTGGCACATGGCCGAAACCATGAGACACCAGTGAGAATCGAACTCACTACTCAGTTGTAATGATTCTAGCGAGACAAGCTTACTAACCATGACAGCACCTCGAGGTGCCCAGAGAGCATATGGTGATAAAGTAAGGGACACACAGTGAGGATCGAACTCACTACTCAGTTGTAATGATTCTATCGAGACAAGCTTACTAACCATTACAGCAACTCGAGGTGCCAAGAGAGCATATGGTGATAAAGTAAAGGACACACAGTGAGGATCGAACTCACTACTCAGCTGTAATGATTCTAACGAGACAAGCTTAATAACCATTACAGCACCTCGAGGTGCCCAGAGAGCATATGGTGATAAAGGAAGGGACACAGTGAGGATCGAACTCACTACTCAGTTGAAATGATTCTATCGAGACAAGCTTGCTAAGCATTACAGCACCTCGAGGTACCCACTTTAATTTCTATGCGTAGCTTAGATGTGGCAGAAAGCCGAAAGTAAGGGACACACAGTGAGGATCGAACTCACTACTCAGTTGTAATGATTCTATCGAGACAAGCTTACAAACCATTACAGCACCTCGAGGTGCCCAGAGATCATATGGTGATAAAGTAAGGGACACCCAGTGAGGATCGAACTCACTACTCAGTTGTAATGATTCTATCGAGACAAGCTTGCTAACCATTACAGCACCTCGAGGTGCCCAGAGAGCATATGGTGATAAAGCAAGGGACACCCAGTGAGGATCGAACTCACTACTCAGTTGAAATGATTCTAGCGAGACAAGCTTACTAACCATTACAGCACCTCCAGGTACCCACTTTAATTTCTATGCGTAGCTTAGATGTAGCAGAAGGCCGAAAATAAGGGATACCCAGTGAGGATCGAACTCACTACTCAGTTGTAATGATTCTAGCGAGACTAGTTTGCTGACCATTACACTACCTAGAGGTGCGCGTTTATCATATTTCATATGCATTAGATGTGTATAAATTTATAATTTTCTTTATAACATTTTATTTTTTGTACATATTTTTTCTAATTTTATTATAATTACATTTTAGATCTCTATTAATAATGGATAATTAAGAAAGTCTTTTTGTAACGTGGTCTTCGGAGATGATGTTTATGTTTGGACATTTCGGAGTTTTCTCCCGTAGATGGTCGCGTAACATTTAAAGGCTATTTATCCAATATCAAAATCAGCGAAGAGACAATTCTCCCTCTTCCTCTTCGCTTCGCTAGGCTCTTAACCCGAATCACTTGCATGCTCTTCATTCTCACTGAGGATGCTCATCCGACTTTTCTTTCATGTAAACTCTATTTCTGAAGCAACATGTTCAATTTTTCCTTGTGTTTTTGGACAATGTATTCATTTTTATTCAGTTGTATTCCATGTTATTTTTTTTTGTGCATAAAAGTTCTAATCCTTGTACCTCTGGGTCTATTTTCATTTAAAGATAACCCTCATAAATCTTCCATGCTTCTCTTTTATCCTTTAAGGATTTACATTGTACATCTACGTGCATGATACTGTTCTATATCGATTCGTGGAAGAATAGACTGGACCTAAAATTGAAGATCTCGGCTTTGAAGTAAAACGCCGACACAAATATATAAAAATAAGCAATAGTTTTATTATTATTATTATGTCATTTTTCATCATATTTCGATTTCTGCTATGGTCGCATTACCAACCAAGTCTGCGGGGAGACCTGGCGTGTTTTTATGGCTCCATTTCATGTTTTTCCTATCTTCCCCATCATCCCTAGCGTTACATAGACAATGTTCTCCTTAGTGTGTGGGCTGTACTTAAAAGCCATTTTTTTGTATATCTCTTAAGCTGGGATTTCCAGGGATTCTTTCAATGTGTTGTTTTGTTTCATTTTTTATCATTCCAAGTGCACCTACTATCACTGGCACAACTCTTGTTTTCAATTTCCACATTTTTCTATTTCAATTTCCAGGTCTTTATATTATGACAGTTTTTCGAATTCCTTGGTTGCTATGTTACAATCCGCTAGACAAGCCATATCAATTATTAGACAAGTTTTTTTCTTTCTGGTTTTTAACAATAATGTCTGGCCTGTTTGCTTCAATTTTTCTGTCTGTGTAGATGGTGTGATCCCATAGAATGGTGACATCTTTTATTTCTGTAACCGGTGCTCGGTGATGTTCATACCAGTGTTTGTTTACAGATTTTCCATAGTGTTTGCACATTGTCCAATGTAAATATTGCCCCACTCTATAGTGGCGATTTTTATATTCATTTGGAGCAAGTACAGAACAGCTTGAGATTAGATGGTCTATTGGTTTATTATTATTATTATTATTATTATTATTATTATTATTCCCTCAGTGATGTGTGGGGTAGAGTCGGCGTTATAGTTGGTGATAGGTACACGCACGACTTGACAACTTGACTGCTGTCTGTAGCTGCTAAAGTCAAGTCTCTAAACTCAACTCTAAACTCTACTCTCTGTCAATTAAATAACTGTCCCGCCAGACACGTGCTATTTCCATACTCTATCACACCTCGAGTGCTGACTTATTTTGACCCCCGCTTGTCAAAAACAAAAACCAGCTCAACACCTGTTGCGTTCTCACTCAGTGACATCGCCCAGTGCAAAATATACTTCTTGGCAGAATTCTATCATTTTCATTGGTAATCATGAATGACACCCAACATTATTCCACACCGACCACAATATTATACAACAATACTTGTAACATTCTAACATTTCACACAACCAACTAAACCGCTACTAACACTTAGTATGGATATCTGTAGCATATCAATTGTTGTGCTTGGATTTTTCTACTCTTAAAGATTCACAAGGCTACAAAATGATTGTTTGACAACGGTAATGCATGCAACAGTCTGATCTTTGAATTCAAGCAGATGTTTTTGTTCTTAATCCAGATAGTTTCAGTTTTGCGACACTGCCATTGTTTGTACTGCACTGAAATTATTTTTGAGTTTTCTTCACTGATAATCACGCCAAGATATTTGAATTGATTCACAACTTTACGTTCCTAACAATCCGACACTTATCTTGGTTGAAATCCTCTAGATTATATCTTCTTTGACAGGTCTAACAATGACAATAAATATATGCATATTGTTTTTGTTTCTTCAGTAATATCGCAGTTTCTTACATCTTCAAATACTTCGTCTTAACACTTCAGGTCGTTTTTCAATTTGTGTTTTTCAAGTTATTTATCATATTAACCCTCTAGGGCCATTCGTATCATATTTGATACAGTATTTCCCTATAAGGAAACATTTGGTATTTCCCTATTAGGAAACATTTGGTATTCATTGACTGAGCAGTCAGTACTGCTTTCATTTGAAATTTATAAAATATTTCTCTTAAAAAATTTTTCAGGAAAATATTTCTTTCAAGGCTTGTTTTCATACTGTATCAAATATGATACGAATGGCCCTAGAGGGTTAATAATATAATATGATTAAGGCTTCTACTTGTCATAAAGTGGGGGATCAGTTCTATATTGTTATGAAGTAATAAACAGATCCCCCACTAATATGATACGAATGGCCCTAGAGGGTTAAGTATGCAAGTTCCGAAATTTGATATAATTTTATTGATGTTGGATTGTTTTTATGGGTTTAACAGTTCTAGAATTTTCAATTCTTCTTTACTATTTATATGTTATAGTATTTTTGTGTTATTGGTACGGGTTTTTAAAACGTATTGCTGTGTTTTGTTGCTGTGTTGGTGCTATGCGATTTAATTAAATTATTAACGGATAAAAGATTCATTAATCGGTGGGACAATGTCGTAGTTGTGTAAACTATATATGTGCTTTAACAAATATTATTAATAACCAGCCTTTCTCTAAATGGGTATGTGAGTTCATAAGGAACATTGGTTTAACAATTTTTTTTTCAAGAAAAAATATTTAAGATAAACCTTTCCAAAACAGAAATTGGAATCTAGAATTGGAATCAAAACTGTGATGGCTCATATTCTGAATCCATCATAAATATTCAAGATGTGGAATTAGTAAATACAAAACATTCTAAACACATTGGTGTATAGATCAGTTATAACAACTTTAGTATACGAGAAAACGAAATTGAAAATAGAATAGACTACCTGGAAGTTCTCTCAACACTGAAAATTGCTACAAAACAGCGTTAATCTGAAAACCCGAATCATATTAAGTAGACTCGTTTATTTAAAAATATGACACTTTTATGGATGTCAAACAGGGCGCAAAACCTGTGTTGAAAAATCTAAACTGTCAGCTGTGTGAGATCGCTATTCTAAGGTAAATGACTTTTAGAGCGAAAACCGTCGTTCTTTGAACCTTGTGGACTGGCGCTAAAGATTCATAAACAAAGAACTGTAAAAATAGCAGAAACCACGACACTTGATAATTTTCAACAACAACAACAACAACAACAACAAGTGAAATGTCTATCAAATGTATCGCGAAGAGAAAATAATGACATAATCAAGAAATTGACTTTCCACACTCAGCCAGTTAAATACCATCGGTGATACACGCTTGGGCGATCATGTTTCGAAAGAGACATGACTGACTCGGCAGAATATTTTCCCGTAGTAGGTTGCTATTACTTTATGCGTAGACTGGTTGCCGACCAAGACAATAGAACCCAATCTGTCCTGCCATTTAACTCATCACTGGAGGGAGAAGAGATAGATTATATTACATTATTATATTAAGTATAATTAGTGGAGGATCAGTTTATTACTTCAAAACAATAGAAAACCGATCTCCCACTTTATGCCAGTGGAAGCTTTAATTATGTTTCCAACTATTATATTCATTCAGTCAGTTAAATACCATACGTGATACACGCTTGGGCGATGATGTCTCGAAAGAGACATGGCTGACTCGGCAGAATATTTTCCCGTAGTAGGTTGCTATTACTTTATGCGTTAGACTGGTTGCTGACCAAGGCTATAGAACCCAATCTGTCCTGCTATTTAACCCATAACTGGAGATAGAAGCGACGGATTCATACCTTTACCAAGAGTATTTGTACGTAAGTAAATGCAAGGATTTTAACTAGAATTCGAACTTGGCTCTCCGCTTTCTCATTTCGACACGATATTCACTGCACTAGAACGCACATTCTACTTTCCACAATAATTCACACAAAATGTTAGGAAGATAACTCACATAAATACTGGAAAGAGCGATAGCAGCTACTGACCTTGAAAAACCCATTTTTCTTAAAAGTTGTTTCAAAAGAAAAAATTTATACATTTCAACCGACGATATACTGGCTGCTCGTTAAATGAATACCGATGTTTCCTTAGAAGAAAACATCGGCTAAAATTATCATTACCATTTTTTATCGATGTTTTTTTTTTTACTTTATGAGGTTTTTAGTTTTGAGGAGTCAATGATGAGTTGAATTTATCTCTTTTTATTAGTAGGTAATATTTGTCTAAGTGTCTCCATTTTTTCGCTGGAAAAAGCAGTATAGTCTGAAGGAAAAGGCCTCAAACTAAATAAAAACAAAGTTTTCTCGGCAAAATGTTTATACTATCATAAAGAGGATAGATCAAAGTATTTTTTACTTATTTTTCCAAATTTTATAAATTGTTCTAACAGGTTCTAAAAGGCTCATTTAGTCGTAGAAAATCTTTAATTTTCTCTCGTCAGTACAAGGGATTAACGCTAGATTTTATTACGTCAAAACTTAATTTGTCGAGTTTTTAAAAATTTGTGGGCATTCTTCAGTATTGTCTGTAAAATAATTTAATGGTGTATTTTACATACATTATTTTATTGGGTAGATTGTTCATTTAGATTCTTTTTTGGGTTACTTTAATTGTTTTTCAATGTGATGTAGTTAGGGAAATTATTAACTAGTTAGAATTTCATTGTTTCCCAATTAACGTACTGATGAATCATAATTCTGAAGTTAATAATTGTATAAATTAATGGTGAGTTCTACGACAATAAAATAGCCGTATAAATCCCCCTATCACATCGTTAAATATATGAGCTTAACAACTTTGACAAAATATTGCGACAGCAATCATAAATATGAAGTCTACCAGTTATTTTAAGAAGTAAACGGGGTACAAATGAAAATATTTGAAATCAACAACTTTTTAAATTAATGAGGTATTGGCAGGAGACAATAAACTGTTCTTTCTTTCTTTCTTTCTTTCTTTCTTTCTACTGAAACCAATAGTGTCTTTTCACTCACTTTCTACGCGATCAAAACGGAATAGTTCATTATTTATGAACCGAAAAAGACAAGATCGTTGAACCGTGTATCACGGATGACACCTGACTGACCAACTACTTATTTGGTTGAAGCTTTTTAGAGAAGAAATTTACCCGGCCTTCCCTTCAATGCTGGGTGTGACACAAGTTCGATTTAACGCGGGAAGCACCATATGCTTACTTATGCATACTGGCCAAAGACCAAAATGGATTTTTGGCTAGCCCCCGCCACCACTGTCATATTGGAATTGACATTACACCGACCCAACCTTTTTCGTACAATGAGAAGGTGATGCCGCAGAGTTGGAATCTCTGAGACAGGCTGAGCAACTTCTTCCATCTAAAATGAGGAGAATCATAGCTTCAGTTACAGCACAGTTGGGTGGAATTAACTACGCCTCAGTAAACTCAGAATAATGGTCAACTCCTGTGCCACGTAAGATATTTACCCTGCTCTGAAGAGAGTTGTGACACAAGGTCGATTTATTATGTTGGGGAACCCGCGGTAACTAGGTACAAAACTAGTCTTAGCATGTTTAAATTTGTCTTATCATGTCTAACATTGTTATTACTGGTCGCCCAGACCCGCCAGGATAATTCCTGTGCCAGGTGAGCAGTAAATAAAATCTTTTTTTTAATTTTTGGTATTTAAGAGAAAAAAATGTGCTATTAATTATTTCAGTGATTAAAAAAATGGCTTAAAGGCAAAAAAAAAAACGATTTTTAGTCGAATGTTGCCATCTGAGAATTTTTAAATATAATTTATATTTTAGTTTTTGTAGAATCATTCTCTTCATTAACGTCAATAAATTTTTTGCTGTTGTTCAATAATTTAATAATTTGCGTTAGTCATTGAAACTGGAATTGTTAATCATTCTAGACAGCGGGTGAAAAGAAGAGTAATCAACTTGTCAGGTGGTTCAGCCATGACAGAAACGAGAACAGTTAATTTTCATCGGGGAATTAGCTTCTTTTCAGATATTTGGTTAGCGTTACAGTTTTCTCTGTGTACGCATGCGTGTTGTTGTGCAAGTGAAATTCCAAGTTATGTCCCCTTATCGTTAGCATCTGTAATTTTCTCTCCTCGTCTATTCGCCGTTTTTTTTTTCAGTACTCTGTATATCTTTCGAGAACGTCCTTGAAACGTTATCATTAATCTTAATATTAGTTTCAGCTTCGCGACAAAACTTTTGCTGAAAATGAATGATGCTTACAAAATGGCGCTAAATATAGAAAAAAGAAATGCGTAACAATAAAGTTAAGAATCGCTTTCGTTAAATTTCTGCAATGGGAAAATGTAAAACGTAAAGGCATTTTTATAAAACTAATAGCACTTGCATAGACCTTCTTCGAGACGATATTCACTGCACTAGAACGCACATTCTACTTTCCACAATAATTCACACAAAAGGTTAGGAAGGTAACTCACATAAATACTGGAAAGAGCGATATATATATATATATTATGAAACTCAGGAAGCATTTAAGCATCTCCTTCTACAACTATACGTGATGATGAACTGATAAATAAACTAGTAAATTATATATATATATATATATATACTTATTTATAAATGGAATTTTGTCTGTGTGTGTGTGTGTGCGTGTGTCTGTCTGTCTGTGTCCGTTATCTATAGACTCCGAAACGGCTGAACCGATTTTCTTGAAAATTTACATAGTTGTACTATAAGCGTCTGCGAGTGTTCTTAGCTAGGTTTTGTGTCGAGGTACCGCCGATAAATATTGAAAATCGATAATCGAAAAAATCGGGTTATAGAAGAAGTGGTCCGATTTTAATCAAATTTGATACACTCATAGACAAAGACATAAGAAACGATATTCAGAAGTTTCAAGGTTGCAGTTCTTACAATAGTGCAGAAAATCGATAATATATATATATATATATATATATATATATATATATATATAAAAGGCAAAATGCAAAATGTTTGTGTGTGTGTGTGTGTGTGTGTGTGTGTGTGTCTGTTTATCTGTCTGTAGATTCTTTATTCAAATCCACAATTTTTATCCGATTCTCACCAAACTTCACACAAATATTCTTTAGGCTGAGTCTGAGCTCTAGGACTATGGATTAGTTGTTTTAAAGCTTTCATTACACCCGAGCAACGCCGGGCTATACTGCTAGTATATATATATATATATATATATATATATATATGAGATAAAAATACTTGAAAAACAACAAAATGTGGATTTATTGTATGGTAGCCAAAATGATAATGTTTCGGTTGTTTTAACCATCATCAGGGCTTATATTTACTATTGTGAAGTATTTTTTGTTTTTACCGGCTGATGATAGTTATAACAACCAAAACATTGTAATGTTGGCTATCGTGCAATAAATCCTTAGATTTAAGTTATTTTTTCAGACTAGGCATTATTATTTAATCTTTATTTTAAATAAAATACAATAAATTACAACTAATGGTCATATTGTAATTTACATTAGGATCTATGACTTTTGATTTATTTTAACTGATAATATGCAGTAGAATCGGTATATTTTAATTTAAGAGGAAATCTCATATCGTGTTCCTAAGAATGAATACTAATGTAATAGACGGTTGTTTTTTTTATATATGAAATTTACGGCAAGTTATTTCAATTTAAATTCTTCTCTATATCGTTTTAATCTTTATCTCTTTCTTTTTAATCTCCCCCCCACCCCTTATGTTTATCTTTCTAACGTTTCAGTTTTTGACTTCCAAGGCGCATTTCTCATCGGAGAAGAATTGTAATGTAAATTAAACGGTGAAAACGGTTTATTTGTGGTGATATGATGTTTAAATGAGAGCGGCGTTGGGAGCTTATTCCAATTTTGTCGGCTGCATTGTGGCCTTGGAGATATGGGTTAGGAGGTGTAGCTTACTTTAAGACTGGTTCCTAATTTATTTTGTCTGGGGAGTTCTTATATGAGGGTTTATGGTTTTCTTAAGGAAGGGTAGACATTTTATTTATTTTACTGCTACCCAAGTGTAGTGGAATTTGGACGTCCGTTCGTGGTTAGAAGGGTGTGGGGTAACTTAGTTTCGAACAGGTCGCTTTTTCGTTTAGTTTTGGTATCTCATATTGAGACATATGGTCCTCTTTGCTTTATCTTATGCAGTGTCGATAGTTTTTTTATGCAGTGTCGATAGTTTTATTTACCAACATTTACAGGTGGGGTGTGGGATCTATTTTCTTTTATTTTTATTTGTACGGTCTTTGTTCTGTGTATTTAGAGGGTCGATTATGTGCAGTTATGAGAATTTATATATGTATATGCGTATGTATGCAGAGATTTGTTATCTCTTTATTGTTTCATTTGTTATTATTATTATTTTCTAGTTTAATATTATCTATTATTAGTATTACTCGTATCTTAGATAATCTTTAGGATCGTATTTTAATAGAGTATTTTAAGAAATTATATTTTCGAGTGAAAGCTATTATTTTAACTATAGTTAGAATACATTACGACTAGGTGTATAATGTACATTAGGATATTTGATTTACTTTCACCATAAAGATTCCCTATAGTTGACTTTAATTTATGGTTAAAAATTCCTGGTAACGTTTCTTTTCTCCTGTTTCTCTAATTATATTTTTAATTTTGATATTTTCAATTGTTTTAAAATTATTTTAAATTAGAATTAATTTTTAAATTATAGTAAGAGTAATTATGTTTTCCAATTGTATTAAAATTATATTAAAATTATATTAAAATTAAAATTATGATATAAGATTTTCCCGTCCCGTAAATGTATCCCAGGATATTTAAAATTAAATTTCATAGTTAAATGTTTCCAGTTTTTCTATGAGAACAGGTCGGGGTTTT